>JAUMJL010001408.1:0-250996 GCA_033558185.1 Dromococcyx pavoninus | reverse complement strand
GAATTGACGGCGTCGTGAGGCAATCGCGACACGGCACCCTGCAGGAGCCGTCCAATGAGGGGCGACAGGGGGCGGGCCGTGGGGGCGGTGCAGCTCCGAGCGTTCCTTCCATGGCGGCCGCCGCCCGCGATCCGCTCTCTGCTGCTGGCCTGGACGAGGCGGACGAGGCGGTGCGGGGCACATGCGAGGACGCGTCCGTCTGCAAGCGGTAGCGGCACTGGGGGCGGCGGGGCCGCGGAGCGCATACAGAGCTGGGGGAAGCGGGGCCTGGAAGGGTCAGGGTCCCCCAGGCAGGGCGGGCACCGGTACCGGCAGCGAAGGGTGAGGCCGCGCCCAGGGCCTCTCGCTGACTCCCGGCTGGGCTGGCAGCCATGAGGCTTCATGTGCCACGGCAGTGGTTGGGTTACGCTGATGGGGCGGTTCTGATGTGTGAGCAGTGTCCTGGGCTGCATCCAGAGCAATGAGACCAGCAAGAGAGGGAGGGGATCCTGCCTCTCTTTCCTGTGCTGGCCTGGAGCCCTGTGGGTTTTGCCAGAGAAGTAGAATAGAAACATAGAATTATTTGAGCGGAAGGGATCTTTGAAAGTGAGCCCAACCGTACTAATCTGCTACTAAACCATATCCCTAAGCACCTTTTCTGCCTGGCTTTTAAATGCCTCCAGGGATGGGGATTCCACCACATCCCTGGTCAGCCTGTTTCAGTGCCTGAGAACCCTTTCCATGAAGGAATTTTTCCTGCTATCCAATCTAAACCTCCCCTGGTGCAACTTAAGGCTGTTTCTTCTCGTTCTCATCCACTTGTTACTTGGTTGAAGAGACTAGCCCCCACCTCACTACAGCCTCCTTTTCAACAGTTGTAGACAGTGATGACTTCTCCCCTCAGCCTCCTCTTCTCTATGCTAAACAGCACCAATTCACTCAGCCACCTCTCTTAAAGCTTGTTCTCCAGTCCTTTCACCTTCAACAGGGCACAGGCCATGAAAAAAGTGTTTGTTTAATGTGGCAAGAGCCAGCATTTTTTTTTCTAGAATTTCTGTAACTTCTGAATTGAAATAATTCTGCGCATTCAGCAGGGTTTTTAAATCTTTTCTGCATGCAGATAGTGCCCGTTTCAGTCTCTGTGTCTTTTAGAATAGACCTTGGTGGCCTTGTTTTGTAACTTTTTTCCCCTCCTCTGGACAGGTTTGCTGTGAGCGTAGGCTACTGGAAGGACCCTTACATCCAGTATTTTGTGCGACAGGCCAAGGAGAGAAAAGCACCTGAAATCAATAGAGGCAAGTTGGTGTGTAAACGTGAATGAAGACTGCAGATGTGTTCTTAATCTCTTGTGAAGAGCACCCAATGGAGCCTCCATATGCTGGATATTATGGGTGGGCTGTAGAAAATACATGAAACAATGAGACTAGTTTTCCTCACAGTAGTAATTCCATATTGTATTACTCTTTAAGTCAAAACTCTTATCTTTGCTTTCTACAAAGCTATCAAAAATGTTGATTTGACCTAGGATGGTGGGGTATGTCAGCTCTGGGCTCTGTAAAAATGCACGCCAGCTAGAAATAATTTACTCAGTTTAACTTCAAACTTGACTCAAACTTCTGTTTAGCCAAGGAGTCCTGTTTTATCAGTGCATCAGGTTTTGTTAGTAATTAAAGAAGAAACAAGCTCCTTTACTGTCTTAGAAAGAACGCAGTATTCTTCCTAAGAAACCCCAGTGTTTAAATGGACTACCTAGCAATCTTAATGAGTGCTAAATATCAAGTGTTGTATGAACATAATAATTAATACCAAACTTTTTTTTTTGATCAGGCTATTATGCCCGTGTTCATGGAGTCAGTTATCTGATTAAAGCATTTCTGAAGAAAACAGAATGCAACTGTCAAATTGTGAATCTTGGTGCTGGCATGGATACCCTGTTCTGGAGGTTAAAGGTAATGAACTAGGCTGGAGGCAGATCTATGTGGACATTTGAAACACTCTTCTGTCAGGGCTTGTGGTTGTTGTGTTCAGTAGGACAGTGCGGAGATGTGCAGTGAGGCTGCCCTGGCTGGTTTGCCTCGGTTCTCCGCTTGCTTGGAATTCTTTTGGGAACCTTTAGTACTCAGCCACTGGAGAGACTGCTGTTTTCAGGGTCTTTTACCAGTTTCCTGGCAAAGGTGACCTCTAGTGGCCTTTCAAGAACAGGGCTTGAGGTCCACATTTTGCTGTTGACAAGCCTTGAGATTTCATTTATCCTGTTTTAAAATAGGAATAAGGTACGGAAGTACACGAGTGTACAGGCTCTGTTTACATATTCCTGAATTATTTATGTAAGTGTGTGTTTTATTTATGTCTCTAGGTAGGTCTCTGTGCATGCATATAATTCACAAAAAATCAGATTATTCAGGTATTATATGATGGTTTCATTCTGAGTGAACATGCATCTAAGTCATCTTGTATTCTCATTAGCATTTATAGTTATAAGTTGGTTTCTTGCAGAAAGCCCAAGGAGGCCAAGCCAAGCACGTGGTCATAATTTATTGTGTTTTAGTCAATGGAAAGGCAAAAGATAAGGATTTTTTTCTGAGATGTGGAGATTTTTTCTTACCTGCATTCCTGGGACAGCTGTGTCAATACAGAGGTTTATTAACATCACTGCAACAGCAATTTTGAAAGCTGAAGTGGGGCCTGTGATTCCTATTCTTCTTCCTTCTAGAGAGCAGGTGTGATGTAATTACCTTAGAGAAGATGGGACCCAGTTAACTGAGCACCTCAGTGCTCTGACTGCTGATCTAATCTGGTGTTTAGAAACTCATGAGGTTCATGACCTAGAACCAGCAATACATAACCATCACAAAAGGATTGCTTCTCTGTCAGCATGTCTGATAGGGACAATGTGAAACAAAGGAGTTTCTCCTTGTTTGTGGTAGAGGAACGCTGCTGCGCTTGCTGTCTGACTGCCAGTTTGGGGACAGATTGTGGAATGTGGTTGCTTCCTTTGTGAACCTGTGCATAGTGGTGCTGGTTCCTTTCTTGGAAGAATATACTGGGGATGCATAAATGTCATAATGGTTTGCTGTTGCTGTGCTTCTCCAGATCCTGATAATGTGTTGTTGGGATGTGTCTTCCCGTGATCCTGTATCTAGGATTGCGTAAACTGTTCGATCTTAGCAGTTAGAGAACGTTCTGATGTCAGTCAACTGGTTTGAGGGCTTTTTGAGCTGTGGGACATTAAGTTATGCTGCAGCTGCAAATGCCAGTGTACACTGAAACAAAACTGTTCAGGACTTAAGGTTATCTTCTTGTCATGTGCATGTGAAACTTGAATGTCCCTAATCCTAGAGTCTGACTCCAATTTTCAGGATGAAAATCTTCTCCCTAGAAAATACTTTGAAGTGGATTTTCCAATGATAATTGCAAGAAAAATACATAATATCAAGTAAGTACAATGCTTATGTTTAGCTGTGTGAGACTGATGTAATTCAGCAGGATGCCATGAATTGCAAGCTACAATTATTTCCTCTGAGAAACTTCACGTTCTAGGGCTTAAAACAGAGGTTTCATTATGAGGGCAAGACATACATGTGTCTGCAGCCACTGTTCCCAATCGGACAAGTTGATATGTGGAAGCTTTAGGAGGAAAAGCAGAGTATATTCTTAATTCTGTAAGATATAAAGGGCAGGGGAAGCCCAGGATGGTTAGAGGCAACTAAGTTGTCTTCTCTTGCTGTTTGAAGATAGTCATAACTTCCCGGACTTGCCTATGTAGTTGGAGAGGTGAGATAGCTGGTGCCATATGTGAATGTTTTGTTTGAATGAATCTGTTAAGGCTTATGGTGGAGACTTGAAGAGAGTGGATTTCTCTTAAAAACTGCCTCAAAACTTAAGAGTCATTGGGTGTAAAACTCAACTGCATCTGATTACTGAGTTTAATTGCAAACGGTTTTGTTTCCAGTAGAGGGCAGAGGTATTCTCTGCTCTGTTTTCAACACACACACATATAGATGTATGTTAAAAAAAAAGTAAAATTGTAAGCACACTGTTGAACAAGCTTGACTGCTCAGAGATGCTTCTTCCTTCTTCCCACAGATCAAAACCTCCCCTGTCAAAACCAATTATGGAATCCCATTCAGGGGACTCTCTTCTAATAGGTGAGTCATCGTTAAAATAACCCAGTGATGTACTGTAGCACTTCTAAAACTTTCCTGATCATTTTGTTCTGCTATGTGGGCAGGCTTTTAGTGTTTGAAAGGCTGTTTGGACAGAGAACTGTGAGGGAAAAGAGGCTTCTTTCTTCTGTTGCAGACTTCTGCCCATTTGTTCTCTGTCAAGGGAGAAAAGTCTTCTCTTGAAGTGGTTTTGTTCTGCCAGAAAGTTGTTGTGTTTTTTTTTTTTTCCTCTCCTATGGAACTTAAATTAGGTTTTATTTTGTGCCACAGAAAAGGAAAAATGCTATTGATCCAGTGTATACTGGATTAAAATATCTATTGAGTGTTTCCTCTCTCTTTCTGTCTCATTAAGAGCAGAAGTTGTTATATTTAGTGGCGTCTTCACAGAAGAAATGCAACCTGCTAAGTCCATCCTCAGGAGCCAGAGCCATTTATTACATTTTAGCATTAAGAGTACTGTTAGATCCAGATGGTGTTGTGTGGTTGCAGTGCTGTGCTTTATAGCCTCGTGTTTATGTCAGGGCTGTAATTCAAAAACCTCTTCACTTGTAGAAGAAAGCCTGTGTGCTATTGTTACGTTTCAGTGCCCCAGGAGCAGATACTGTACTGTGGTAGCTGATTTGGATGCTTTAGAAGGAGGAGTAATTATCTGCATCTACAGTACCAGCTGATTTGTGGTAGTAGGTGTGACCCTAAAGCAGAGCTAGAAGTGTTCCCTGGTACGATTAAATGTATGGGGACTAATACTAGCACAATTCTAGCTGAGGCTCTGGAGGACTGGGCAGGGCCCTCCCTCCAAAGAACAAGGAGGAGTGCGAAGAGAGAGGAGGTGCGCTTGTGCTGCAGTGGCAAGACGTAGGTGCTTCACCCCACAGCTCTTTCAGGGCTTTAGCTCAAATCAGTACTGCCACACACTGACTTGATTGTGCATATTATGCACATTTTATTGCCATGTGTTAGAGGGTGTTACCTGACCAACCTTTCAGGTGTCTTTGAGTAGTGGAATTCTCTATTGCACATTTGCGTATCAAAAGATGAAAGCCCAATGCCCATCTTGGAAAAGGACTCCTGAGTGCAGCTGTGTTTCAGCTGGGAGACCTTCTTACAGACTGTCTCTTATATATGTGAAAAGGCTTTAATACAGGGTTGATAGAAGGGTTCAATAGTTCTTGTGTTACTGAAAGTTGTAAGTATGTGTAATGCAAGAAAACAACTGCATCTTTTGACGTAGCATATGTCTAGATAGTTAGAGATGGTGGGAGGCTGTTGTGGAATCCCAGGTTGAACTGGCACTCAATAACCACAGGTCAGTTTGAGTGAAATCCATGTGGGAGCTCTCAGTTAAGTCCACACTAATGCAGCTGCATCACATGGAAGAGCCACCAGAAGAGGTCGGGGACTGAGTAGACAAAACAAACAGACGGAGCTTTCTTAGGGATCTGAAGGAGGTTGACGATGAATTCACTCAGTGACTAACTGGTGTATACCCTCTCACTTTAAAACTGTCTTAATACCTGAGAACTGGAAGGTGGTGGCTGTGACTCAAACGGGCTCCAGGAGAAATCCAGGGAACTACAATCCAGTAGGACTGTTGTATCTACTGGACAGATTAGTAGAAACTCTGACAGACAGACTTAGTGAAACATGGGAATAACAGAATGTGTTAAGAAAGAGTCATATTGGCTTTTGTCACGGTGAATTATGCTTCACAAACCTACTGGAGTTCTCTGTAGAAGTCAACTGATGTACTGGAAAAGGGCATTGATTAATACAGCGCTTGGATTTACAAAATGTGTTTTGACAATGTCCCTCACCAAAGTGTGTGAAGAAGTGGCGCGGTTGTTGTGGGGGAAAGGAATGGTTCTCATATGGATAAAGAGCTGGGGATGGAAGGTGGACATATGTTGTTGATTTTCGTTATGGAGGGAGATGGAGATCTGTGCTTCAGGATATGTTGTTGTTCAACACTAAGAATGATTGGGAAAATAGAGTGGTTCATAAGTGGCAGCTTGTTGACAAGTCCAAACTCTTCAGAGTGGTAAAGAACTGTAGAAGAATCTTGTGAAATTAGTGACTTGGTGATAAATTCCATGTGGATTAACATAAAGCGATGCACATGGGCGGAAAAAGTAGTTTGTGCCTCGCATGTGAATGATGGGCTGCTGGCTGATCACTGCTGCCTGCGCGCAAGATCTGGGGTTTATGTTAAATGGAAACGTGGAAACGTTGGCTCAGTAATGGTGCAGGAATACAAATCAAATTTAAGGATTGCTTAGAAAAAGAGATAAAGAGCAACATAGATGCTAATATTAGTAGTAGGTGTTTGCCCTCTCTTTGTCTTTCTCCTCTCTAGCTGCTGTTGGCATCAGTGAGAGGCAGGATTCCATACTGGGGGCCCTCTGGTCTGACCTGGTACCGCTGTTAGACTAATGCATTGTTCTGGGAAAACCACCTCTTGTAGGGATTGGGGAGGGCATCACGAAGCAGCTTTTCCAGGTAGGGCGATGTTACTCCTTTTGCTGGCTTTTGGGGTTGGGATATGGCCGAGGAGGTCGTCCCATCCAGTCCTTCTCTGCTCCCAAATCTGTTCCATGCTGCTGTCTCCTGTGTACCAGGAACTGCTTAAATGCTTTGGGAGTTGATTTTTGAGTTGTTGTTATATCGATTGACATGACTCCTCTTGCTGCTTTTCTTCTCACACTAAATGCTTTCATTTCCTGAAGCTGCTGCTGCTAATGGACAACTTCAGCGGCTTCAGGGAAACATCTGCTGTTTCAGTGCCCATTGGACAAAGCAGTGACAACACAACTTGAAATCCAGCTGTAGATATTTGTGCCCTCTGCCCTTGAATGCAGCCAGATGACACTCGTGATTGAGCGGCCTTGACATTCCCTATGGAATATTAGATCTCCAGGGGAAAGCAGTGCATTTGTGTAGTAATTTGACATTGCTGGGGCAATACTGGGTGAAATTGTTCACAAAGTTCAGTGGCACTATCTGGTTTATGATGCGGTTGCTCGTGAAGGGAAGGTGGTGCTCCATGTGCTGCCTCGCACGTGTGGGTCGCACTCGGTGAACTGTTACCTTTTCAGTGCCACTCAGACTCCTTCAGGCTCTATCTAGTCCAGCTTTGGGAGCTGGTTGATTTAATTTCCTTTTGCCTACATTTCCAAAGTTCCTTGTGTACAGAGGCCAGGAGTGTTGCTCTCCTGGTGCCTTGCATGCCTTGCATTGGGGATGATACTGCACTTGCCAGACAAGCTCAGTCTAGTTGTGTTTTGGCATGTATGCTGTTCTGATGTTGTAGCTGACAAACAGCCTGCGTGAGACCGATGTTGTATCCTGCTTGGGAGCTACAGCATAGACTGTATGGGCTGGTTGAGTGTAAAGCTGCCAAAGGTGCCTTAGGATGAGAATCCTAATGAAATCATTTTGAGTCAGTAGTATCTCTTGGAAAACTTCCAGGAAATCGTTTCGCTAGTCTGAGAAGAGAGTGAGAAAAGAAAACTCTGAATTCTTGTAGCAGAGGAAACCCTGTGCTTTGTGTGCCTCCAATTCTGTAATACTGCTGCTTCAGGAGAAGGATTCAGCACAGGAAGGATGTGAATCTGTTAAAACACACGTCCAGAGGAAGTCACAGAGATGATCTGAGGGCTGGAGCACCTCCTGTACGAGGGGCTCTTGATCAGGGAGTGCAGGGATAGGATGAGGGGAAATGGTTTTCAGCTGAAAGAGGGGAGATTGAGATGACATCTTAGGCAGAAATGTCTTCCTGTGAGGGTGGGGAGGCACTGGCACAGGTTGCGTGGAGAAGTGGTGGCTGCCCCATCCCTGGAGGTCTTCAAGGCCAGATTGGATGGGGCTTTGAGCACCCTGATCCAGTAGGAGGTGTCTCTGCCTATGACAGAGAGTTGGAACTGGATGGTCTTTGAGGTCCCTTCCATCCTAAACCATTTCATGATTCCATGATTAAGGTAGAGGGTGAGTGCCTGTAGCTGCCACAGAACAGAGCATTTACTGGCTGGTAACACGTTTCGCTGAAGAAAGCGTTTATTGTTGTGAGGTCAAAAGGCAGCTGTAAGCAACTCTTGATGCCATTCAGTTCCTGTAATGATGTCTGCATTTGAACCACCTGTACTCTTACTTCTGTGCCAAGTGTCATGGAAAACACACACTCAAGTGATGTGCTGAGAGCAAAAGGCTCTCCATTGGCATTGTGCATAGATAGCAGGAATGCCTGCCTGGGCTGAGAATCTGTGCTGAGTGGATGGGGTGGACAGCAGGGGTGGGCCTTGTTTTGTGTCTCTCCTTCTCTCTCACCTCCCTTGTATTTCTCACATGAAATCTGAATCTGGAGTTTCTCAAACCTTCATTTCAGACAAGTGCAGGAGAAACTTTGTACATAACTGAGTGTGAGCATCACAAAGAAAACCATAAGGTAGCTCTGTGCTTTAGAAAAGAACATCATGGCCAAACAGCTGTGCTAAAAACCAACATGAAAAGCTGGTGCCTGTGTAGGAATTAGTGCTTGGAATAGGGGACTTCAAATAGATTTAGCTAGTAAATACTGGCCATGCCAGTGTTAGAGCAGCTGGTCTGAGTTAGAATGAGGTGGCCTGATTGGATTGAAACTGTCAGCACAGGTGGATGATTTCTGGTGCAGCCAGAGGGGAGGCAGCAGCATCACAGTAGGGGGAAAAAAAATGGTTTTTTGAACACAAAAAAAGCTTGATTTGGTTAAAAGACAGTTCATGTTTACAATGGAGACCACGTGGCTGTGCGACCAAGGTGGAACTTGCTCTGTCAGCTACTCTGTAGCTGAGTGATTATTGTAAAACACATTTGCACCACCACTGCGCAGTCAGGGTGGCAGCTTGTCTGCAAATGTTCATACTTAGAGCATCAAGCCATGCAATAAAGCAGAAATCACTGCCAGACCATGAGCTAGCAGGGCATTATTTTATGGCCGTACTTTTGAATTTAGCCTCAGGGCTGGGAACAGTGGCAATTCCAACCATTCTCAGCTGCCATCACCCTGCAGCAAAGGAGCGGCTGCTGTCTGGGTTTGAAGCAATGGAGCTGTTGTCAGTCGCATTTTCAAATCTCGAAGCTGTTTGATCTCTTCATCCCTTTGACTTTATATATAAAATGAGTTTTTAATGCCTTGTATAGGCCAAAGGTGGAAGGTAGCAGAGATTCTTATAAGGAGGTTTAGAAGAGGTTTAGCTTAAGCTCTTTCCTTTTGCTTTTTTTTTCCTTCTTGCCTCTCTTTTTGCATTTGAGAGTTGACTGGTGTGAAATTCATATTTTTCCTGAAGTTTTCCTTCAAGATAAAAGTATTAATCATAAATGTTGAAATATATGAATTATGGAGATACTTAATGAGGTGCTTTCAAGTATGTTTAGAATGTATAATTGTATCAGCCTGTGTATAATGTGAGCAGCTCTGTGTTGCCTGTGGTGGTGTTTGCCAACAACCATCAACAGAGAGCGGAGAGGAGCTGGCAGGAAAACGTGTGGAGAAACAAGTACATCGTTCTGTTTGAGTGGACCAAAGCAGAACCAGGCAGCCTGGATAGTGGACACAGAAGTAAACTGATTGCATGTGGAGTAAAGGCTTTTGAAGGATGAGGATCCACTCCTCACCAGCTTTCTTGCCTTTTAAGTTTCTGCTGCCAGGAGTCCTGCATTAAGGCATGAAATATACTTGGCTTTAAGGCTTAAAGAGTATTTCCACTGAATGAAATCACCTTGAAAGAAACCTGTCCTTGTCTGTTATTTGTTTTTTTTCCTAGTACTTAATTATGGCTGTATGGCTGTTAATTTTTCCTTGCCCACAGCCTCCACTTCCAAACCCAGCTCTGAGGATTGCCCAGGCACTTCCCTTGGCCATCCCTGCTCCCACTGTCTCAAGGCATAACAGGAATCCTCTGAAGGACATCTGAAGGACAGTTTTCTAACCCAAAGTTTGAGAAGTTTTGCACTGTCCTGCTCTTCAGCGACAGAAATGCTTGAATCAATGTGGCCTGAGCAAGAGGCATTTGCTTTGCCCTAGGGTCAAGTGTTTGTGCCACGTCTTTTACTGGAGCACTTGAAAGTTCTTGCAGTTTATTTCTGGTTACTATTAATGTACCAGTGCATCCAAGTCAGTGCAGCTGGACAAGGAGCTTGTGTTAATTCCTGCTAATTGTGGTGGCTGATGCTCGCTCTGCTCTCTCTTCGGACAGCAAACCCATCGCTGCAGAAATATTTCCCAGTGCGCGGTGGAGTTTTCGCATGGCTTTTTTGATGCCATTATCATGGCCTTGATATAATAACTTAAATAGAAGGGTGTGGGAAGTAGTAAAGCTATTACAGAACATGCACATGGAAAAAGCCTTGACTCAAAATGTTGAATCATTTGCCACATAACTTTTTTTTTTCTTCCCCTTCTCTCTTTTTTTTTTTTTTTCCCCCCCTGTAACTCTGCATGAGCTGCTCTGGGTTCTGGATCTGCTCAGAACTCCTGCTGGAAAGACAGCCATTGTCACTCACCAGTGCCATTGTCAGCTGGTCACTTGGAAACAAAGTGGAAGTACAGCGTCTAGAATGTTGGGAGTGCTGCTTAATTTAATAAATTGCCTTATTTCCCCCTACCCTTTTCTTTTTTTTCCTCTCCTGAAATGGAAAACCCCTTCCATCCTGTCTCCTCAACTACCTGACTGCTTCTTCTCTCTTCAGTGACCTCTTGACAGCTGCTCCCGTATTATCCTTTGGCATCTGCAGCAGGTTCCAAATGGATCCGGGCCAGAGTTTGCTTCTGAGGGCGGATATTGACTGACCCTCACACAACTGCTCTCAGCTCTTGCTCTGGGCTTTTCACTGTGTAGCTCACTTATTTTACTGCTTGTTCTGTCACACATGGCAAGAGGGGAAAGTTACCTGCTGTTGTGTCCTCGTGACTTAAGCGCAGTGAAGCTCGAGTGTGACAGAGTGCACTGGTGTATTCCCACAGGACTTCATGTCTCCAAGTGGGTTTGATGCTGGACTTGTGAAACGCTTTCCGTGTGGTCTGCGTTGAGCCAGTTGGATTGTTTGCAACTGGCTGTCAGGATTATTGATAGCAAGATGCTTGTGTGGCTACTGGCTTCCTCAAAGCTTTGTTAGTGGCAAAGTGTCTTTGACTTCAGCACTAGTTCTTCCTTCATGCTGCAAAGAAGTGTTTGCAGGAGCTTGCTGCTTGCTGTCTGCCAGGATGAATATTTGTTTCTCAGGATACCTTTGCTGGTTTGACTCCACACTTAAATGGCATTGCTAGATCATATCGAAAGGCTAAATGATAACTTTTTTGGCCTGCAAATCTGTGTCTAATACACCTAAATATTATAAAGCTGTATCTGCTGTTAATTTATATAGCTAGATCTATTGTTAATACTGGGAACATTTTTACTCTTTAATTAGTGTTTCAGAAATTGTTGCCTGTGTTTTTATGTATATACATTGGGTCATCTAAAAAGACTATACAAACAACAGAGAGAAACCTTGCCTTTAATCTTCACGTTTTTCCTTCTCTGCATTCCCTGAAGCCATGGTAACGTCTGGGTTAACCCATCTGCATTATAGTGGCTGCAGAGTGAAAGCTGAGGCTTGGCGCAGTCTCATGCTCACATATCACCACCTGCAAACCACAGCAGTCAGGTGTAAGGGAAAGTAATGCTTTAAAAATAAGAGTTTGCTGTTCATTGTTAGGTGTAACAGAACAAACTTTCATAGAATCATGGAATAGAATAGTTTCAGTTGGAAAAGTCCTTTAAAATCATAGAGTCCAACCATCAATCCAGTCCTGCTAAATCTGCCACCAGACCACGTCCCCAAGTGTGGCATCTGCTCATCTTATAAACACCTCCAGGGATGGAGACTCAACCACTTCCCTGGGCAGCCTGTTCCAATGCTTGACAATGCTTTGACTTAAAATTCATGTATTTCCATGTGGCTTAGGTTTTTTTCATTTATAGTTTCAGCATCCCTCTGATTTGTAACCATCCTTTTCTCAATTTTCAATCTGCAGATTCTCACAGCCTAGACTCCAGTAGATATTCCATTGTAGGAGCAGATCTGCGGTTCTCATCAGATCTGGAGGAAAAGCTAAAGAAACACAACCTGGATATACAGTAAGACATAATTTTTTTTAATTATTTCTTCGATCAGGGCCTGTGGATGTGTAAAGTCGGGCTCGGGCATACAGTATCTTTATCCAGGGCTCGTTATGCTATTGCCATGGTTACCTTTTCCTGAGCTCTTCGAGCAGAAGGAATTGTTCAGACACCTCGTGCAGCCTCGCTGAGCTGAGCGGGCTGGCATTGCCGTGGCAGCTCAGTAGTTCCAAGTCTGAAGCGAGGTTATTCCTTGTGTAGTCTGTTCTGCACATTGTGTTTTTCCCCCTTCCTGGGAAGATAAAACATTACAGAACTCTTTGCTTCTTGCTCTTAAAACGCTGCAGGGAGTGAAGCTGGGCTTTCTGCAAATGTGTTTCTGATGGATGATCCTTCCACACACGCTAAAACTCTTGTTGCAGGGCAGGCAGCTGCAATTCCTTCTCATTTCCCCCCGTCCCTTTCCCTGGAGAAGATGAGATCTCGCAGCCGTTTTGTGCTTCAGAGTTCCTACCAGTTTTCTTTCTCTATTTCATGAATTTAACTCTTTTATAGATTTCCGAAGAGTTACTCGTTGCTTGAATTGAGTTGAAATATAGTTAATAGAACCATAAGTTATTCAAAGGGACTCTGTAAACTAGAGATGTATCAAAATCTCATAAACTGCCTCTTTTAAGAGTTGGTTCAGTTTCATTTCATTTTAGTGCTGCCTGATGGGCAGCACCTGGATCAGTGCGCATCCTCCCCCTCCTATAATAGCTGGATGAGTCAAGATTTCTAGGAGCTGGGCCGGTAAAAGAAAGGATAATTCTGTCAATTTTATATTATTTCAGGGTTTTATCTTTATAATTATTTCCTATTGCCTCTCTTTATCCTCCTGTTGTTCCCTAGGTGAAGTGATTGCTGTGGAGTCCTTGAGAACTGAACTCTGGGAGCTGATATCTGGGGTTTTCTTGTTCAATGTTAGGCTTCTGGAGGGCGCAGGAGTTAAGTTTTTGGAGTGGATGATGGACATACCTTTCAAATATAGGATATATAAATAGCGGCTATCTGGCTGGGTGGGAGAGAGCATATGGGTAAGCAGAATGCATCAAATTGCCATTTAAATCTTTACACTTCCATCTTCTGAAATCTTGCCTTGCTTGCCTACGTTGCTGCTACCAGTGGAATTTCTCCTGCTTCAGTGACTTTTCTTTTTCCTGTTCATTCTAGCAATTAAAAGAAAACTCCATAATTCTAAGGAGAATTACTTGTGTAGGTGTCTATTTTTGGGGTTTTTTGTGGATGGAGGAGGAAGAGGCAATGTGCAAACTATAGATTGCATTTTCTTTGATAATAATATGTATAGCTTATCTTACAGATATTGAACAAATTTGCCTAATTAAAATTCTTCTTAGAACTTTTTTTTAAAGAGAAAACATTTTTTTCCAGTTTGTATTTTGTTCCTAATTTTACTGATCTCTAAAGGAGTACAGATGGTGCATATAGGGAAAAATTTTCTGTGGAATGAATTTTAATATGCACTGCAGTTCGTGCTATCACAGTTCAGAGAGGACTTACAGAGTGCACGTTCTCCTGCAGCTTACTTAGGGAAGATTGTTTCCTGATATTCCTGTCCTATACCCATGGGAGTCTCCTGTCTGACAGAAAACCAGGTTCCCGTCAGCTTGATGAGGTGATTCCATTCAATTGTCAATGTCTAGTTCGTAAGAAGGGCGGCTCCTCTACGAATTTTTGGGGACGTGAGATGATGACTTGCTAATAATTCTTTAGTTTTATTTTTTTTGTTCTTTAGTAGAAGTGGTTCTTTTGTTTTTGTTTTAAAGCCTGCCGACGCTTCTGGTGGCAGAGTGTGTCCTGGTTTACATGACCCCACAGCAATCTGCAAACCTGTTAAAGTGGGCAGCAAGCACTTTTCCAGTGGCAATGTTTATAAACTATGAGCAGGTAAAACAGAAATAGCATTTTTACACCTGCATTATTGTCATAAAAATTAATCTCAAAAGTGGGAGTTCTGCTTCTAAAATAAGAGTGGGCCACATCCTTGTGTACAGGCAGCAGTTTCTGCTAAATGTCTTTAGTAATGTGTTTTGGTTTGTAATTGTTACCTCGTTGTAAAGAGCCTAGAGCTGTTCTGAAATACAGTTGCTGGGCTGTGCTGAACCAGAACTGAGGTTTAATCCATGTGCAGAGAAAGCCGTAGAATATTGGTTTAAAGAGAGGAAAAAGAAATGATGCTGAGTGTTGGATGTGAGTGTGTGACATTGCATAATGACCTCCTGGTGTTCATTGACAAAGTGGAGCAAATTTCACATCAGCATGAACATAGCTTCTCTATATGGAAGCAAAATGCTGCCTTGGGGGTACTGGGTGGCTGCAGGAATTGGGAACTGGATCTGCTAAGCTGTAAAGCTCTGCTGGGGAGCTGAACCGAGAGTCAGTTTTCAGTGCCTGCTGCACAGTCCCTGTGCCAGCAGAGGCAGCAGCGTTGTCACCATTAAACTGGCACTCGACGTATAAATGTGAGGTATTTGAGGAGGTTGTGGCAGGGGGAAATGAGGCCTGGGGTAAGAATAAGTGATAATTAATCTCATCCTGTACGTTTTATGACATAGACAAATCAAGAGTTTAACCAAGTTACTGCTTTTCACTGCGATTACGTTCTTTTCGGAAGGGGGAACACTTTTGTCTCCTTCTCTACCTGAGGTGAATATGACAGACCGGTTTGGACAGATCATGATTGAGAACTTGCAGAGGCGACAGTGTAACCTGGCTGGAGTGGAAGTCTGCAGATCCTTGGATGCTCAGGTAAAGGGGTGCAGAGCTCTGGGTGTGTTTGATATGAAACTTAATTAATCAGTCTGCTAGTTATGCCCGCTTGCGCACTGTGAGGCTCAGAGCAGTGACCAAAGCGTGGGTAGGGTGGGTGGCTGATGCCTGCTGAAACCCTTTCCTGTCCATGTTATAGTGGTTCCCTGTTACCAGTGCCACGGTTGCTCGATACCGCCTAGTTTTGGTAGTCATACAAAACACAACTCCATCTCTGCTGTCCTCTCTGTGCAGAGGTTAGCAGCAGATGCTTAGAAAAGAGTGTTAAGAGCTCTTCAAAGAACAGGTCAAGCAGATGGCCTGCAAAATCCTTAGGGCAAAAAAATGTTCTCTGGTATTTTTCCTCGAGTACTCTGAAAACTGTGCTGCCTTTTTGTTTTACAGAGGGAACGATTGCTGTTAAACGGCTGGGAAACTGCACGTGCCATTGATATGATGAAAGTGTACAGCTTTTTGCCACAGGCTGATGTCAAAAGGTATTACTGATAGCTTGTTCGCAGCCAAAAGTCACCTCCAGATGCCATTTCTGAGGTAGTTCATGTCTGTGTGTAGTAAGGGATCCCCTGTATGACAGCGAGGAGGCTGCACGCAGAACGTGTCCAAGTCTGAAGCTCTGCAAAGCCTCAAGAATAATGCCTGGAGCAACGTTCATGGGTCATTGCTGCCAGAAGTAGACTGGCAGTGGTGATGACTTATTTGGGTGTGATATAAAGCATCTCATGACAGAAAGTTTCAGACAAAAGATGCTGCAGAAATGCTGTGTTGAGGTTTTACAGTACCTGAGATGTTTCTTGTGAACGTCCAGCCTCCACAATGCTAGGTGGGTAAAGCACAGTCCTAAAATACCCTCAGAACAGGCAGCCACTTTTCGTGTCCCCAAGCTGGATGACATCAAGGTGTTTGTGCCAATCTTGTAGGCCCAGGTAAGATTACTTGCCCATTTGTGCTTTTACTACAAGTAGGTGGAAAATGACCAGTCCTGTTCTTCCTCCCTTTGTCCTCGGCAGCATATTTAGGTAATGAGCCAAGGCAGGGCAGTACTTTGGTGCTATGACCTGTTGTGCTGTGCAAAGAGGGAGAAAGGGGAGAGGTGTGTCCAGCTGCACAGTCTGACTCTGCGATGGATGGATGTATCTTTCATTCCCATCATGTGCATGAGCCACACTCCAGAGCTGAATACAGAGAGAATCTAACAAAAGGCTGCAATAAGTCAGGAATCTTCATGGGTTTTTAAAGAAAAGCTACAAAGGGGGAAATCATTTTTAATGAATAACTTGATAAGTATGCAATATGAAGTGTGAATTGCTGTGAGTCATTAACTGTAGTTTGAATTAGCTGAACAAGTTACCTTGGTCAGAATAAGTATTTGCATATGGGGATTTCTCAAGCTGTGGAAGTGAACAGGTGAGCTTGAAACTCACAGGATGTTTAAATAGGAACGATGACTGTGTGACTGTACCATATGGTGCTTGGGGAGAGACATAGCTTGGACTTTTTTTGCAGCATTTTTGACTACCTTAGGTCTGTTCAGCTCCTTCCACTTATTCCCAATGCCAAGAAACAGTTTACGTAAACTCTATCCTTCAGTATTTGTGAGGCAAATAATGCTTTCTATTTCTAAAACTCTATACAAAAGCGTGGTCCTGCAGCACTGGCACATTTATGAGTGTATTTAGGAGCTTTGGCCCCTTAGCCTCTTCTGATCCTCAGCAGCATACCTTTCAAATATTTAGCATGGGAAATAAGTGCTCTGATGTTCAAGTAATCTACAGTGAGACAGAGGAATGTGCTAGGTTAAACTTTTTAAAGCAAGCACAGCTTGGGCGAAGTTCTCCTATTTGTCTGGTGGAAGACATTCAAAAATCTTACTTTAAGAATTCAAGGTAGGAACCGTTTTAGGAAAACATGTACCATTTGGTTTGTGCTTCATCATGAGCCCATGTGGGAGAGCTTTTAGAAGCTGCACCGGTGTATCCATCACTCTTCCGAGACATAATATGGACTTGTTGTGATTGTCTGGAGAAAATACCATCTTCAGCTGTTTGCTGTAATCCTTCAATAAAGACAGTACATTAAAAACTGAATTGATACTCCAGCTTGAATCACAATTGTTATTTTATTCCTATAGAATAGAAGGACTCGAGTTCCTAGATGAGAAGGAGCTGTTTGAACAACTAATGCAGCACTACTGCATCTGCTGGGCTTCCAAGGACAGCAGTAATCTGGGTAATGTTCTCCAACACCCTTCACATTGAAATCTGCGTGGAAAGACTGGGGCTGTATACCCCAGTGTACAATAGGAGGAACAGGGTCTGCTGCTCTGTCATCATTCGGACTGTGAATACTTGTGGGGTGGTGTCTCCTGACTGTCCACCCCAGCCTTTTGAGGGTTCCTGTAGGCGTTGAATTGCCCAATAGGAAGCCTGTCCGGTAGAGGGGAGTTAGAATTTTTACACAGAAAGATGCCGTATGGGTTACTTTAAATAACCGCCTGCTTTCTACTATCAGTGCTAATTGAAAGGTTTACAAATCCTATGCATGTAAAGCACCATATGGGCACACAGTATATGAAATCACAGTGTCCTGACAGCATAAAAATAAATTTGTGTTACTTAACCCTGTCGTCTTCTGTGCTGTCCCCATTTACATCCATCTGAGACTTCAGTTTTCCATGCTACTTTGTCCTGGGAGAAAAAATTCCCTCTGAAGTGAACTCTGTTAAATGGTCCTTTGTTCTTAAAATTCTACCTCTCCTAAACTGGAATTTCTTTGAAACAGAGGGACTTGATTTAAAGCTTTATGTAGCGTTACATATGGTGCTACTGCTTAAGAAATAAGAAAATCAAGAGAGTTGTGGTGAGGGATGGATGTCTACAGCCAGTACTTGTCTGAACTAGAAAGATGCCTCTATTGCAGACAGAATTTGTGCCTAAGGACCCCAGTCCAGCAACTTCGACAGTCTTGAGCTGCAGAAGTGCACATTTCCTGTTTGATTCCTTAGGACTAAGAAGTGGTGGCTGCAATACAGAACTTATTTCCAGAGGAGCCAGGGCCAGAAGGTTCACTGTTCATAGCAGCCGCTCTCCCTGGGATCTGCAGTGTTAATTTGTGTAATTAGAAAAGTATTTAGGACAATTTTGGGTACTGAGGTTAAGTGATGCAGCATAGCTTAGAAATCCAAAAAGCCAAATCTCAAAGGAGATAAAGTCTGATGCATGGATATGCCTTAATCTAAAGCAGCTTTGCTTTATGCAGAGTGAATTTACTGCCTTCACTAACAGCACTTTGCCCAACTTCCTCTTTTTTAATTTCATGGACAGATCCTAAGTTCATCAGATTCTGTGTTGTTCCTTCTGCCGTTGTTCCTTCAGTACTCCTTCAGATTGGCTTCTTCCAGTTAATTGCTGCATCACAATCAAAGAAGGGTTTTAAAAAGTACAGGTTGTGTTTCCTAATTTTCTTTCCTGCCACTAAATCCTTTATATTTGAATTTAAGCCTGAAAGCATCCTTCTACCTGTGTCTGACTGTCTGAACAGTAGTGAAGTACTGGTGGTACAAGAAAACACTTGTTTCTCCCCCACCCCTTCCTTTTCAAACAGGCCTTGCAAACATCACGTTCTAATGTCTTTGTTGGAGGGCGGCCATGGACCCAGAAGCCACAGCACTGACTTCTGCTTGAGAGAGGATCACAGAAATCATGGGACTTTGCATGTGCCAGCTTCAGTCTGCACATCTGCGTGAGCGGCACCAGCACAGGAAGTGACGAGCGCTGCCCATGTCGACTGCCTGGTTGGCTTTGGGTGTTTATAATGAATCTTTTCTACCTGCTGTGAGCTGTTGTTATGAGGCAAGACACGCCTCCCATTCCCAGATATATAATGATGGAGTTCCATAAGGTGTCAATAATTCCTGTTTGAAAGCTTGCCTTTCTTAGTTCAAAATGGAAAGTGAAGTGTTCTTGGATCGTATGATTTTCCTCTTTTATCGTTTTGTGGATGTGTAAAATGTATTTGTGACAGGAATCTGGAAAAAAGGCTGGTGAGCTGCGTTATTGGGCATATGCACTGAGCACGGCAAATCGTGAAGGTTCAGTTTTGTGGATTTTCATTCTGTTCAGGTTTTATGTTTATGAAGTGTCACCACATTGGCTTTCTCCAGGCATTATGGTTGCTCCAAGGCTGTCACAGTCCTGGGTACGTTCTTGTAGGAGAAGCGTGAAAGAGAAAAGGGAGATGTGTTTCTTATTCAATGATGTACAAGGAACTGGATGATGTTAAAGTACTTTATTTAATAAACTGGGATGGGCTCAGCTTGGCAGTTCAGCATAGGGGTGGTAAAAGTAAGAAAGAAATTAATCTAGATTTGTACTGCTTCTGGTGGTATCTTTACACCAGTTTCTCATTCTTCTTGATTTCCTCTTAAAGGAAACAACAAAATCCCAACAGCAATGAAAAATCTTGCACTATTGTTTGAAATTGAATCTTGCAACCTTCCTATGAGAAAAGTAATAAATGTTTAGTATTTATAATTTGCTTAGTGTCTTCTTCATTAGAAATTACTGGTTTAGCCCTGGTTTAGTGATTACACTTTCCTCTCTCACCAAATGCATCACCAAGAGGATTGTTTTAAAACAGTTGCAAGTGTAAGCAACCATTTTCTCACTGTCTGTGACTTTCTGTAGTGTCAGTGTACCTGGTGTTGGAAACAGTTGACATGGGCTAGAGGTCATAGATCACAGAATGATTTGAGATGTAAGGGGCCTCAAAGCCCATGTGGTTCCACCCCCCTGCCGTGGGCAGGGGTACCTCCCACTGGATCAGGGTGCTCAAAGCTCCATCCAACCTCTCCTTGAACACCAGGGATATGGAGGTGTAGGGAAAGAGATAATTGAGAAAGCAGGGAAATTAAACAGTTCTTGGAAGGGACCGTCATAATTTCCGAGGGACAGAAGTGGTAAAAAGAAATGGCTGTTCCCTCTCTGCCCTCCCAGTCAGGGATTGTAGTCACGCGTGGCTGCGGGCCACCCGTGGTTACATTTTTGTCCAGCTCATTTCCTAAATGACAAACAGAGTGCTGCAGTATTTGGTTGATGCTGTGCTAGGTCTTTGCAAAGTGTATGCAAAACCCCTCTGCCCCAATGGGCTGTGCAGTTGTGGAAGGAGCTTATCACCTTTGTTTCCTGTATAACAATGTTCGTGGTGTGCTCATGCCTGCATGTTTGAGATGGCTAGGCCCCTCTTCCTTCCAGAGGCGCAGCTGCACTGTGCCTGCATTAGTGCTGGCCACTTCTCTCTGCAGGTGCCTTTCACCCTCATGCAGTCAGAGGCTGTTTTCCCAAGTTTAAGTTCTGATCGGTCTTTTATTTGGATGCTGACATCTTCAAACTTTTTTGGACTCCATCAGTACTGCATCTTAGATCATGCTGTGGACCCTGAAGTTGCTTTTCTTGCTTTTAATGAGCTTAGAGCATATGAGGGCCTCCCACCTGCAGATGCTCTGACTCACATGAGCGCTTTGCTCCGATGGGGTGTGTGTTGTCTTGCAAACTCATTTACTGGATCAAAGATGTGATGTTATGAAAGCATGACTAGAGGTTGGGTGCTTTACTGGTTTGTTTCCGTTTTGAAGACGCAGAAAGGCACTCCCAAGATGGACAACAGTGAATGTTTTGCTGCTTCTCCCTCCAGAGTGGACTGTGGCACTTGGGGAGTGGCGATGCTGAGCCAGGACCTGTTGTTCTGCCAGCTGGTTCTGTATTCCAGATTCCTTTTGCTTCAGGTGAACTGTAAGGATGGAATTCAATGATCTTTTAGTCAGAATCGGTGTCATTTGGGAACAGGCTTATACCTTCTCTGCCCTCACAGCATACATTAACTCTCTTGTAGAGGTTTCTCCATCCTGCAGAAAAGAGCCACATGAAATCTGCATCCCCACACATGGCTGGCAGGTGAACCAGCTGGAGCAGAGTGTGGTAGGACTGCTGGGCCATTGCTCTCCAGCCACCAAGAGTGAAATATTGCCTCCCTTCCAGCCCATTTGCGTACCTTCGTGTCCCTGGATCTCTCTGATCTCCCAACATTCCCCTTCTAATGTATAACAAACGCAGTTCCTGCTTTCTCGTGTATCCATGTGCATGCAGTTCTCTTCCTTGTGGTGTATGGAATAAGAACTTACTAATGCATGAGTCGGCATTGGAGAACTCCCAGTGCAGTTTTGATGGGATATCTGATTCTGCCTGCAGTACTCTTTGATGTTGGGCTCCTTGATCTCTGTCCACAAATGGCTCTAATCTGACTCGCTGGCACTAGTGTCACCTGTGCTTGGTGCTGCACGAGATGATATCTGTCCTGAGAAAGCTCTTGATTTGAATTAATACGAATTAAGTACCTGAAATAGCTGAGTCAAAGGTGCTTAAATGTGAACATGGGGGAAATGAGGCACCATAGAGTGTTGCAAGTGTGGTCATAGCTCAGGCTGACAGGTTAACCTTACAGTAAATATCTCTGTTAGTAAGAATCTGGAATTAAAAAAGCCCCCTAAAAACTACAGCCCAAAAGCCCTGTAATGCCCTCTGCACTGCAGGAATCTTATGTGGAGAGTAATACCTGTTCTGTTGCAGCAAAGCTGCGGATTTCTACTGACTACAATGAACCAACACACAGTAATGTAAAAGCTACACTTCTACTATCAGTTTAATATTGACAAGACCCCCTTTGAGCACATACTCCTTGAGCTTCTCTTAACATCTTTGAGTGGGAGTCAAGCTCAGGAACAAACGAATCTGTTCCCTTTGAACTGGTCAGCATCTAGGACGCAATTTCATATAAAAGGTTTTGAACACAGCTCACTGCAGGAGCCATTCCTGCCCTCCATCAGTCTTCTGTCATCTTATTTGCCATAGTTTCATCACCTCTGTATTTGGAAATGATGTCTCTGCTAACACGAGGCAGATATTGGTGGAATTTCTGCTCATCGGTTTCTATTTATTTCAGGCCCTTGTAGAATTTGTTCATCTGAGGGAAGTGCTGAAGGGTGTGACACAGGAGCAGAGCTGATGCCATGGCATGAAAGGCACAATGGTGCCCTGTTCAGTCCTCATCTAGAAGAGTCTGAATTCCTGTCTACCAGAAGTTCAGCATCCAGCTAGGAGAAGGGAAATCATTTTTTTAAGAACTCTTCAGGAGTCTTCTCTAGCAGGGTTGCCAACAGTCGTGAGGAAAGTGGGTCACAGTGTGCTTCAGGGCTACAACAGGATCACAGGGAGTGGTGACACCTTGGGAGCTCGTGGCGCGAGGATGGGTGCAGGCAGTCTTCCTCTTGTGATCACGCTAACTGAAATAAATTTTTCACCTCTCTTCAGGGAATATTTGAGTTCAGAGAGTGCCTGGTGCTGCTGAGACAATGGCTTGCTGGAAAGCCACTAGCTGAAAAAGAATGCAAAGCCTTTTCTTGCCAGGTCTCTGTGTTCTGCTGCTGCTCACTTTTGTTTGTGAGATGTTGTTTGTTAGTGGTGGCTCCAAGGAGCCACAGGGCGAATCTCTGCCTCTCTCTTCTGTTCCCAGCCCAGCCTTTCACCTGTGCTATTGATACTGACAGTACAAAAAAATTCATCCCTGCAAATGGTTTGTTTAAAGGGAAAAAAAGATCACTTAAGCTCAAGGGAGCTGCAAGTTGAGAGTCAGCTGCACTGCCCCAGCCAGCCAACAGCAGTGCAGGAGCTTGATCGTTCCCTTTGCAGCCTCCTTTCCTGCTGAGCATCCCCTCTTGCTTGGAGGGTTTTTCATGGCCCTGCCTGCAGGAGCTCACTGCCTGCAACTGTGCTGGCTGAAGAGGCCAGTGCCAGACCTGGCTGGTACGTGCTGCTCGATGAGGGCACCTGGCTGTCACCTTTGCCTTTGGGGTATCACATGTTGGCCCTGAATTTAGCTCTGGTCTCCATTCACAGCCGCATCTGTGTCATTTCATTGAAGATCACTTAAAAGCACTTGAAATAGTTTCCTCTTTCCTACTGACTATGGTTTCTCTGTAAATGTGCTAAGAGCAGTAAAGTTGATGTCATCAAAAGGAAAATTTCTTCTCCAAGTCTATGGCGAGGAGCAGGTGATGTTGTCCCTCACTACGTTGCTAATGGTTGTGGATCATCTGAAAAGCTGCATCTCCCCCGTGTCAACTGTGAGGTGGGCAGTTGGGCTGTCCCTGCCATGCATTCGGAGAGGGTGTGTGACATGGGACCTGCAGTGAGGACGAGAGCCAGGCTGGCTGTGACCCTAGGTGGGACTTTGAAAGGAGGCAGACCTGGCAGTTGCAGGTTCTGGGCTGCAGGGTGTGTGTATGTGTGGGGGCAAGTTCTGCTGAAGGAGCTCTGCTAGGGAAGGTGGGTAGCAGGAAGGGGCAGCCAGAGGAATTGTGCCTGGTCATACTTGCTGTTCTTAAAACTGAGAATCCTCTCTGCTTCTCCCTGCGGTTGTGAAGCATTTGCACAACGAGGATGCTGAGTCCAGTTGCCATGGCAAACCAAGGGAGTTCGGAGCACGTGGTCCTTGCCTGCCTTTGAGATGCCAGTCACAAATTCTTCCCGACAGGTACAAGAGAATCCTTGTATCTGCTCAGGGGCAAGTCCTGGATCTTGATCCTTGCTCTTTCCAAGCTTCAAGCACAGTTTAGGTGTCTGTCTTCCAGCCAGGTGACCGATGTCTGAGCATTGCCTGCTTATTCTTAGAAGATGGATAAAAGAAGTCCCCTTCTAGAAGTTACAGGGGTTACCCAGCTCTAGAAACTGAAAGAAAAGCAGTTGTTAGCTTAGCACAGAGCATTTCAAGCTTCTCTGCAGAGTTAGCAGCTCCTCATTTTGTGCTTATGAGATTATTCAGGTCTCTGTGCTGCTGGGACGCAGGGAAATGTGGTTATTGAGGACAGGAATGCTTGGCTGTAGTCAGGATAGTACAGGATGGTTGTAGGCAACCAAGTGATTGCAGGGAAGATACGCATGTGTGTGCTGCATGGGACTAAAACCATCCCTCCCTTCTTTGAGGGCCTGGTGGATTTTAATGTTAAATACCAGAACTAAGGTCTAAATGTGCCTTCATCCTACTAGTGATTTTCCCTTCTCAAAACCCAGTCTGCTCTGTGTGTGCAGAGCTGACCCAAATCTGTCCTTGGTTTCCAACAGCAAATGGTAAACCTGTACTGAGAACCCTTGGAAATTTCCATCGGTGTTCCAGTGTTATGGTAGCGCTTTGAAGTACAACTGTTCTGCAACAGGGGATCTCTGAGCGGGCAGAGGTCAGCTAACCCTGTTAATGCGACGAGCTGCAAACAGCCCTGCCAGTTCTCATTCAGTAACAATTGGGTAATAGTGAAGACTATCAGTCTCCAAGACAAATACTGTGAAGATAAGGCAGTGTCAAATGAGTTGCATTTGCCTTCTTTATTGCTTTTTAAAAGGGCTGACCATGGATGCGGACAGTGCTGGACTCTTTCTCTCCAGCAGCACCGTGTGCCACACTAAAATACTTTGTGGTAACTTTTTTATAGGCATGCAGTCAGAAATCTGTCCTATAAATGTATTGGCATGATTCAACAGGGACTCCACGTGCTCGAGTCCTGCACTTAAAAGTTGTTAAATGTTAATGGCCCTTGAGCACGTCCTTAGGTGACTGCATTGGGTCTGGGTGGTTGGAGTTTGGGCACTGGTTCGTATAGAATGGCAAATGAAAGGTTGCAGATCTGCACAGTGAAGCAGGGAGAAAGAGAATGAAAATGTTTGGGGGTGCTGGATAAAACGGAGGTAGCCTGGCTTTTCTGTCAGGTAGGTGGAGATGGGAAATGTCCTCTCCGGTTCCTGAAAAGGCTCTTGCGAAGGTGTTGCTTGGTTTGTGCCCCCATTTTCTGCACAGGTTGACACAGTTGCTGTTGTCACTTATTTAACAAATTGGTGCAAGCACAAACAAGGACAAAATAAGCATCTGCTAATATGAACAGATTTATCTGTTCTCATCCCCACGCCTTTCCCATGAGCGTCGGTTCTTACTGAGCAAACCTTAGCACCAAGTATTTAATCTGGTCCATGAGGATCCAGGGGTGCTCAGAGCAGAGTGGCTTTCTTTGGACATTGGGGGCATCTCTAAACAAGGGAGAGGTGATGGAGCAGCCTCTTCTCAGGAGGATGTAGGAGAAATATTGGATTGAGAGGTAGCTTAAGGTCTGTAGCAATCACTTACCACGTGCCACGGAGAATGTATCATGCTCAAGAGTTATAAGCGCAAGAAAGTCGCAGTTCAGGGTAACCATAAGAGGAATCCAACACCACCTCTGCCAATTCATGAGATAAATATAGATCGTGTATTGCTGCTGTAAACCTTTGACTGCATGGGAGGGGCAGGGAAGCCCAAGCATGCCAAGGTGATGCTCTTCCCTCAGTCTGGAATTCCTTACTTTCCCCACGTTCATCTCGCCACTACTGTGACTGCTGACCATGCTGAACAGCCTCGGGTCCCTTTGTCTCTCGTGCTCCCCTGATACTTCTCTGTGCAGCACAGCTGAGCGCTGTAGGTAGTTCCTATGTGGCCAGTTTGTGTTTTGTCCTCCTGCACTGCGGGTCTGGTTCTGCCCCTTTGCTGTGCGTGCTGGGATGGTTTGGTGATGAGCCAAGTGATTGCTCAGCCTTCTTTGTCCATCAGGAGGCTCAGGCAGGATTTGTGTGCTCGAGAGCGCATTAAGAGCCACAGCTGAGCTGAAAAGACCAGCATTATTTTATTTTTCTGGTCATGTCCATATTTTTAAGGTTAACTCAAATTACGTGTGGGGAGTATTATTTTTCCCTTGTAACATCTTTAGACCAAGACAGTGGTTAAGGAACAGCAACGTTCCCTGGACTCCAGGAGGAAGGGCAAGAAACTGCTGACTGAACTCAGTTAGTGGCACATAGCCGTGGTCCTGCACTTTTTTTTTTCCCTTCTTGAGCTGTTTCATCCAGTGATTCTTTCCCAGTCCCACGTGGCAGACATGGGCTGGTGCTTGGTGCGGAGCCGCTTGACTGGAGCTCCTGCTGACAGGGAAATGCATTCCCTCAAGATTGCACTCCTGTGTTCTTGTTTCAGTCCTGTGCTGAGTAATAACTAATGCCTTTGTTGCCTGAACGCAGAGCATTTCCTCCAGAAGGCTCAGACAAACATCCCTGCTCCTGAACAATAGTGGTAAATGTTTAAAAGCCAAGGACGCAGGGTTAATCTCCAATTTTGGGCTGTGACCTCCGAGTGCTCTGTAGTCATCCCTGCTGGAAGCCATCTGCAGCCACCTGTGTGCCCACGGACCAGGCGTGATGGCATCGCTGTCAGCAGCGTTCCTGCACTGTGCACATGGCAGAAGTGTCTGGAAGGGGCTGCTTTGCTGCCTCTGTGCTGGCTGAGGCGTGGCCGAGCTGAGGACTGGCTCCCAGGGCTTGCCTGTGCTTTTGGGCATCTGGGGCAGCTCAGCTGTCTCCTGGAGCATCAATGCAATGCCAGCATCACTTGTACAGTGTTTTGAGAGCTGCTGGTGAGAAGCACCAGGTGAAATCTGGTTGTGTTACATAATAAATACCTCGTAAATTAAATGGGAATTGGATTCCTTTAGCAGGAGATAAAATCCCTCTCAATGCAACCCTCGCCTGGCTGCACAGGGAGGTGCGGTGGCAGATGAACTGATGTACTCACTGGAAACCTGCTCAGATCACTGTGGTGTGTGAGCTGATGGAATCCAACCAGGTGTGTTCCTGTTCCACAGGTCCATGCAAGGAGTTCAAAGAGGAGTCCCAGCAACCAGCCACCCTCACCACTCGCTCTCCATTTTCCAGTGATTTTGATAAGTTGCTGCCAAGACCTTTTGTCTGTGGGAAGCGAGCTCTTGGGAGGGCAAAGGAGTTGACAGAGGCTAAGTTAGTGGTGCCTGAACTGGGGTTCCTTCGTAACTCTGGCCTGATCCTTGTCTGTCGTGTGGCCAGCAGCAGCCCTCCCTGTGACAGGCAAGTGGAAATTTCCTTCCCATCCCTGGTGTCTTGTGAAAACACCATAAAACATCCGTGGCGTTCTTTACCTTTGCTTACAAGAGGAAAAAAACCTATAAACCCCAATCCGTGATTACCCACCACAAACATGGAATGCTGCAGGCGATTGCTCAAGGAGGTGAAATGCCACAGTGCTCAGCTCCTGTCGGGTGGGATGCAGCAGGCGCATTCCTGGTGCATGGGGCAAGATGCACCCAGAGACCCATGTGCTGCATGGGCAGGCAGGGGCTGCTGTGCCCATCACGGTGCCCAGCATCCCTGGCCAGGCTGCAGCCACCCATCCATCCCCCTGCTCGTGCTGCCTGCAGCCCCACGGCCTCTGCTGTGACTTGACTTTGACTTTCTGGGGGTGATCCCTTACAGGATGCAGTGGGGTTGGGGAGATTTTGCTTCAAGTTTTGATCAACATCACATTTCAAGGCTGCTGGTGGATCCCTTGGCAACCTTACCAGGAATCTTTTATTTGAGGGCCTTGCAAGGGGAAAGGGACCATCAGAACTGGCTGATCCTGCTCTGGGAGCTGTGGGCAGGACATGGGCGGAGGTTGGGAGGAATTGGCTCTGGCTGTGGTTTGGGCAGGCTCCTTTGGTACCACAAGGCAAATGGGTTACATTGCCTGCTCTCTGTGCTGATGCTGTCTGAGGATTTAAAGCCCCTTAAATGTTCCTGTAGAAACACAAAGTAAACCCCACATTTGCCATGCCCAAAACTACCACTGCCTGACTGTTCTTAAGAAGGCTTCTGCTTTCCCTGTGTAACCTCGGGCATGGCTCTGCATCCTGGGCTGGCTCCGAGGGGTTCAGTTTGCCCCACCATATCCAAGCAGCAGCTCTGGATGCCCTTTCCCTGGGTGCAGCCTTTCCCCTTGCTCCTCATACATCCCCTTTCTGCACGCATTTTGGGGCTCTGGATTTCACCGTGCCAGGAAGGGCTCTGGGCTTTTGTGCTGTGCCTGGGCTTAGACTTAATTACAGAGAGCTGAGCCTTAGCCAGGAGTGTTTTTTCCCCTCCTTGGAGCTACCTAAGCCATCTCCCAAGGCATTGCTGGGTTCATGCATGCCCCCCGTGCACACAATGCTGTGGTACTTCAGGCATGTGCTACCTCTTGGCAGCACAAGAAGGAAATTGGTGCCTCTGAGCTCCGTGAAGGTGCTGGTGCCCTGAGTATCTGTGTGAAAGGAATCACGTCCTGAGTGTTGGCAGAAAACCCTAAACCAATGACAACAACAGAAAAACACCCAGGAAAAAATCCCCAAAGCCTTGAACCCAGGAAAGGCAGTGATAAAGAGCTTTTTATATTCCTGGGGGCTGGCCTATCTGCGTTTATTGCCCCCGTTTTTTTTTTTAGCAATGCAAACCCAATCCAATTTTTAGAGCCTCCCATCCACTCCCTCTTCACACGGGTCAAGGGGAGCCTGCCAGCGGGACAAACAGGGTGCTCCTCGAGGATCCTCATCCCTGCATTAGGGCCCCTCAGGGGCCTGAGCCTGCGTCTCCAGTTTCTCAAGCCCTCTGCTCCACAGCATCCAGAGCTCTGCCTGCTTTGTTCTAGCCTCGTTCATGGCCTCTGCTGAGCGCAGCCACCCACTGGCAATGGAGGCGATGTTGGACATCGACACCAAATCCAGGCCCACGCAGCCTCACTGGTATGAGCGCTATGTCCAGCCCTGTGTGGCTGAGCTCGTGGGCACCGCGCTCTTCGTCTTCACCGGCTGTCTGTCTGTGGTGGAGGACACGGTGGGCACAGGGAAGCTGCAGCCTGCCCTGGTGCACGGGCTGGCCGCAGGCATAATCGTTGCTGTCGTGGGAGATATCAGGTAAGGGCAGCCGGTGCCCAGGTCTGCATGGGCTCCGTGCTCCACACCCCCTCCCTGGGGGCAGCACTTGCACTGTCTCCAGGCGTGGATGGGAGGACAGGATGACAGAGGTGGGGTTGTTCAGCCTGGAGAAGAGAAAGTGCCAGGGAGACCTTAGAGCAACCTTCCAGTACTGAAAGGGGCTACAGGAAAGCTGGGGAAGGAGTTTTTTCAAGGACATGGAGTGATTGGATGAGGAGGAATCACTTTGAATTGGAAGGATGAAGATTTAGATTAGATGTTAGGAAGAAATTCTTCACAATGAAGGTGGGGAGTCAGTGGCACAGGTTGGCCAGAGAAGTGGTGGCTGCCCCATCCCTGGAGATGTTGAAGGCCAGGTTGGATGGGGCTTTGAGCAACCTGGTCCAGTGGGAGGTGTCCCTGCCCATGGCAAAGGGGTGGAACTGGGTGGGCTTTGATGTCCCTTCTGACCCAAACTATTCCGTGATTCTAGTCTATGATTCTACCGGAGGAGATTTTTGTGTCTCCCTTCACGCTGCCTTTAGGATCTGTCCTGCCCCAGTATTGGTGGCGGCCGAAGCACTGCCATCGAGGCACTCGTTTAGCAGCACGGCTGCTCAGGAGGTGTCGTCCATAATACCTTGGGTTTGAGAGATTTCACTTGGCTTCTGATTGCAATGTTTTATTTCTAACCCCTTTTAATATAAATTATCAAAGCTGAAATGGAAGCAATTCCTTCAGAAAGCTGAGAGGTTTCCTTTTAAAAGGCTGTCAGAATGAAACATTTTGACCCGGGTTTGCTTCTCCCCTGTGTGTTTTCAGGTGAAAAAATTGAATTCCATTTACAAATATTTTCGATTCCTCAAAAGCAACATTTAGACAAACATGCTTATGGTGGTGTTTGATGCCATGTTATAGATTTATCTTGAGGGGAGAAGCTGAAGCAGCACCTGTGGAGTCTCAATCCCTTCTCTGCAGTTACTCTGTGTAGCCCACGGACGAGGTGTCTCCAGGCTGTCCAGATGGGGTTTCTTTGCAGCCAGGTCCTCCTCTAGCTCTCCGGCTCCCACCTTTCCCAGGGCATTCACAATCAGAGCCCCATCCAGCCGAAACATTTCCTAACCTAAATGACACATCTTCTTGCTCTGGTATGATGGGTCTTTAATTACATCTGAAGAGTAAGATGTAATTATAGTTCCTAGACACTCTTACTCATTGCCTTCACCAGCAATTATTAGGGCTGATTGGTTATGAAACTAGTTCATTAATGTGTGTCTCGTGGTAATCTGTTTTAATTAGAAGGTATCTGAGTTTGTCTTGCATATGGCCTTCAAGGTGAATGATTTAGGTCTGGTAATGAGTTGAACGCCGGCTCCTGCCAGCCTTTCCCAGGGCTGTGGTGGGCTGGATGCAGAGACCTGTTGTGTCTTTGCATTTACATTGTGCAGAGGCAGATAAACCCTGGAAACCCCAGCAGAGCCCGGCAGTGCTGGTGGAGCTGGGATGTGGCCTCAGCCACATCCGACAGCACTTGTGCTATTCCCTGCCTTCCCAGGGCCGTGTGTCCTGCCAGGCTGGGCACCTGTTCCATCTGTACTGCTCCCAGGGATGGCTCGAGTCATAGAACCACAGAATTGTTAAGGTTGGAAAAGACCTCTAAGCTCATCCAGTCCAACTGTCAGCCCAACGCCACCGTGCCTAATAAACTATGTCCCCAAGAGCCACGGCCATGTATTTTTAAACCCCTCCGTGGCTGGAGACTCCACCCCTGCCCTGGGCAGCCTCAGCCAGTGCTTCACCGCTCTGTCAGTAAAGAAATTTTTCCTATTATCCAGCCAAAACCTCCCTTGGCGCAACTTGAGGCCATTTTATCCCGTCTTGTCACTTGGGAGAAGAGACCAACACCCGACTCCCTTCAACCTCCTTTCCAGGAGATGCAGAGAGCGATGAAGTCTCCCTCAACCTTCTTTTCTCCATGTGAAACAGCCCCAGGTCCCTCAGCCGCTCCCATAGCCCCTGGACTCCAGCCCCTTCCCCAGCTCCGTTCCACATCTCTGGATGCACTTTAGCAGCTCAGTCCCCAAGGGGGGTGCCTGTGCTGGGGGTGAACCCCTCACTGATGCTCTCTCTCCTTTGCAGTGGAAGCCACTTGAACCCTGCCGTGTCCTTGGCCATGTGGCTGGTTGGCGGGATGAACATCATGATGATCATTCCTTACTGCATCTCCCAGCTCTGTGGAGCAATGATAGGAGCCGGCCTGGCAAAGGTATGGACACTCAGGGAGTCTCTTTACACAGGACTAATGTTGAGGGGGCAGGAGCTCCCCCTGTTCTCCCCCAACCTGTTGTCTGGTCCCAGGGTCTCCAGCAACAGCGTGTGTGATGGGGAGAGCAGGGTGTCTCAGTGACTGTAATTAAGAGGGCTCATTTCTCATGAGGCTATATAGCTCAGAGGTTTGTGTCACGGCCATGGGGCTGATTTGGCACTCAGGACCAGGGCGCCCAGTTCCTTCTCTCAGCTCTGACTGCTGGACAACTCGCCCGTGGCCACAGTCTGAGGTTGTGCAGTGCCAGGCAGATGTTGGGGTGCCACCTCAGCGCTCTGTGGCTCGGACCAACGAAACCTCGCTGGCAGCTGCTCTCTGGAGGTTTGCAGCGCTGTGCTGAGAGCAGGTGCAGAGCAATGCACGGTACCTCTGCAGCCCCAGCCGCTTGCCTGTGCTGTTTGCCTGTGCTTCTCCTCATGGCGCTGCGCTGGGGTTCATTTCTGTTCGATGCTGCCTGTTTCCAGCATCCCAGCTCGGTTCCATTGGGTTGGTGCCCCTGGGGCTGCTGCAAACCCCTCAGCAGCTGGATGAGCCTCATCCTGCCCCGAGCGCAGGCACTGGCTCATTATCTCAGGAGATGCTAAGAGCCTTCACTAATGAGTTTATATTTGCCAGACACTTAGGGCTGGCTTTCAGGAGGAATGTGATAAGATTAGCTCCTCTTTACCCTGATGCTGTGCCCGCCCACGCTGCCCTGACTGTGCACACATGTGGCTGCTAAAGCCCACAATAAGGAGCGTGGATGGCACAAACTGGGCTCTCCCTGTGCAGGCTGTGGTGCCAAGTGAGCAGTTTGCAAATACCAATGGAGGAGCCTTCAGCATCATCAAGGCTGACGACCAGATCCCCTCTGCCCTCGTGTGTGAGATCATCATGGCCACCTTCATGATCCTCGTGGCCTTCATGGGCGCCGTCAATGAGAAGACCAAGACCCCGCTGGTGTCTATCTGCATTGCCTTCGTTGTCACAGTCAACGTCCTGATGGGGTGAGCTCGGGAGTCCTCTCCCTGCGCGTGTTCCCTTCAGCAGCCGCCATCACCAGGCACTAGCAGGTTGTGACCATGGGCTGCAGGGATGGCGCTGGTGCTCACAATACCCTGTGGTGCTGGCTGAGCAGAGCTCCAAGCATTCAGCACCAGGGCCCCACTGCTCCCTCCCCGGCCAGCACTGCAGCTGCCACATCCTGCACTGAGGAGGGGAGAGTGCCCATGTCGGTGGCGGACTGGGGTGGGGTAGGATGAGATGAGATGAGATGAGATGAGATGAGATGAGATGAGATGAGATGAGATGAGATGAGATGAGATGAAATAGGATGTGCCCTCTTGAAGCACAGCACAGGACCTGCTGGCCAGGACAGCTGAGGAGAACTGGACACACTGCAGAGCCTGGTGAATGAGTTCAGTGCTCCCCTGGCATTTGGCATGGTTGCAGTTAACTCAGTAATTAAGTTGCAGTTAACTCAGTAATTAAGTTGCAGAAAACTCTGCCCAGTCTCTTCTGATTCACCAGAGGTTCTCTCAGTCTCCTACAAGATCACTGCTTCCTCCTCATTGCCACCTTTCTCCTTGAGTTGCAGGCAGGCCACTCCCTGGTGCGACTCCTTCCCCTGTCACAAACTGTCATCTCTCAAACCCATTTTCTCAAAAAAAGGGAAATATATTCCCACCTTTCAGAGGGTCCAGACAGATCTTGAAGGAACACAACTTGATAAACAACAGCAAATTAAATATGTGATGTCACAGGATGAGAACAGAGGTGATTTTGAATGAGATCTAGACTGCTTTACAAAAATCTATTTAATTGCATTTAATTTTAGGGGGAGCTGCTGGGCACAGCCCAGCCGGGTGCAGGGGTGGCTCGATCCCAGCGCATGGCCCTTCAGTCTTTACAAGCTCTTGTTATGGGCTGGTGAAACCAAAAGACCACACGGGTACTGTTTGTCGCAGGAAGCCCTGAGCAAACCGGAGCAGGTTTATCCAGACGGGTTCCTTGCCGTGTGTCCTCGTGGTGGCTGGAAGCGCTGCCAATCTCAGCCTCGGCGCAGACGGACAGCTCGGGCAAGCAGCCTGGGTCTTGTGCCATGTAATCTGATAATGAGCACATGCAATTATGAATGCTAATGGGTTGTTTAGTTAAGGCAGCGCCCCCTCTAGCGGGATTCAGACGCTCATTTAAACACTGCACAAACCTCGTGTGCAAATAATTATCCGTTGCAGTTTGCTTTAATCTGTAAGCACTGTTGTCTCTCCAGTCTCGCTCCGCTACCTGTGCGCGGTGGGGAACTTTCCCTCTTCAAAAGCCTAGCTCTGGGTAAACCCCAAAATAGTCCCTGGGATGCCTCAGTCCTTTCCAGGACTTCTATCTGGCTCATAGAATCATGGAATGGGTTGGGTTGGGAGGGACCTTAAAACCCATCCAGTTCCAACTCCATTCATGGGCCGGGACACCTTCTGCTGCATCAGGTTGCTCAAAGCCCCATCCATCCTGGCCTTGAACACCTCCAAGGATGGGACAACCACAACTTCTCTGGGCAACCTGGGCCAGGGCCTCACCTCCCTCACAAGAAAACATTTCTTCCTGAGATCTCATCTCAGTCTCCCCTCTTTCAGCTTCAAACTATTCCCCCTCATCCTATCCCTACACTCCCTGATCAAGAGCCCCTCCCCAGCTTTTCTGGAGCCCCTTTCAGTACTGGAAGGCTGCTCTAAGGTCTCCCTGGATCCTTCTCTTCTCCAGGCTGAACAACCCCAACTCTCTCAGCCTGTCCTTGTACAGGAGGTGCTCCAGACCTTGAATCATTTCCGTGGCCTCCTCTGGACTTTTTCTGACAGATCTACATCCTTCCTGTGATGTTTTCCCTGACAACTTGCAAACACCTGCAAGTGAAGGCCAGTGTCCAAGGGAGAGTGGCCGCCGGTGGCTGTTGGGGCCAGGCTTGTCCCTATGCTACAGCAGAGCAGCCACCCAGCTCTGGACATCCTTAGGCTGTGGAAACAACTGTCCCGGGACACTGATGGAGCCCAGGGGTGGTCCAAACCCAGCAAGGATCTGCCTCTTCCCCTGACACCCCATCCCTCTACATTGCCGTGTCCCAGCAGTGAGGGGTTTGGTTGCTGCTCTCCTGTCCTACAGGGCTGATGCAGCCGCTCTGTTCCTCTTACAGAGGTGGTGTGTCTGGAGCCTGCACGAATCCTGCCAGAGCCTTTGGGCCTGCTGTGGTAGCAAACTACTGGAACTACCACTGGGTTTACTGGGTCGCACCGGTGATCGCTGCCCTCCTTGTCGGTGTGCTGGCGAGGTAAGTGGTGCCCACAGTGGTGAGGAGAGCAGAGCCATGGCAGGGTGACCACCCTTTCCCTGCTGCCTCCCTGGGACTCTGCCCTGGTGCTGCCTGGGCTGCTCCCTGCAGCAAGGCTACAAACAGCTGCTTTTCTGGAGGGATGCCCAAAGACTGGAGAGTCCTGTATCTTCTCTTCCCCACGAGGAAAGTGTGATAGCAAAGGTCCAACCTGTCCCCAAATCATAGAATCATAGGATCGTAGAATCATAGAATTATAGAACCATAGAACCATGGAATAGTTTGGATTGGAAGGGACATCTAAGTCCATTCAGTTCCACTCCCCTGCCATGGGCAGGGATACCTCCCACTGGATTAAGGTGCTCAAAGCCCATCAAACCTGGCCCGGAACACCTCCAGGGATGGGGTAGTCATGACTTCTCTGGGCAGCCTGTGCCAGGGCCTCACCGTGTTTGCCCCATCTGTGTCTTCTTGTGGGGTGAATCCAGGCTCGGGCTGCTGCTGGGCTGCTGCTGTTTCTGGGTTTCTGTTGCATGTTTACAATGGCAAAAATGCTAACCTGGAGTTTCTCTTTGTTCCACCTCCCCAAAGGTTCCTGATGGGTGACAGGAACACCCGCCTTATCCTGAAGTGATGCCAGGTGTGGAGCCACATGTGTGCTGTTGTCGCTGACCTGCCATGGGCAGCCGGTGCGACTCAGCACAGCAGCACGAAGCACCCCCACCCCTGTTCCTTACCATCCCACCTTCCCTCTGCGTCTCCCAGGCAACCCATGCTTGGGAGATGGTTCATTTGCACTGCTGGGACAATGGAGAGCATCCCAACTGAACAAGGCAGCCCTGTGCCGGTGGCAGGGCTGGACAGCACAGCTCCCACCCCGGTCTCCAGCCCTTGGCCAGCCCCTGCTGCAGCTGTGGACCAACTTGCCAGGGGCATCTTCTGACCAACACCAGTGCCCATAAAGTCCCAGTCTCAGCCAGGCTCAGCATCCATCCCACCAGGGCCATTCCCGTGTACCTGCAGTGCTGAGGAGCTCTGTGCCCTCTGGGGTGGGCACCACTGCCCTATGCTCAGGGGTGTGGGCTGTGTGGCCGTGGCCAGCAGCCAGGTGCTGGGCTGCTCTCGAGGAGCCTCTCCAACTCCTCGGGATGGGCAGTGAGAACTACTGGTTCCAAAACACCATGTGAGTGATCCTGCTGAGGTGGGGAGAGGCTGAGTAAAGCAGCTGTGCCTGGACACTGTGCAGCATCACTCGCCAGCACTCACACAAATCGATATCCAACTTCTTCATGACAACAGTAATTCTGAGTCCCGATGCAGCTGCTCGACCTGGCCCACACCTGCAGGAACTCCCCAGTCCCCAATGTGGTGATGGGCACTGCAAGGCTCTGTGCCCTCCCTGCTGGCCCCTGCGTTTGTCTTCTATTTGAGCATCTCTGCTCTCTCTCCACCAGCTCCCTCCTCAGCATCCAGCCCAGCCTCTGCCCCAGCACAGTGGGATGCTCCTCCAGCTGGTGCCATGGGTCAGCTCCTGGTCCTTGTGCAGGTCCAGGATGATGCCAAGTGGCTCTTTATCATAGAATCATGGAATGGTTTGGGTTGGAAGGGGCCTTAAAGATCATCCAGTTCCAAACCCCTGCCATGGGCAGGGACATCTACCACTTCTGCCTGTGGTCTGCTCCATGTAGGCTGCCACATAGAGGGATAACAGGGGAATGGAGCACTGGTGGCAGTCTGATTTCTGGGGAAGCTCTCAGCATCAGGAGAGCTGGGGTGAAGCACCAATTTAGTGCTCGGGTTGGGTGTGTCCCTCTCCTGCCAGAGGATGAGTGTTGGGGGTCGGACATCGGGGGGGTGGGGGGAGTGGGCCTTGGCAGAGGGAGCTGCTGCCATAAGCAGGAGGAGTCGGCAGCGGGAGAGTGATGGAGCTGCGTGGGCAGGGGGAGAGGAGCCAGCGCAGCAGCTTTGCGTCAGCCGGGTACCCGTCCCTACGGCAGCTCGGCCCTGACTCATCGCGCGGGCTCCCCAGCCTCCGCTGTGGGGGGGTCTGCAGGGACCACGATCCCACTGCTCCGGGGGCTTGTTGGGCATTAAACTGGTGCCCGGGTGTCCTTGTGAGTACTCCCAGCCGCAGCACAAAACCCCTCAAGTTACTGGCTTCAGTCGCTCCTAATGTTGCAAACCTTTAACTTGGGAAAGGTCTGTTGCTTTCCCAGCCCTGCAGGTGCGGGTCTGCGGTTCCCCTGGGGAAGGGGCTGTGCTGGGAGAGCTGTGACCCCGCAGCAGGGCTGCCCACCTTGCCCAGCACCCGCAGCACCAGTCTGCAAGCTGGCCCGGGGAAACAAGAGTGGGAAAGGGCCAAGCTGGTGCAAACTGGAGCAGCAGGACCCTCCCAGGGCCAGGATGGGTGCACAGGGCTCTGGCTGCTCCCCCTCTCCTGCTGCCAGCAGGAAACCCCTGGGTGAAGCAGATGTTTCCTACTTCTCCTCCTCCTGGACTGCTCCATGCAGAGGCAGATATGTGGTTGCTGTGGCAGGGAGGGCGTTCCTGGCTTTATGCTGTCCCCTGGGGCTGGCAGAGCCCTGCACAATGTCACCTCTCTATTTTCAGCTTGCTTGCTTTTTTCCCCAGTCTGGGAGGTGACCCCCCCGCCCCCCCCAGCACACAAACAAAGATGTATACTTTTCTAGAAAAGGACAAGGCTGTAGAGATGCTGAAGTGATAAAAGGCCAGAATTAAAGCATCCCTGACTCAGGGTGAGCATGTCTGTCTGCAGCCCTTCCCACAGGCAGCTCTTGAGGAGCTGAGCAGGGGGACGTTCACCCTGCAATGGGCAGCACGGGCCCCCAGGGAACCGGGGCACAGGCAGCTGCTCCTGCAGGAAGGAAAATGATGCAACCCCCAGAAGAAGACAAATAGCGTGAAGATGTCACTAGGACAGTTGTCATGGCAATGGCACAAAAAATGCCAAGCCAAACAAAGAGCAAAGTCGCTGCTTCCCTCCCAGAGGGACTCTGGGGGACGTGGGAGTGGGTGCTGGATGGGAAGTGGGGGCCGTGGGGAGCCCCTGGAGGGCCCAAACTGCCCTGTCCCCTGCTCAGGATGCAGATCTCCGTTGGAGTGGGGCTGCAGGCAGCTGTGGCACTCAGGTACCCACCTTCCCCTTTCAAGAGGAAGTTCGACACCGCAGGAAACACGCTTATGGCTGCAGCTGCCTCTGCATGGGGCTGGGCCCTCCTGCACCCCAGCTCCATCCTGCACCCCAGCTGCTCTGGCACCGTGGCTCACTCTGGCACCCCAGCTCCTCCTGCACCCGATCTCATTCCTTCACTCCGGCTCCTCCTGTACCTTGGCTTCCTCTGGGAACTCAGCTCCCTCCTACACCCCAGCTCCTCCTGCACCCCAGCCCCAGGGCCTTTCTCCTGGTGGTGTGGGTGGTGGGTGAGGGGCCGCAGTCCCACTGGGCAGTGATACTGCTGACCACTGCTCGCTGGGCGTAGGTGACGGGGGCAGGAGGGGGGGCTGGCCAACACACGGCCAAGTGTGCTTCCTTGTTTTGCTGCTGATGTGTTCAGCACATTCATTTTAAATTCGTCAGAGTGACTTTTAATAAAGCATCTGTAATAGAACGTTGTTTTTCCCCGAGTATTATTAAGGAGCTTAATTTATGCTGATTAAATACCAATTAACTTCCGAACACTTAATGTGCTTTAAGGACATAAAGCACATCTCATTCCGTGGGCATGGGTCTGCACCATGTTTTTTGGTAGCATATGGATCTGCTGCAGAGCCGGGATGTTGCCTGGTGCTTTCCCAGTTCTCTGCACCTGTTGGGATGGAGATGCTGGCTGAGAGTAGGGCAGGTGTCGGGCACTGGTACCTAACAGAAAGGTAATTGCTGAGGTTTAGAGCTGGCAAGGACACCAATGCTCACATCCCCGTGTGCTCATAAGCCCGGGAGGATCTCATGGAACCGCCTGGTCCACAAGAGGCTCTGAAAGCTCTGCAGGCATCGTGCGTGTGGTTGCCTTGATACTATGGGCTGTGGCTGGTGCCAGTACTTTGGGGACACAGGCGAAAACATCAGGGTGTGCTCTGGGAACAGCATAAGAAGGATGTTTGTCTGTCCCTCCAGCCCTCACACTGCAGCTCTTTCACTCTGAATAAATATCCTGGTTAAACATTGACCAGAGAAGAAAACCTCGCTGCTGCCTGTGGTCAGGCTCCCCGGTGCCAGCCCACCCGCGGAGCAGCCGTGGGTTTGTCCAGGATGGGAGGCTCCTGCTGAAGACCAAGGAGCCATGGGATGGCCACGATCAGGTCTGCTCACCCACAGCTCACATCCAGCAGCAGACGAGCCCAGCCTTGGCTTGTGGCCCCAATTTAGCTGAATCCCTGCCCAGCCTGCATGGCCCCGCTGTGCAGGAGCTCCTGCTGTGTTTCATGCCTTGCCCCCAACCTTGCCCACGGCCCATGTCCCTGGTCACTGCTGGAGTGACTCTGCCTGCCCTGGCTGGTGGCTGCATGGGACGCAACCTGTGGCAGCAGCATCACACTGGAAATAGCTGATACTCCACATGCAAACGTGTGGATTAATGAATCAGTTAATGTGGCTGAGCCTCTCTCCTTCCCCGGCTCGCAGACTTGCCCAGGGAATTCACAGTAGTCAGGAGGCACCCTGTGCTGTGATGGGGTGGCAGTGAGGTGCAGTGCAGGACGCCCTCCCTGGCTTTGTCATGGTGCTTGGTGGGTTGTTGACCACCCACTGCCCGAGCACAAGGCAGCTCAGCCCCGTGCTCAGTGACACGGGGCCACAGCCAGATTCGGGGAGGGTTCCCTGCACCCGTGCTGTTAGGGATGCAGACCTGTTCCCTGCCTGGAAACACCCCATGGCCATGTTTGTTCATGGCCACAGCTGTAAGTACAGCCCTGGGTCAGCAGCCTGGAGGCTGCAGCTCATCATCACTGTCTGCAGGAGTGGAGGTGACTTCTCCTTCCTGCTGTGTGCGAGAAGCTGGCACTCACCTCTGGGCAGGTGAGGGCTGAACCAGCCAGGAGGGAGTTCTGCTCTCCAGGGCCCCTGTCTGGATCCCAAACATCAACAGTGCATGATTGAGTCCATCAGACCAGGAGACACTGCTGCGCCCATGCCCCTGAGTCCACCTCCAGGAGCGCGGTGTGTGACAGCAGGGCTGAAGAAGAAATAACTCTGAACATTTGCAATAATCAGACAACAGCGCTCATAACAAGAAGAAATCAGCAGGGCCACGAGTTCAGAAAGGCACTGAGCAGTGCTGGTCCCATCGTGGTTGTTTCCTCAGCAGTGCAGCCTCACAGAAAGGTATTTCCCTGCCCCCTCCACACTGGACTCACAAAAGGCTTTTCATTCATGTGCAGAAAGAACAACACCTCGCTGTCCCCTCGGCCTGCTCCCCGCTACCCCTGACCCTGTGGTCCAGGAAAGGAGGAGCCCCCAGACGTTTTCCTTTCCAATTCTCCCCTCAGAAGGATTAGAGGTGGCTGGCAGTGCACTCCTCCAAAGCCTCCTCTTAAAATAGCAGCACCCCTGAACAGAGGCAGCACAAGATGCTGGGAGAGTGGCTGCAGCGAGGTGTGATGAATGAATGCTTTTTGGAACACACCCCATGAGAGCATCTGAGAATTCTCACTTTGCTCTGCTGTAAAGGTTTTCTTTGCCAGTTTATAGCTGGAGAAATCACAGCCTTAAAAAGAAAAGGTGATTTAACTCTTTTAGCTCATTCTGTCAGAACAACAGTGGCTATGGAGGGTGAACACAGGCAGCAGCAAGAAGGGATGGCTGGAGGCAGCAGAATGCTCTGCCCCTCACCAGTGCCTGCTGGTCAAGGCTGGACCTGATCCCATGGCACCAACCTTCTCCTCAGCTCCTCAGCTCCTTCCTGCCTGTGGGAGCGAACTGAGGGAACTCTGCCTGCATCTGAATTTTGGTGCAATTCATGATTTTGAGGGGTTTTTTTACATTAGCTGGGGACAGAGACTTGCAGAACTTTCATGAAAAAGCCAAGGGCTGTGCAGTCCATGGGCTCCTCTGGTGTTCGCGGGTTCATATGAGCCTTGCAGTGGAGGGGGCACTGGGGGGTACCTGCAGCGAGGAGCTGTTTGGGAGCAGGGAGCAGTGCAGCCTCTGCAGCCCTGGTGCTGCCGGCAGCCCCAAGGGAGCAGGCAGGGTGGCTGCTGTGCCCTCAGGGCTGCCAAGACATCTCGCAATGTGGCTGGCACATCTCTGCCAGCCTACCCACTTCCCATCGCCCGGGTCTCTGCGTGAGCCCTTGAAGCACCCTGCTTGCCACATGGGATGTTGGTGCCACAGGGAGTTCCCGTGGGAGCTCGCTGCCCGGTCGGGGTGCTCAGGGGGTGAATGTGGTGGTGGCTGTGTGGGCACCAGCACGGGCATATGGGGGGCAGTGGAGGTGGGCGATGACGCGCAGAGCCAGTACTGCACGTTAGCTGGCATCTGCATGTAGGAGACGAGGAGCGAGGCGATAGTAAAGGGAGTGGGAGTCTAAATGTATTCTGTGAAGGCTTTTAGAGCCGTGCCATTAGTGGCACGCAGGGGTGGGGACAGGTTCATGCCCTCCTGTGCCGGATGGTGCCCAGGGGCCTGGGGACACACCCTGAGGGCAGGCAGCATCCCTCTCCGCCTGTGCCACCCCGGAGTGCTGTGCCAGCCAGCACTGCTAAATTTACTCTGCAGCCTGAGAACAAGACACAAATGCCAGAGCAGCCTCCCTGCTCATTAGCATATATATATATATATATGCAAAGAGCACTAACGAGCATCACCACCACATGCAAAGCTCTGGGGCTTCTGTGAACACGGCAGCCAGGGAGTTGGGGTGTTTCACGAGGAGCAGGTGAGGGCATCTCCAGCTCGGCTTTGGGGGCCCAATTGAGTGTTCCCATGGCAGAGCGGGAGAGACCCCAGAGCAAGGCTGGTGGAAGGGAAACAGCGGGGGGGAATGGGCTCATCCCTCCTACCCACTCCCCACCTTCTGCTTCTATTCCTCATTTTATTGATCTTTAATTTCTTTTCGCTGTCATCACCAGCCCACTCGGGCTCCCTGGAGAGGAGATAGCACCGATGTGTCCCTCTCGGGAGGGAGCCCAGGGGACGGGGTGGCGGGGGGGCCAGGACCCCCAAACCCTGCTCTGCTTCTCCCCGGCTGGCAGGGGAGCGGAGCTGCTCATGGCAGGGGGGCTGCTCCTCCTCCCTGCACACCCGCTGCCATTCTGCCTCGCTTCCCCCAGCACCAAAGCGGTTCTTTGCCAGGCATCACTGGAGCTGGAAGGATTTACATTTTAAAGGGGTTTTTAAGTGGATTTGGAGAATTGTTTATTTCCGAGTGTTTTTTTCTTCCATCTTTTGCCTTGTGAATGTGGAGGGGCAATAACAGAAAGGCAAGGAAAAGCTACGTATAACTCATTTGTGCTCGTGCAAATGTGGTGAGAGCGGAAGGCCAAGTTCAGACACAGAACTCCTAGCCCTTGGTGTTGGGCTCAGTGTGAGTACAGGTGGTAGGGATGTGCAAGCTCCTCTCCACTCCACGGCTTGGCCCCCAGTGGGAAAGCTGTTCTGCTCCCCAGAGGCATGGCCACTGCATGCCCTCCACCCCTACACCCAGTGCTGGAGCCAGCACAAGCTTCTGGTCAACATGGAGACCTGGGAGGAGGATTTTGAACCACCACAGACAAATTTCTGTGTCCCCCCCCAGCCACGCACAGCCAGTTCTCTCACCGAGCTGCAGCTTCGTGCTGCCTGGCCCCATGCTGGGGCTGCAGAGATGACTGCGCACAAAACCATGCACCTCATTCCTATCATCCTCCAGGGTCAGCCACGATGGAGGTCACTGGTGCTGACCCATGGGCTCTGCTGGGAGTGGGCAGCATCGAGCCCATCTCTGGCATGTGCTGGCCTTGGGACAGCATTCCCTCGCGTGTGCTCTTGAAACGGCCTAAAACCACCTCCCATGCTGGGGCTGTGAGCCCAAGCAGAAGGATAGCTCCCAGCTCTCGTCATCCTTCCCCTGGGATGCCTCAGTCCCTTTCCAGGACTTCTATCTGGGTCATAGAATCATGGAATGGTTTGGTTTGGGTTTGGGTTAGAAAGGATCTCAAAGCCAGTTCCAACTCCATCCATGGGCAGGGACACCTTCCACCACACTAGGTTGCTTGAAGCCCCATCCAACCTGACCTTGAACACCTCCAGGAATGGGGCAGCCGCTACTTCCCTGGGCAACCTGGGCCAGGGCCTCACCACTCTCATCATGAAGAATTTCCTCTTAATGTTTAATATAAATCTTCCCCCTTCCAATTTAAAGCCATTTAAAGCACCCTTTTCCCATGGGGATGGTGTGGGTCAGGAGCACTCATTGTCCCTGGGTTCTTTTGGGTGGGAGCTCATCCCTGGGGCAAGCAGAGAGCAGGCAGGACCCCTCAAACCTGAGGTCACAGCTGGCAAAGCATTGCAGCCCCACAGCAGAGCCCCTTCCCTCCAGACCCCGTGTTATCCATTGCCCCAATATGGGGATCTGCCCACAGTGGCTGATGCTGCCGCAGGACCCCAAGAAGCAGGTTTTGCTTTAGAAAACAGAGTTTCTATCATTCTGCTGCTGCTGGGTTTCTTGGCTTTTGAAGGGTATCAGACTCAGGGGGTTTTATCATCGGGGCATTAGAGCAGCAGAACTTATAGGTGTGGGGATGCTTTGGCTGCGTGTCGCTGGCCATGCCAACGTCAGAGCAAGAAGCAGAGGGTGAAGGAGCTCACCGGAGCAGCAAGACGGGCTGGAGCAAAGGCTCGGCGGAAGGGGAATTCTAATCGGGATCTGTGCTGGCAGCAGCCAGAATGCTGCACAATAAATAGCCATTTTAATTACCGCACAATATTTACAAGATTGCTTCCTCATTTGGGAAATTAAAACAAATGCTCCGTCAAAATGATCAACATTGTACAGAGAAGCAGAGGGCTGATAAAGAAATACATTGGCTGCTAATGGAAGAGTAATCGGCACCTTTGTGCCGGCGGGGCTTTCTCCTTCTCTTTGCAGCCACAGTGCAGATGATGCCAAAGGGCATCCCTGGCCTCAATAACGCCCAGGAGAGATGGGGTGGGGGGTTCTTGCCAGAGTGCCCAGGCCTGTGATGGCAGGGGACAGGACTAGGGATTCTGGCATCTCAGCCCCTCCAAAAAGAGGAAACATGAAATTTGGGCAGAGGGGAGATTTAGGTGAGATCTCAAGAAGGAATTTGTTACTGTGAGTGTGGGGAGGCAGTGGCACAGGTTGCCCAGAGAGGTCGTGGCTGGAAGTGTTCAAGGCCAAGTTGGATGGGGCTTTGAGCACCCTTATCCAGTGGGAGGTGTCCCTGCCCATGGCAAGGGGGCTGGAACTGGATAGGCTTTGGTGTTCCTTCCAACCCAAACCATTCCATGATTCTATGCTGAGCTGCAAATGCCAACCATGTGGCCATTTCTCCTGGCTGTGTCTGCCTGTCCTGCCTGCTGGTACCACTAGTCAGGAGCTGCCCCCAACTCAGCTTTTCTGCCCATCCCCTCACGTTATTTCCCATGCTTGATGTACTGGAATCATGTGAGGTTTTGGAATTCAGCCTTGATTTAAGAAAGAAATGATAACACTGAGAAAAAAATCTCTCAAACTGCAGTCACAGAGGGGCACAGGGCAGAGCGGAGACACGCCCAGGTTTGGTTTCCACCCATACCATCCTCCCCTCCGTGTGCTTTCCTCAGATCCTTTCCCCTTTTCTTTTTTGTCTTTTTTTCAGCATTCATGTTGCCATGGTAACGGTGGCATCCCCAGTTGAGTGGAGAGGCTGGGCAGTGTGGAGGTGCCAGGCAATGTGGAGACAGCCTGCGTCTGCCCAGAGCACCTCGGACACTGGTGGGAGATCCCATGGGTGAGGGGATCCCATGGGGAGGTCCCACAGGTAGAAGGGGTCCCATAGGCAGCAGGGTTTGCAGAGTAGTCAGGGCACCACATGGGCACTGTCCTTGCTGGGATGCATCAGAACTGGGTCAGGCAGGAGGCTTCCAAGGACGTTCAGAAAAGCAGCGGGATTTAATTATGTTCAGATACCTGCTGCCAAGCTAGCAAGTCATTTCAGGGAGGAGATTCCACCTCAAATGAATCAGGGAGGGGTTATGGCAAGATGGCCCTTCGGATACCAAAAGACTGGGATGGACGTGATCCAGATGGAGCTGGGATGGCTGAGGATCTCACCTTCCATTTGTTCCAGGAGCGGGCAGCCCTGAGCAGGGAGGACACCTGAGAAAGCCCAGATGACATCTCACATGTTGTCCTCCAGCCCCAGTGCTGTCCTAGAGGGTGCAGAAGGAACTGGATTTCCTGTCAATGCTGACAAGGGAAATACAGTGGGAGAGCTGGGGAAAATGTCTGGCTCAGAGGCTGCTGGTGGAGCACAGACCTTCCTCTCGTGTCACTGCAGATGTGACCACCACAGGGTTATTTTCACTTGAACACACTCCAGCAGCTCCCTGGCTGGATCCAATTAATTGATTGGCCATGGCTTGTCATCCACATATAGCAAGGAGTTAAGAATTCCCCTGGAGACAGGAGCTTCCATGGTGCTTTGTACCCAAGGATCTGTTTCTCCCAGATCTCTGTGGCCCTTCCAGCTACCCTCTGCAAGGGCTGGGTGATGCACTGCAGAGCCAACATCTGCCCGGCTGCTGTGGAGGTCCCAGCTCCAAGAGGGGCAGGAAGGAGCCTGAAGAGCCACTGTTGGTAGAAGAAAGACAGAAAACAATTTACAGCTTCCTCCAGATGGCAACGGGTACGATCTGGCTAACACAGACAGATGAGCAAGCCTAAAGGAGGGATAAACAAACCTCACAGCTCACCAAGTAAAACAGCCGGCTGCGATTTCCAGCAGAGATATCCTGCTCAACTAGTGCTGAGCTCCCTTCCCTGTACTGGAGCAGGGCCTTGGGAGCCAGGGGATGCACCAGGGCACCCTGGCACCTGTGTCCCTCCAACCTGCGCCCAGGAAATGCCCTTGTGGTGAATGAAACCAAACAGCAGTTGAGGAAGCGCTGTGTAAAAGTCCAACCAAGTCATTCAGTCAGAGAGGAGTGAAAACCTCATGCAAATGTTTTCCATGAAAAAAATCCTTTTGATTTCTAAATTAACAAAGCAGTAAATCTTTTGGTGGGATTTTTTTTTTTTCCATTTTTTTTGGTGAAACATTCTCAAACATTTCTGGAAATCCATCAGCAGGTTGGGTGTTCTCTGGTCTCAATTTTGGCTTTCATTGCTTTTCATCCCCAGCTTTGCCTGACTTTAAAGGTCTCAGCATTACCATGAGGTCCCATGGTGCTCCCATGGTGCTGCGCAGAACAAACCACTGTGGCTACAGCTCTGGCACTGGAGTCCCAAGGCTGTCACAAACAGGAGTCTCTCATTTGCAGTTTTGTTGCTGGAGGGACCCCAGCTGGAGGGGAGCAACTGAACCGCAGAGTCATGGGGCCACCACAGCAGATGGCAACAATCAGTCAGCAGTAAAGCTTCAGACAGGCTCCTGTGGTCACCGCTCCTCCGAGGTAATCGAGATGCCTTGGCCGCAGCTATCGCAGCCCTTCAGCGATGCTCTGGTAACACAAACCTGCATATAAGGATGCAGAGCCCAGCAGCCACTAGGAACGGGGGGACATGTCACCTAGGGTGGGCACAAACAGGATCCTCCATCTCAGCAGCTGGGGAAGGGGTTGGTGGCATCCCCAGCCTTTGCTGGTAGAAGTGCTAAGTGGTGAAACGTGTGCACGCATGTGCAGGGCCTTCAAGCGAGAGGCTGAAAGAGCAGCCAGGAGAGTGCTATGGACAGGGGAACGAGGAGAGGAACCCACATCTCTGGCTGCAAAGCCTCCACAAGCCTCCCCCACATCTCTCCCCCACCAGCTCTACCACAGTGCCCAGGCACTGTTCCACCAGCTGTGGAGAAGGAGAGATCAGCCAGTGGGATGGAGGGACAGCAACACAGGACCCCAACACACCTGGCCTGCAGCTCTCACTTTCAAGATGGAATAATCTCCAGTGGAAAATAACATGAGATACAAGTGGTGAGAAAAGGCAACTCCCACCCTGTGCTGATGGGAGAACTGTGCTTTTATCTCAGGTGTTTTTTTTGGGAAGCGAGCAGACCAGCTGGAGAGAGGGCAGCCCTGGAGCAGAGCAGCTGAGGGAAAGGGAGCAGAGTGTGAGGATGATGCTTTGGTGGCACAAGCCAAACCAGCCTCGTGCTCACTTGGAGCCAACAGGCAGCGAAGAGACACCTGATTTTCTGTGAAGCATCTGTGTGAAGGGATTTTGGCGCTCAGGGCGTGCCAGCAGCGGTGCCAGGGTAAGCTGGGGGTGGACAAAGGCCAAAGCCATCATCATAGCAACATCTACCCGAGGATTCCTGCCTACCAGGATTTAAGGCACCCAGGTGACAGTGTTCTTGAAGAAACAGGCTCTGGAGCATCCCTCGGCCCCTGGGGGGATCACAGCATCCCCTTGCCCCACAGCAGGGCCCATTTGGGCTCTGTGGGGTGAGAATTTGCTGGCTCAGAGGCAGTGGCTGTAAGGGAAAAGGCTCAGCTGCAAGGAAAGCCCTGGGAGGCAAAGCTTAATGAAGAAGTCATTGTGCACCCAGCTCAGCTCAGCCCTGCCGGGTGTAACTGAGCCTCATTGTTATTTAAATGGAACTGGGTGAATAACTCCATGATCAGATCATTTTTCTGAGTAGTGTGATGAGTGATGTGTATAAAACCTGCCATCCCTGGCGAGGAGTAGCGCTGCAGAGAAATCCGGCTCCTGGGGGGTGGCAGCTGGTGTTTGCCATGGCATAAGCGAATTATTTTGCACCCCAGAGAAGGCAGGAGTAGCTCCAGCTAAGAGATGGGAGGGGGTGGTAGGGGCCCGGTGGCACCACCAACTCCGGTGGGTGGGTGTATGGCACTGTTCTCCCCCTCTGCTTTGCCTCCAGAACAAGGCTCAGTTCCCACACGTGACTGATGCTGATTAGAGAGGGGTGCAGTGTCTGCCAGGCACATGGGGATGCACATGTGGATACAGGGACTGCGTTAGTGCTGCTGGATGGGCAAATGCCATGCGTCAGCTTGAATTCATTGCTTACAGCTCGGGCTTGCTGTTCAGTTTGGGTCCCACTTTTATAATCCAGCAGAAAATTTAAGAGCTCTCATTAACTCCTTGTGTTCCTGCCTTGCCATGCCAAGCCCGGAGCTGGGAAGGTCCAGCAAGGGAAGCACAGGTGGCTGTGCCACTCTGGCTCCCATCACCTCGCTGAACTCACCTGAGTGCTAACCCCACTTGGAAGGCAGCGGGAAATCCCCACTGGTTTGGATCAATAGCAAAAAGTAATGACCACTTCCTAGTTTAGAGTCACAGGACATGAAAACCACTTATCCATCAAATGGGTTTGGAAACAAGAAGTAAAACCCCACGGATTTTACCACTGACTTTGTTTAACCAACAGAGCAGGCAGGCGGTTTGATGTGGGCCATCCCTGGGTACATGAAACAGAATTAATTTGTTCTCCCTGAAAGCTAGCAGCCAGGAATATGAAATATTTAAACAGCTTCACCATGTTTGTGATGTATAGAACCACGCGAGTACCCAATGTGTGGCTACGCTTTCCCCGTGCGCGGGTTTGGAACACTCGGTCCCTGCAGCTTTTTGGCAGGTTTGGTGCCTGTGCCCTGTGCTAGAGCAAGCAGAGGGCGTATTGCCGTGGGGCAGCGAGAGACATGGGCTCCTCATCTCATTTATTCCTCTGCAGTGCGCTTTGCCTTCAGGAGGGATGGAAGAAACATTGGTGGGCCTGAAGAACAGCATTGCATTTATGCAAGCCCTGAATAGCAGGCACTGTGAGTCTGCACAAAGAGCCAGGAACCAGTTTGCTTGCTTGCCTGCTAAGAACCACTGGGAATTGCACCCCAGGCTGTCCTCGCACCCCATCGTGCTCTTGGCTGCCTGTGAGTCTCAAGCAAAGGAGTAGAGACCACTTGAGAGCCTGGAAACAGGCATGAGCTCTGCTTCTGTAGGGAGTTGTGTTCTCTGGTAAGATGGGAGATTCCGTCCTGCCTGCAGATAGACTGCCATTTCATAGTGCAGTTCCTTTGCTTGTTCATGCCCTCCTGCCCCAGTTAGGTGGAGAGTCAGCACGCACCAGCCCTTTGCTGGCTGAATAACCTGCACTCTGGGGTTCATTAGGGTTAAGGTTTCTTTGCTTTCTCTGCCCTGGCTTCCTCCTCTCTGCCCAACACACCCTATATTTGAAGCCTTCCCTAGTTGACAGAGGTGCTCTGAGGGTCCATGACTGGCCACAGCAGCCCCACCACCATGGGCATTGGTCCCCATGCCCTCAACAATGGCCGTTTTTGATTCCCTTCCAGCACAGAGCAGCCATTCGGCATCTGCACTGCTGGATCAAAACAAGGCTGCTAGAGAATTATGGTGGAGGTAAATGAAAATGATTGCTTTTCTCATCTGAGACAGGAGAGGTGGCTGTTCCAGCTGAGCATCGCTGCCCGGCCGTGTCTCTCCCCATCACCAGCCCCTCCTGAGGGTTTATGTCACATTCAGACACCAGCATTTGGGCTGCATTGGACGGCTGCAAAGGATGCTCTCACCTCTGGTGGGGGGTAACCAGGGCTCTCCTCACACAAACACAGCTTCTCTCTTCCTCACTCCATCTTCTCTGCACGGAGGATGCAAAACATGCAAAAACTGTGAAAGCAGAAAGGGAAAATCCAGTGCAGCTGATGTTGCCTCTATGCAGAGGGCTCTGCCTGTCAACCCCTCCATCCCAGTGTCCCCACATGGCCCAGGGCAGAATCCCCCTTCCCCAGGAGGTGAATGGTCGGACCAGTGCTGCCCAGAGCAGCAGCATGGCCTGGGATGCCCCAGCACTGCCCCACGGGCCCTTTGCCCTGCGTGCACTGCAGCCACGCTGCCCTCAGGGTACCACCTGGGCAGCTTCTGCAGCGGGGCCTGAAGAATCAACTGCTGTGAGCAACAAGAAGCTTTCCCAAAATCTGGTGGCACCAGGGCTTTCCTCCAAAGAGAGAAGACAATGGGTATTTGGTGATCTGCCCTTTCCTGTCAAAGACATTTTGGCGAAAGCTTTTAAAACCTCAATCCCCTGGACCCAAAGGATCAGTGCTGCCTCAGCGGGCACCTCCCAGCCCTGGGAGACCCCTCCAAGGACCCCGTCACCCTGTTGCTCCCGTGTGAAGTTGAAGTGCATCCTCAGAAAGCTTTGCATGAACTCTGCAGAGCTGCAAGGAGGCCCATGGAGCAATGCAGGGAGAGTGCAGCAGGTCCTGGCTCCAGGGTCCCCTGTCCTTTTGTCAGCCCTCTTGGGCTGGGGGGTGAGAGCATCCACAAATGGAGGCAGAAGCCACTGAGCACTGCTGAGACACCTTTATACTTAATTAGAGTTTGACTCTTCCTCCACCTGTTTCCTGTGGCAGATTTAGGTCCCTAAGAAACAAACACTGAAAAAAAAATAGAAAAAAAATCTGTTCTCCGGCATCTTTGAATTCTTTAGAGAAAGGCAATGTGGGCACCAAGGGAGCAGCATCTCTACAGCAATGCAAGGCTGGAGGCTGCAGCGCGCTTGCCAGGAGCTCGCCTGCGCTCACACGTGAGCAGCTGCTCTGGGATGGAGCTCCTGCACATGTCCTGTCTGCACCAGCGAGTTAGGGTCTCCTGCATATGTGGAGGCAGAACTGACTTAGGAAAAGGGGAGAGTTTTCCTTGTCTTTTGGGATTCTACCTCTCTGCTGGCTCTCCCCATCCCTGCAGAGGGGCTGGAGCTGGTTAGCACTGTGTGCATAGTGCAGCGTGCAAAACACCAGGCTGTGCAATCACAGCAGTTTCTGACTTGAACCCCTGCAATTTGTTAGTTGTGTTTTGGGGTTTTTATTGAGAAGGGTGTCTGTTATTGGTCACCTGCAACCCTGACTGTGTGGCCTCATGCCAAGCTCTTCTGTTCACACATTTCCCGGAGTGAGCAGCAGCCCTGCGGCGTGCTTGGCGCTTTTCCTTCCACAAAGCAGCTCCTCAGTTGCCTGGTGGGAGGATGAGGTCCCTTCCTCAGGATATGAATCATGTCTCTATGGGAGCCTGCTATTGCACCCACTGTCTCTGCATCTCCCATGGCTGCAGGGCTGCTCTCCCACTCTCCCCTCGGCAGCAGAGGCTGCAGAGCCCATGGGCAAAGGCAAACCTGGATTTTCCAGCGCTGTACTCCATGGAAGTATCTGCAGAATCATAGAATCATGGAATGGTGTGGGTTGGAAAGGACCTCAAAGCCCATCCAGTTCCAACACCCTGCCATGGGCAGGGACACCTCCCACTGGATCAGGGTGCTCCAAGCCCCATCCAACCTGGCCTTGAACACCTCCAGGGATGGGGCAGCCACGACTTCTCAGGGCAGCCTGTGCCAGGGCCTCCCCACCCTCACAGGAAAACATTTCTTCCTAAGGTCTTTCCTCCATCTCCCCTCTTGCAGCTCAAAACCATTCCCCCTTGTCCTATCCCTGCACTCCCTGATCAAAAGCCCCTCCACAGCTTTCCTGGAGCCCCTTTCAGTGCTGGAAGGCCGATCTAAGTTCTCCCTGGATCCTTCTCTTCTCCAGGCTGAACAACCCCAACTCTCTCAGGGCAAGGACACCCCTTGAGACCCTGGTACCAGCTGGGTTTCCGTGCCCTCCTCCATCTGATGGCAGTAGCCAATCGAGAGGGAAATGTGATATAGGACCTGCACTTTTACGGAACCAGGAACAAGATGGGCTGATTTCTGCTCTGCTCCATGCACTGCAATCCCCTGAGAGTGCCGGTTCTGGGTTATTTATGTGTTTTCTCATCACACCTGGTGGGACTTCACTTGCATTAATAAGTATAACAGTTTCCTTAGAGGAAGGAGCTGCTGGGATGTTCAGCCTGACACTGAAAAGTCCTGAGGGGATGTGGGTACCCAGCTCCTATGAAAATCAGCACAGTGTTGAAAATCCTGCCTTTAATGTGATACAACTCTGAGTGTGCTCAATAAAGAAAACAGCAAAACAAGAAAAAAAAGAAACCAGCCTCCTAAGAGAAGGGACTGTACCTGAATTTTATGCTGCTTGGCCCCACAGAGTCAAGAAAGCTTGTGTGTGAATACTAACGGGATTATCAACACTCAAAGCGGGGAAATAAAGACATATTCTCAGTGGTTTCTACTGCCACTGGCTTTCCTATGCAGCAGCTGTGTTTGGAAAACTGGGTACATACAATAAAAGAACAACAAAGAAGGAACAAAGCCTGGGTTTACCATTAAAATGAGAAGAATTCAACCTAGTTGAGTGTAGCGAGTGCTTAGGGTAGTACAACACCTTCCTTCGCAAAAGTACACAGGAATGGAATCAAAATGACCTGTTATTATTTTCATTATTGCTCCCATTTCTTTGCATGTCAAATGAGTTATTTCTGTGGCAGAGATTCTGTGCAGCCCAGCAGCAAGCAGGGCTTCAGCCCAGGGCAGCAGAGACCCTGCAGCGTGGGCTGGCGCGGCGATGGGGCCCAACGAGGAGGGATGCCTGCAATTTATTCCCCCTTCTTAGCATTGAAATTGCACGGTGCAGAGTGTTTGTAACAAGCCTGTCTGTTTTTAGGGAAAGCCGGCATCAGCAGGACAGGGCAGCTACGTCTCCTTATCGTAATGAGCCTTTTAAAGCAGCTGCATAATAACAGCTCTGGTCCTATTTCTGGTAAGGCTCCTGGGCGTTTAATTCCATAGAGCTCGAGGGGCATTCTTCAGAGAAAGAGCTCGTAGGATGGAGGGCTGGGATGCTCTTGGTCCTCAGAAAGGAAATGATCGCATGGCTGCAGAGCCAGAATTAACTCCCACAAATGAGAACTTAGAAATAATTGCTGTTCACAGTAATATTTCATAGAATCATAGAATGATTTGGGTTGGAAGGGAGCTTAAAGCCCATCCAGTTCCAACACCCTGCCATGGGCAGGGACACCTCCCACTGGATCAGGGTGCTCAATGCCTCATCCAACCTGGCCTTGAACATCTCCAGGGATGGGGCAGCCACAACTTCTCTGGGCAACCTGTGCTAGTGCCTCCCCATCCTCACAGGAAAACATTTCCTCCTAAGATCTCACGTCAATCTTCCCCTCTTTCAGCTGAAAACCATTTCCCCTCATCCTATCACTCCAGGCTCTTGTAAAAAGTCCCTCCCCAGCTTTCCTGTGGCCCCTTTCAGTACTGGGAGGCAGCTCTAAGTTCTGCCTGGAGCCTTCTCTTCTCCAGGCTGAATAACCCCAAATCTTTTAGCTTGTCCTGGAAAACTTGAACTGGAACACTATTTATGTTTCAGGTAATGTTGTCTCCTATTTTGATTTGAATTTTCATTGCTTCAGCTCCCAAACCAGGCATGACTCCAACAGCACAGGGAGACCTGGCTGTCAGAGGAGGATCTGATCTTCAGTGTCAATGCTCCAGGTAGCAAGAAAGATGGATAGCAAATGTGGTTTGGATACTCTTCCCCGTCAGTCAGTTCAGGAGTTTCTACAGAGTTGGGTTAAAGAAGACCTTTATTTGAACTGTAATTTTGAAAAAACATTCTGTGACGACCTCTGAGATGATGGGCTTTGCACTCTTTGTGTGAGCCCTATTCCACCTCGGGAGAGTAGCCTTGCCTGGGCTACTCCTGTCAGTGCTGTGGCCACCCCTGTGCTTGGCCTGGTGCGGGGCTGTGTCCCAACTCTGCTGAGCTCCAGCCCGGATCCCCTCCAACTGCACTGCTCCTGCTGCCAGCTTGTGTGGAATACAACATCAGCACAGAGCAAAAGAATTCCAGCTTTGGCTTTGGAAAGCCTGGTGGGAGTTTGGGAAATCATAAGGGGAGTTTGGGAAGCCTAAAGGGGGTTTGGGACAGCCTGGTGGGGGTTTGGGAAACCACAGTTCCTCATGCCAGCCCTGCACCGGACATCTCCCGTTCTGCGCAGATGTTCTTCGCAACCGACACAAGGACAGGCTTTCCTGGGCTGTTTTTTGCTGTTTTTGCTGTTACCACTATTATCATTTACCCATCTCGCCCCCGCTCCTCCCCGCCTGCTCGGGCAGCAGGGGCACTGGGAGAAGGGGATGGTCCTGCATGGAGCTGGACTAGGGCGAGCAGAGCCCGCGACCACGGCTGCCGGTACCACTGCCCGGTCCCAGTTCGGCTGTCACGGGCGCGTCCAGGGCAGAAGCGGCGCACGTGCGGCATGCAAATGAGGCAGTGGGCGGACCCTCCCCGGCACCGCCCACTGCACCTACCGGCGGCTCGAGTTCCCCCACCCCGCGCGGCGCTACGCAAAGCAGAGTGGAGCGGCCACGGGCGCTCGCCGCGAGTGGGAGGCGGGGCTTCCATGCAGCGCGGCGTCGGGAAGTGGCTCAATATGCAGCTGTAGGGGCGTGGCTCGCTGTGCAGGCGACGAGGTGGTGCTCGCTGTGCAAATAGGGGGCGTGGCTCGATATGCAGATGAAGGCGTGGCTTACTGTGCAGATGAGGGGCGGTTCTCACCATGCAGAAGAAGGAGTGGCTCAGTATGCAGATAGAGGCGGTGCTCGCCATGCAGATAGAGGGCGTGGCGCAGTATGCAGATGAGGGGGCGTGGCCGCGCCGGGTGAGTGCCGCGCCGCTCGGCAGCTGCAGGCAGAGGTGCTGCGTGCCGCCAAGTCTCGGCCCCGGCTGCACCGGAGCGACCGCGCCGGAGCGAACCGAACTGAACCGAACCGGAGCCGGCGGCCCGCGCGCAGCATGGCCGAGCCGCCGGCAGCACCGGGCCCCGAGGGCGAGGAGGGCCCCGTGCGCTTCGCCCGCAAGGGAGCCCTGCGGCAGAAAAACGTGCACGAAGTGAAGAACCACAAGTTTACGGCGCGGTTCTTCAAGCAGCCCACTTTCTGCAGCCACTGCACAGACTTCATCTGGTGAGAGAACCCCTCTTGCCCCGCCGGAACCTGGACCCCCCTCATCCCTCACCCACTGCGGCACCGGGATGCCTACCGCCCCAGGCAGTGGGACCCTTCCTTACCCCGCCGGCAGGACCCCGCCGCCCCCTGCTCCGGGACCCCCGGTCCGGCGGGACCTTCCCTTCGCCTGCTCTGGGACATTCCCTTCACCTGGGCGGCAGCAGGATTCCCCCCTTCCCCCTCCTCTTCAGCTGGGAGGCAGCAGGTTTCCCCCCCTCACCCCCTCTTCACCTGGCTGGCACCGGGCCCCCCTCCCCCGACCTGGCTACCCTCAGCGCCCCCGGTACCCCCTCTCCCTGGGCCCCCACCCTTTCCCACCGGCGCGTAGGGGCGTTGCGTTGCCGGTAGCGGTGTCTCACGCCGCCTCTCTCTCTACAGGGGCTTCGGCAAGCAGGGCTTCCAGTGTCAAGGTGAGTGTCGCGTTGCCGGGGGACTGCCACTGACATCCCCTCCCCGGGACTGGGCATCACTGCCGGGCAGTATCCCAGTGGACCCACTGTGCCCATCACTGCCGGGCAGCAGCCCAGTGGGACCACCATACCCATCACTGTCAGGGCTGGTGGGCAGTATCCCAGCAGGAATTGCCCTGTCCATCACCACCAGCACTGGCAGGCAACATCCCGGTGGGACCCACCATGCTCTTCACTGGTGGGAAGCATTCCAGTGGGACTTGCCCATTGCCTCTGGGGCTGGCGGGCAGCATGCCCGTGGGAACTACCGTGCTCAGACTAGGGAAGCAGTTTAGGCATTGCTTTAGTCAACCAGTGCTTTTAAGCTGTCTGGATTTCATTACCAGAAATAAGTGACTGAGACTTCAGATAAATCCCCTTGTAAAAGACAGAGGGAAGTTGATTGTTTTCATTGCACTGAGCTTGGAAATGTGTGTGAATGGCAAGCGGGCTGGGCGGCAGTCGGATGCTGTAACTGCAGTCTGGAGGAGCTCGAATGGCTCAGTTGTGTTGCTGGGCAAAAATGAGGCTTTATAACGACATGCATTGCAATAGCTTCTGGGTTACTACAGTCAGAAGTCTTTGTTTTGATAACACTGTGGTTCTGTAGGGGCTCTTCAGGGATTTATGACATCCCCTCAGGAAATTAGGGTGAATTAACCGGGCTGGGTTGCTCTTTTAGCCGTTGCTTGGTGCTCTTTTAGCTCGCTGAACAGCAGGTTGCACATGCTCGCAGGCAGCCTGGCTAATCCTGGCCGTGGCAGTGTGAGGTTAAAGCCTGGGTTTGGGATTTGAACAGGGCTGGTGCTTGCAGGCTGGAAGAGAAATTTTGCTTTTATGAATATTTTTATTTTAGTGGGTGGCTGAATCCCAGGTTGAGGTGTTTTACATCAAAACTAAACTGCTGTGTAGCTCTAATATCTCAAAACCAGCTCATCTGGGCAGCCCTCATTCGTATCTAAAGTGGAAGGCAATCCCCCAAGGTTATGAGGTGGCACAGAATCCAGGCTCTTGGTGCTGCAGTTGGTCCAAGTCCTGGAGGGAAGCTCTGCCTGCTCTGTGCCCTCCAGCTGGGGTGGCTGTGGGTGGGAGGGCTTCATCCTGGGTACTCTCAGGAGCATCTCTGCAGGCGCTGCTACAAGTGGTGTGAGCCCAGCCCAGTGCTGCAGCTCATCCTTAGCACTTCACAGTAGAACCTTAAAGCATCAAAATCATTCCCTCGCTACCTCCCAAACCCTGACCTGAAGGTCTGGCTGGCAATGGCAAACAGAGGAGAGCAGATGTGGAGACTGCAACACGTAATTCCTAGTGGTGCTACTCAAGGTCACAGCTTCTCCTGGTACCTGAGGTTTCTTACCTGGGCAGTTCAGCCACATTAGGGAGAGGAGCTCTGTGCAGCTTCTGTCTCTTGTTGTGGGTCTTTCCAGGCTTGCCCAGCCATTGGTTCTTTGACTTTGCTTACAGTGCCATGCGGGCAGTGTCATGCCAGGCTTATTTGTGCATACACAATGCCTCTGAAATTTGAGGTATGCTGGAAAATCTGGTGGGGATCGTGGGCTGGTGGGGCAGGGTTCCTGTGTAATTTCTAGTGCTTTGCTCAGTTCTATCTGTAGCTTTCACTATCAGATAATTTGAGCCTTTTCAAGTCTCTCTCCCAGCCATGAGGAACTATTGTCCAGCCCTGTAATTGCGTGTGTGCTTCAAGGTTTATCCTTACATGTTTTTAACTATATTGAATCACTCTTCAGCGTGAGGTCAGTAAGTGGAATCCATGATTGTTGTCTTGGACTCGTTAATGCGCAGCAATTGACCCCCACATGGGGAGACCCTCCATGAGCTGGCAGAGGTTAAACAGCACTGTCCTGCCCTGTGGTTCCTGGAGTAGGAGCCCATAGGGGGCTGCTGGATCCCCAGTAGCATGCTCTGTAGTCAGTGACATCTCCAAAGCTGAGTGACTGGTCTGTAACACACCTTTCTGCCTTAGGAAACCACTTCCGAGATTAGTCTGATATCACAGACATTACTGTGTTGCAATAGGAAATTTTGCAGACTGTGGCATGTGGAACAGACTGATCTTTACCCCAAATTCCTTCCCCAAATCAATCATTTTTTTGTGGATTTTGCATTTGGCCCCTTCTGTGAAGGTCTGAGGTCTCTGGGTGAAAGTGCTCCCATCAGTGAGGTAGCTGCAACTGAGACCGTGGGTGTGATCCTCGTTAGAGCAAAGGCAGTTGGTGCCCCACGATGTGGGCACGCCACATCTCCATGCAGAGTGCTTCCAGGTTGGAAAGTCAAGCATGAGCTAGAAGTCGCTACCGCCTGCCATCTGCTTGGAAATCACAGCTACCCCGTGAGGCTCTGGGAGGGAGAGCAGTGTTTCTGCAGCAGGAGGAAGAACTCAGAGTGCCAGGGCTGGCACTGCGTGTCACTTCTGCCCCTGGAGCGGGTCAGGCTGTTACTGCACCGGAGCCATTGGAGTGCTGGGTCACGCTGGGGACCATGAGCAGCACTAAGCTTGGGGTTTGTGCCCGACAGGTTATGCTGTAGCTGCTATTGAACTCGCTAAATAAGTTGTGTTTTCATGGAAGGGAAAAGCCTCAGGGAAAGCTTTTATTTAGATTTTTTTCTTCAGCTCTACAGGGCTTGCAGTAAGCTTGGACTGTAGTGTTTGGCTTTCCCTTTGTTGAATGCAGCTTTAATTCAATTTTAACAACTTCCCCAACTATTTTATCCTGTTGTTCAGTGGGCTGTCTGGAAATGTAGCTTAGGCACACTCCTGTCTCGTTTCTGAGCTGTTTCTTCCTCCACTGCTTGCTTTAAGTAGGTTTTCACCTGTGCCCTGATTTCTTTCTAGGGCATTTGCAATAATTAGATTGTTAATTAGCTCATTACTTGTGACTTTTGGCAGGAAGTTAGCAGAAACTGACTCTTTGTAGCTTGAAATACTAATAGATACCACAAATGCCACTTAATTGCTTGCTAATCTGCTGCTTATCCTTGTATATAATCTCCTTCTTATCCTTGTGAGCATCTTAGGACTTCCTGGGCCAATGGCTTTCTTCAGAGCCTGAGAGCATTTCTGTGCTGGGCAGCAAGAGGTCCGTAGGGCTGGTTCTTGTAGGTTGAGGAAAGATATCACTGTATTGTGGGTGTTGGAAGATCGAAGTGCTGCAGATGTGCCTGGAGCTGCCAGAAAGACAAACTCTTCCCGGGAGAAGCTTGACGTGCAGTGGCTGTGTGTGTTAGCCTGCGGTGCAGAGGAGGCTTTCGGACTCTGTTACAGCGATCTCTTGTAGCTGGAAGGTACGCGAGCTCTCGTGTGAACTCATAAATAACAACGAGAAAGGGCGTATGTGTTCTCCCCTTTCTGGGTTTCGAGATCCGTCTTCCCGATACCATTACAAAGGGATACGTAAGGAGGGCAAGCAGCATCTTGTTATCTGCAGGCTCCCTCGGTGAAGGGGCGATGTGTGGCTACGTTGCAGCCGACGATTTTGCTGTCTTGGTTCTCCTGGCTTAAGAAGTGCCCTAAAGATGATAAAGGAAAGGGAACTGATTTCAAAGTTGCTGAGAGTGAAATACTTGGTCTCGTTCTCAGAATGTGCTGATTCTGGGAACTGGCAACTTTCTTTTTGTCCCTTCTGCTTCTGTTCCCTCCTTGCTGCCCTTGAGGTGCCATTCTCCTGCGATCCAAGCAGCTCTCAGTCCCTCTGCAGTTCAGGGCACTGGTTGTGTTGAAGGTTTTTGAGGGGGCACCTCACCAGGAGCTGGGTTTGTTTAACCCAGAGACACCATTGCTGTCGCTGGGCTGAGCTTTCACCTTGGGAACTTGGGAAGAGCAGGAGTAAGAAGTGCTCATGTAGAGGTGAAGAGCCGTGTAATGCGGTTCTTCAGAGCTAAAATAACCTGCATCTGTTACTGCCTTCACGTATATAGAGTAATTGGAAAAGATCTTGGAAAGAAGAATCTTGATTTCTTAAGAGGAGAAGGGAAAAAAGAAGGAAGGCATCATTTAGCAATGGACACTTCGATGTCATGGAATACTGGCGGAAATGTTTATTTCTTATCCCTGGTTGTGACTCAGTAAGCAAAGATGCTCTTCGAATCTAATCTCTTTCCCAACTTAATACCAAATGGAATTCCTTCTTCCAGGTTTTCTTCTCCTCATCTTCCAAATCTCATTTGTTTTGTGTTTTCACAATTCAATGTTTGATACCAAAACCAAGCAGCTGGAAAATGTCAGACAGGCCTTACCTTTCAAGTGAGCATTTCTCTTTTGCTATCTGCCTTCAAAACCCACCCTTCCTTCCCCCACCTCCTCGCTACCCTCCAGACGGAAGCGAAACCCGTCACAGCTCGGGGCTTCACTGCAGCTCCTGCTGCTGCCTCGCCTTTGGGTCGTCGCCATTAACTTCATGCAGGCATCCAGTGTGCACTTTTATTGACTGTATTAAGCGAGTGAGAAACAAAAGCAAAAGAAACTCCAATCATCCAGAGTTGCCTCAAACCCCATAATTTTGTGTCAACATATTATGCACACTGGAGAAATGTTGGTGTTCAAATAGAGTAATTAAAAATGTTACTGCAATTACTTTTGCAACACAAATGATGCTAATTATATAATGCTGCAGAAATTGGAAACATAATTTTGGAGGGGTTTTTTTTGTGTGCCTTGCGGTGATAAAATGGTTCTGGATAGTGCAGCCGCAGAGCCTGGGGCAGCAGGAGCCCGTTTCTCTGGCCACTGGGGCAGGTAGAAATAGAAAAGGGAAGTTGGTCTGGTCCCCAGCTTGGCACCAGATGGTCTGGGGTTCTGCAGAACTGTGAATAAAACCAATGTTGAGAGGGAAGATGGGAAGATGTGTCCCTTTGTGTATCAGTCAGAGGATCAAGCCTCCTTCAAAACTCCTGTTTGGAGCCTGTGGGTTGAATTGGTTTCCTTGATCCTGCCCTTGCCTGTACTGGGTACCTGCACCTTAGAGCTGCTGGGGGAGGAGTGGTGAGGCCCTGGCACAAGTTGCCCAGAGAAGTCATGGATATCCCATCCCTGGAGGTGTTAAAGGCTAGGCTGGATGGGGCTTTGAGCAACCTGATCCAGTGGGAGGCATCCCTGCCCATGGCAGGTGGTTGGAACTGGATGGACTTTAAGGTTCCTTCCAACCCAAACGATTCTGTGATTCTACTTGCAGAAGCCTCTTGCAGTGCAGGGTCTGTGGCTCTCAGGTTCAGCAGGGATCACACTATACATTAAACCCTGTTAGTGTTTCTGTACAGCGCAGAGGGCTTTGTTTGCATTTCTCAGTGGAAGTGGTTTCTCTTTTCCCTCCCCCTTTGCAGTTAGCGTGGCTGATTTTTCTTTCTTATCTCCCAAGACAGCTCTCATCCTAAAATGATCTCAGCCTTAGATCATGGGGTGGGCTGTTTCCTTCACAGGGTGGCTGTCCCTGACCAGTGTCAGCCATAGGAAGTTGGGCAGGTGGTCTCAGAGCTGGCCCTTGGTAGGGGTTCAGGTGCTTTGGGAGCATCAGGAGGGTTTACATCACGCCTGGATGGTGTCTGTGAGCTGTGACTACACTGCAGAGCTTAAACCATCCTGGTATACGAGCCTCTGCCATGATTATCCTCCAGGTATTGAGTCTTACAGGGGAATTTAATGTCTGGGCTGCCTTTAAGGAGGCTTCTCAGCCAAGACTACAAGCATTTCTGTACGTTTGCTAGCTCACTCGCATGTGATCCTACAAATTCCTGCAGCACCCGGGCTCCTGGAAAGGTGCGTAGGGCATCTTTGCACTGACAGTAAGTAGTGGGTGGAGGCTCACCTGTCTCAGCGCTAGCAGAAGATGCTGGGGCTGCAAAACAGAGCAAGACCTTGAGGATTTGATAGCTGGTGTAGAACAGGAGGTGGGGTTGAATCTCCTCGCAAAACTTGGTGTGAATTCTATTAACTGATGGGGTTTTATCTAGAAACTCAAGCTAGAGTTGTTGCGCAAGCCCTTCTGGAGTGCTGTTGCCCTCCCAGCCACAAGCATGGCTCCTTGTTCTCCTTGCTACGTTTGAAAAGGCAAAAATCTAAACATGCTTGAGATACTCGTCAGTGCCATCTGGTCCTCGTTTGGGTTTATCAGCAAATAAGTTGCATGATCCTGGTGACTCAGAAATTAACTTCTAGCTGGGCCCATAATTTAGTTCAGGACAGAACTGCTTGGAACACATCACTACAAAGTGTACTGTCAGATGTGCTGTGCCCTGGTCTAAATCGAACGCGTGTGTGGTAACGAGAAGGGATGCTTATAATTGTGGCTGGGCTGGGATTCGGCTCAAGAGAAATGTTTGGGTGGCTTTTTCCTGCCGAAGCCAGCTGTGCAGAGGATTAGTGCTGTACATTAACACAAGCAGAGGGCTGGGTATGCCAGGGTCCAACCGTGGGCATGGTTTACGCATGTGGAAAGGCTCTGGCATGAAGGACAGCACGGAGCAGTGGTGGAGGGCGTTTGCAATGCGATTAATTCCTCTCACATGGCTCCATGATTCATTATTCTGAAAGTCCATAAATTGGAGCCATTTAGAAGAAGTGAGTAACAAGCTCCCTGTAGGAGAGGGGTGACTGTAGGTCTTCCTGCAGCGTGTTCCTTGCGTTCCTCAAGAGCTGTGCCCCAAGGGAGAGTGTTGAGAAGCCCTTTGAGAAAGGCAATAGAAACAAAGCCAGAAACGTAAGAGTCCTTGTGTAGTGATCCTGGATGCAGCCTTGGGCTCCCATTGCTGTGTTCTCATGTTGCCTTGTGTGTTGCCAGCTCAAATACCCTTCAACCTGCTGAGGAGTGATGTGTGCACGGTCCCTGATTGCTGGGCAGGGGGAGGAGAGAGCGCAAAGCACTCCAGAGAGCCTCCAGGCTTTTCAAATGATGCTATAGGACACACAGAATGGCAGAGGACTTGTTCATCCCCTGGGTTGGTGTCCTGTGCCTTGGGTTTTAGCAGGAGCTCTTACCAGAGCCAGAGGCACTGAGCTCCTTGGAGCAGGACCCCTGCAAGGGCTCCCCAGGGTGAGGCACTGAGCTCAAATCTTGTACCTTGACATGAGGTGAAGGTATTAGTCCCTGGGGTTTCTCATCCTCCTGGAATAGGACAGCTGTAGGCTGCTGCTTCCCCTCTCTGAGCCAGTCCCACCACCTGGCCAGACATGGCTGGGTTGGTGTCGGTGGCCATTGTGCCTTGGCCAGGAGTTCCTCAAGGCAGAGGAATGATGACACCAGCAGAGACGTACAATGGGCACAGTAAATGCTGTGGATTAAGTGGAAACCACTCTGGAGCTTTTCATTCCATCAGGGCGAGTCTTACAGGGTGTTTCCCAAGAACAGGGGCTATTGATCGAGCAGAGGAGGAGCTCTCTCTGGGAGAGACCTGATCCTGGCTGGCCGTGTCCTGCCAGCCTGGAGCAGCATCAACCAGCAGTCAGTTTTTCCACAAAAGCCACAGGAGGGGTGGGGGAGATGGGAAGAAAGCTCTGGTTGTGCGACGCTCAGTAGCAGCCAAATACTTGTTATGAAGCAGAAGCAATTCCCAGAAGTGGCTGTCCTGTAACTCTTCCCGGGAAGGCAGTGTTCCCAGCCAGGAGCTGTTCCTGGTAAAAGCTGCACGCGATGCTGTGTAAGGGCAGGAGCAGTGGAGTGCTTGGCTCGCTTTGCTAGGGGAGTGGGGATTCCTGCGGGCACTGTGTGGAGCAGTAGCCATGGATTCTCTCCCATGAGGTTGCTCTGTTCACCCTTGGTCTCATCCCAAGGAGCTGAGGACTGTGGTGAGATAGTGCTGCAGCTCCCAGGGTGGGCGTTGAGCTGAACGGGGTGTTGAGCCAGGGAAGCCACCTGTGTTGCAGACCCAGTGCTTGCTCTCTTGCTTTTGGCCAAGGCTGGGCTGAACAACAGGAGGGATGGCTCTAGCCAAGCAGCTCTTTCCCATTTGGAGATCACTTGTTTGGCTTTGCATATGATCATTGAATCGTTTGATTGGGAAGGACCTTTGAGATTGAGTCCAGCTGTAGCTGTCCACTACTAAACCATAACCTGGAGCACCTCATCTACCAGTCTTTTAAACCCCTCCAGGGATGGTGACTCAGCTACCTCCCTGGGTAGCCTCTGCCACTGCCTAAGAACCCTTTTGGTGAAGAAATTTTTCCTAATTTCTAATCTGACGTTTCTGTCCAATCTTGATTGGCCTCAATGCCATGCACAGAGAGATGGCTGGAAGCTGTTGCCGCCTCAAACAGCTGCTGCCCTGTGGGAAATAACTTCTATGGGTTTATAACTGGTGAGGAGAAGGGAGGTGAGTAAACCCCTTCCCCTTCAGTGGGAGCAGCAGGAATCAGGGGTGCCCGGCACTGTGCTGGAGTGGGTGTGCAGCCCCGGCGTGTCGCGGGGGCTGGTGCCTCAGAGAGGGGGTCTCCACGGCTCACAGTTCTTCTGAGTCAGCACCTTCACACTCTCTGTTCTGATTGCCTTAATATAGGCTGCGAGTGATTTATCTGTCCTGTTCTCAGACCTGCCTCCAGTGGAAAAATAACATAATTTAAAATGTTCTCCTTGTGAGTAGGCCACCTGAATCCTGTGTAATTGAACTGCTAACTGGCAAGCAGCAGCCCTTTCCCCTCTTCAGGATTGTTTAACCGTTCATTGATATGGGAGAAAGCAGGACTGGTCCTTGCAGGGTCCCAGGATATTCAGTATATTCTGACAGCTGATCCTGGCTCCCTGTAAAAGGAAATGCATTTCATGAGATATGATGGCCCAGCATCTGCAGCATCACTGTGCAGGTGAAGCTGTGTGCTGCACTGCTGTGTAGCTCAGCATCTGCTGGCAGTGATGGCCATTGTCTGCTGGCCGCATGCTGATCTGCAGCATGTAAATCCCTTCAGGATGGTCCCCGTGCAGCCCTGTCATTGGCAGTTTAAAGCAAACTGGAACAGGACTCATCATCATCCTCTTAAGAAGAAGTTACTGGGAGCCAGTTACTTTCTCTTCTTGTTTACGAAGCTCCTCTTGTTTTGGAAGCTCTCCAAGGCTGGGCAGGGCAGACTTGGGCTGGGGCAGGCATTGCTCTGCTGTTAGGTGCTGATAAGTGTTGTTTAGATGAAGATGTGATTCTCTCCCTTGCTTCTCGGGCATGCCGGAGTTGCCTGCAGAGTGTATCTGTGGGTGGGTGCCTGCTGCAAGGGGGGTGCTCACAGGCTGCTGGGATGGCACGTGCGGTCAGGACCCAGGCGTGTTGTCAGGCTGCATCTTTGTGTCTCAGAGTCAACTTGAGGCATAACTGTGGCTCTGCTCAAACTGTTTGATTTGAAGGGATTTGGGCTGGCTTCCTCAGCTGTCATGTGAAAAACCCTGTTTCTAGCATGATATTTGAATCCACAAGTGTGTGGGGTGAGCACTGGTAACCTCATTAGCCCCTTGCCTTCAGTATGAACTTCTGTAGCCCAGGAGCACCAGACTTCCTGCCCCAGCTGAAGCACTTTGATTGCTGAAGATCTAATGTGTTTGAGCTACATGGTAATTTACTTCCATATTTGGTCTGGCTTTTGTGCCAGATTTATACATCTTGTTTAAATATGACAAGCAGAATGTGCTCACTGCTAATCCCAGCTGGACAGGCAATGCCTGGCAAAAGACCTGGTGTTAACAGGTTCCAGGACATGGAAGTTACAGGGCTGGCTAACCTGACACTCCTTAAGATATCAGTCCCTTTAAATTGGCTCTTTTGCATCCAGCTGAGTCTGTGTTTTTCTGAAGGGTCCCTCTACTGTGAACTCTCCTCTTTGGGTGGGAGTGCTTACTCCCCAGGGTGACCTTCTGAGCAAGGGAATCTAGCTCCAACTAGGAGGAAAACCAGCTGAATCGTTTTTGGGTTGTCTGAAGAAGTTGGGGGGATGATTTGCGGCTCTGCATGGAGGTGTTGGGAGCATCTGGGCTTGAGCAGGACGTGTGGGTGCTGGTGCAGGCAGTGTCAGCGGGGCGTGTGCGCAGGGCAGAGGAGTTGAGTGAGCGTGTGTGTGCTCAAGGGCAATGACCATCACCGGTTGCTTGGTGGCTCTGCCTCTGCTCATGGTTAGGGGTCATGGTAGAAAACTTCAGTCTCCTGTAGTTCTGATCTGATCTTCCTACATTTGGTGTTGAGTCAGCAGCAGAGAAGCTAAAAAAGACTCTGATGCCTAAATCTCAACCGTCAGCTGCTCCTCTTCCTTACACTGTGACGCCGGTGCGTTGTAGCTGATCGTGCTGGTAGATTCCTCCCTGTCTTCTGTTGCCACGTGAAATGATGCAACAGTAATAGCTTCACCTTTGGAGAGAACAGTTAAATACCTTTATTCTGATGGTCTGAACACCAAGCCCATTTAATAGTTGACATTCTTAGCACATGAACAAATGCATTTTCATGATTTCCAATTATAGCAGAAGAATGGGAAAGCGCGGTTGTGAAGAGGAGTGAAAGTCATCTTGGCTCTCCTGAATGGCTTTAATGCAACTTTGCCAGTGACATAGCCATGAAGTCAGGAGTCCATGTGAAGATTGTTTTAGAATATCAGTGAGAAGCCCGAGTGAGGGGGAAGTGGCCCACGAATTCAATTTGCATCACTGAGTGGATTAGCTCCTGACGCAGTGCAAAGTCATTATTTACAGTGACTCCAGATCTGTTGCCTTTGTCAGTGCAAGGGGTTGAAGAGAGGCTGATTCAGAGATCGTTACAGCACTGTTTTACTTGCCAGGGGACTGTTAACACTTGCCTTGTAAGCAAAATGCTGGCACTTGTCAAGGTTGTTAATACTGTGCCTGCCCCAAGAGGCTGAGTAATTTGGTTTTAGGTTTTTTTTTTTCTTTCTTTGCATTGATTACACTGAATGCTTCAGCTTTAGCTTGGCTTAGGGAAAATATTTGGAACTACTCTGTAAGTTGCCATTAACTTTGATTTGCCAAGAGGAAAATATTACCTAAGGGATAAAAATGGTGGGACCTGTGCCCCTGGTCTCTGAGACAAATGCACCTTCCCCACCCAGCAGCAGAAGGTACTGGTGGAAGGTGCTGGTGACCTTGTGGCAGCGTGGTCTCTGCTGCTTTCAACTTTGGCCTCAGTGCTGGAGCCCCTCTGTCCTCAGGGTCACTATCACTAGGGATATGTCACTGCTTTGTCACATTTCCTGTACTGATGGAAGATCTATGCACAGCTTGAAATCATCCCCCAACTGGTTCTTTAGAGACTTCAGAGCCTGACATCATTTGTGCTGTGGAGCACCCTTTGCTCTGCCATCGTGATGGAGAAAAGCTTTGTTACAGGATTCTTGCTGCCTGCTTCATTCTTTCCATGGGCTTCTTTGGTAGAAGCCTTTATGCTGGAGGTTGTCAATGTCTTCACGTTCACTTGGTTTCTGAAGAGTTTGATGGAATAACTTACTTTTTGGGGGTTCAGATCAGAGCAAAGAACAAGTTGCCCGGACAAGTCGTGGATGCCCTATCCCTGGAGGTGTTCAATGTCAGGTTGGGTGGGGCTTTGAGCACCCTGATCCAGTGGGAGGTGTCCCTGCCTATGGCAGGGGGTTGGAACTGCATGGTCCTTTCCAATCCATAGCCTTCTATGATTCACGCGGCAGCTGTAATTGCCAGCAGAGAGTTTCTAAGGATGGCAGAGCTGCTGAGAGGGGACATCCCTGTGTGCAAGGAGGAGAGGAACTGAGCCAGGGCACCTTCTGCTGCCTGCATGTACCCTGACCCTCCTGTTGTGGGAGATTCTGCTGCATTCTTTTCGCTGCCTCAGGAATGGCTGTAAAACTGATCTAATTCACATTTGTGTGCTCATGCGTCTAAGGACCGTCTCCAGTAGCTCAGTCCATTAACTCCCAAATTTGTCTTATTCATTTATCTTTGATGGAGAGGTGCCTCAGGGCTAGAGTCTTCTGGAAATAAGGCTTGTAGGTCTGTAAAAGAGAGTTATTTTCCTGCCTAAAATGAAGTGACCTTTGTGGCAGCTGAGAAGCTGATTTCAGAATTTGGTTCTGGGGGTTTTCCCTGTCTCAGTTATCTGTACCTACTTGCTTGTGGCTGGGCAGCTTGTCCTATGAGCCATCCTCTTTTGAGGCTGACATGTCTCTGTCCCAGAAGCCTTCTCCCATTGTGTCACCAGATGCCACCTCCTTCCAGTCGAAGGAGGTCGCTGGGGCAAGAGCTGGTGTTGAAACAGTGAAGCTCTTGCTTCACTGTCAAGTCTCCTGGGGATGTCCCTTGTCCTCCAGGTCTCTCTGGGTGCCTGGAGCTGCTCCATGCCACCACACTTCTCCTTGAAGGATGTACGTCAGCCTGGGGAGTGTGTCAGGAGGGCTGGAAGCTATGGCCACAAGGATAATGGGGACAGAAAGCTGGCACTGTGGGAGGGTGGGACTGGACACATTCAGACCTGCCTCTCGGACCTGTGCTGAGGTCTGTACCCAGCAGGGCAAGCTGTACCAGCAAGGTCTGCACCGGTGAGAAGTGTCCTCTCTGTCCACAGCCTTGACTAGGCCTATAGAAAAAGCTGCAGAAGGTGAGTTGTGGGCTGGGGAGATGTCTTTGAACCCGTGCTTCTGCACTGTATGGCTGGGAGCAGCAGGGAGAGGGACCATGTGCTGGTCTACGTCACTTCCACCCTGGACACCATCAGTGGGCTGGACATGGCAGATGTACTGCGGCAGTGGTAGGAGTGAAGCTTCTGACTTAGAGTCTCCTAGGGCTTCTGAGGTGGAAAAAGTCTCACTTACTGGGTCATTTAGAGACTCTGAATCTTGGGTTTTGGCAGGAGGAGAGGTTTTAATTAGCTGCTCCTCAGTAGGGCTGCTATTAGATCTTCAGAGCAAGATGCTGCTGGACTGGAAAAAATGTAACAATAGCTCATTTGCTTAGGAAACCGTGATGGTGATTTGCATTTTGGTTGAGTACTGAACCCTGGTAGAGAATTCTTCTAAAATAACTTCAAGCTACCATTCCAATTTCTTCCTTTTCTGAGACTGTATGAATATATCTGTCCTGGTGCCAAACAGTTTGGAGTTTGAATTCCTTTGTCTGCAGCTCTTACTCTGCTGTAAGGGAAGCGAATGTTTGTCTGGGTTGTGGACAAGCACTGTCATCAAATGCTGCATGACAAATGGCTTGCTTCAGTCAACCTTGGAGCAGAATTAAATTCTCCCTTATTATATACCAAAAAGCATCTTTCCCCCCTCTAACAGCAGTCCCTCTATTGACCCGAATCCTCAGGAGTCGTGTAACAGGGTGGAAGCCTTGCAGCATGTTTTCTGAGTCTCAGCTCTGCCGCTAGCTGAAAACAAGGCACTTACAAAAGTTTTCCAGCACGTCTTTCATTCTGCCTGCATTGTCAACTTGCACAAGATGATGCTGAGCGTTGCCAGCACAAAACAAGAACAAACCCCTGTAACCATGGGCTGCTGTTGCTCCAGACTTGGCATCCGCATTGCCCAACAATGGGGAGAGCGACTGGCTTCCACAGGATGGATGTTGGAGGTGATGCTCCATCCCCAGGGGTTCCTGCGGTGGCCATCTCTGCAGCGATGTTCCTCTTGGGAGGGGAGCAAGGACTTGCAGGCTGTCCTGGGATCTCTGTTCAGCTGAGCTGTGGAGAACCTGGGGCTGTTTTTTCTTGCAAGCAGCGCCTCAGCTTACTGGGGAGACTTTCTGCATGGGTCTTTCTGATCTGTTTCACTGTAAGATTGTTTTTCTTTGACCTAAGGCTTTGCTGCAAATGATTGCTTTTCCATTCTGAAGTGCAAGTTAGAAATCTCCAGCTGTTTTGGCCTCAATGTGCCATGCTTTAGAAGACAAAGTTCCTTCTGCCTTCATCTGGCTGTAGTTTGGCCAAAAAGCAAATTGCAAAGCAATATTTAAATTGTTTTTAGCCGTTTCCTCATGCTGGTATGGGAGTTGCTCACTTGTATGGGTAGGAAAAATGGGATAATAGAGCTGTGCTGGTTTTACCTCCTTGCCATTGGGTTGGGGGACAGGTCTTGCAGGAGGTGGGATGGAGTGGGAAGCTCTCCCTGCCTCCTGGGGTACCTGCCTGGATGGTGACAGAAACCCAGGCAGGGCATCTCCACCGAACCCCAGTGCTGCTGATGGTCCGTGGCACAGCGGAGTTCCCTGCCAGAACCACCTCCCCTGTTATGGGCTTTGTAAATTTGGAAGAAACTTAATTTCTCTGATGTTACAATTAACGGAGTCCAAGGGGATGAAAATAATTGGCTGTTGGGAAGGGCAGACTGACTCACTTTCTCATTTCCCTGTAAATTTCCATTTAAGTTTCGGTTTAAGCTCAGGTATGAGTGGAGTGAAAGCCAGTAATTTGTGACAAAAACTTCTATTTTAGATCATGGTAGAAGAACTCCCTTTCTAATTGCAGAAATTACAAGGCTGTGATTTTGTAGAGAAATATGGGATCCAGCGGTTACTTGAGAATTGCCTGTCAGGTGCTCCGCTTCAGAGCCACCAAAATTAACCTTATACTGCACAGATTAGCTTTGGTGGTTCTGTGCTGCTCCTGCTGTGACTCTGCTGCTCAGCTGGCCCAAGGGCTGCAGGGTGACCCATGCAAGCTCAGTGCTCTTGGTGTTCCCGCAGCCTGAGCAATCACCTTCTCTTGTTTGCTTTTGCCCTTGCTGTGTTTGACAGCCTCTCGCTCTCGCCCTTCAAGAACGGTCCTCACCCTGCACTGCCAGTTGGGAATTTACAGGCTTTATGCTGTCCTTCATCTGTCTCACCTCCAGGCTGTGGTGTTGCAGCCCACCCATCTTTCCCTACATGCAAGCAACCTACTAATTTTGATCATCATAGAATGGTCTAGGTTGGAAGGGACCTCAAAGCCCATCCAGTTCCAACACCCTGCAGTGGGCAGGGACACCTTCCACTGGGTTAGGGTGCTCAAAGTCCCATCCAGCCTGGCCTTGAACATCTCCAGGAATGGGGCAGCCATGTCTTCCTTGGGCAACCTGTGCCACTGCCTCACCACCCTCATTCTGAAGAATTTCTTCCTAATGTCTAATCTAAATCCTTCCCCCTTTCAATTTAAAGCCATTCCCTCTTGTCCTGTCACTACAGGCTCTTGTAAAAAGTTCTTCCCCAGCTTTCCTATAGCCCCTTTCAGTGCTGGGAGGCTGCTCTAAGGTCTTCCTGGAGCCTTCTCTTCTCCTGGCTGAACAAGCCCGACTCTCTCAGCCTGTCCTCATATGGGAGGTGCTCTAGCCCTCGGATCATCTCCATGGCCTCCTCTGGACCTCTTCCGACAGGTCCATATCCTTATGTTGGAGATTCCAGAACTGGACACAGGACTCCAGGTGGGGTCTTATGAGAGTAGAGTAGAGGGGGAGAATCCCCTCTCTCGACCTGGTGGCCACGCTTCCTTTGATACAGCCCAGGATATGATTTGATCTTGCACTTTTCTAGGCCTTTTCTTGGTCCATGGGAATTTGAAGGCAGCTCCTTTCCTGATGCAGGTGGAGAGGCTGCCCTGCATCCCGCCGGCCCTAGTGCAGCTCCTGGACTGCGTTGTCTGGTGGCGGTGGGGGTGCTGTCAGAGCTGTGGGGTGCAGCACCTTATCTTATTCCTGGATCAGGTGCTTCAGACTCTGCAGCTGTGCTGCAAGTTCCTCCCTTATCGCTGCCCGCTTGGCTTTAATTTTTCTTCCACCGTGTCAGAGTGAAACAAGAATACTTCTTTAAAAAGCAAGAGGAAAATCATGTGAGCAGTGGTTTGTCAGCACTTCAAGGGTTCAAAATAACGTGGCTGCTCTGGTCACTTCTGAAGGGGGAAGCAAAGGGCTGCCAGACTGGGCTACTGGACTTTGCCCCTGTGCTGGGATGCTTGGAAAACGCAGGGCACCTGGTTGGGTGGTGGTGGCTGCAACTAGTCGGTGTGGAAAGCAGCCCTGACGCAGGAAATGGAGGCTGGGACCCCTGTGGAGCCTGCAGAGGTGTTGGCTGGGGTGCATGGCAACAGGACAGGAGCTGGTACCCCTGGCAGGGCAGTGGGAGCAGCTTGCATTTCTTGACGCTCAGCACTACTGAGGCAGGGTGAGGTGATGCTGTCGAGTGTCTCCTGGGTTTGACAGTGCTGCTGCTGAGCTCGGCCTCTTCAGGAGCATTCGGCTGGCTGAGTGGCTGTTGCTGTCTTTGTCCCTTCTCAGTGTGAAGTGGCAGGTGATGCTTGTCCTTTACTGGCCAGCATCCTTGGTGTAGGAGGGCTGATGTGAGCCTGGGGCGGGGGAACACCAGCTGAGGTCTTGGCTGCTGCAGCTCTACCTACATGCTGCATCTCATGCATGGGTGGCACAGCTACTCTGGGCTGTGAGGAACACGATGGGCTCGAAGCTGCATCTCGTGCTTGGGTGGCAAAGCTACTCTAGGGTGTTGAGACATGATGGGCTCAAAGCTGCTCATGGTGGTTCTCCCTCTGCATGTGCAGGGCTGCAGAGCGGGGACTCTCCCAGTGTGCAGCAAGCACTCGCGCAGTGCTGGTGCCCTTTCTCTTCCCCTTCCTGCACTCAGGATGGGTGATGTGTGTGACTGCAAACTGCAGTCCCTTCTCCCTGGGAAAGGGCCCCGTGGTCCTATGTAGGTGCTGAAAGCAGGTTTCCCAGGATGTTCCCTGCAGCCTCCTTGGCAGCACAAAGGGAAGCTGATTTACTCCTCCTCTAAAGAAACTCATTCCCTAAAGATATGTTTGGGATGTATGTTCTTGGGCAGTGTTTTTCCTTTCACCTTTTCTTTCTGCAGCTGCTTGTGTTTAATAAATGGGCCAGGCAGGGTCCAAAGCTCTCGCAGCACCATGGCACTGGGAAATGCAAAGTTGTTCAATGGAACTGGGAGGTGGGGACAGCCATCCCTTCCGAGTCAGTCTGTGCCCTAAATTAGAGCTGCAAGATGCTGCAATGGGTCCATATGGAGACTCCTAAAATAATAGCTGTCAGCTCACTGCTGACTTGTATGGGGCGCTGAAGTTTTTGGCTTTAGGAATGATAGCAAACAAACAAATACTGGTAGGCTGTAGCTATCTTGGCCCTAAGGGGGACGTGCTTTGAGGTGATTGCTCTCTGGACCATGATCTCCTAGCTGTTAAAATGTCCCATGAGTTTTGAGGAGCTGTTGTTACCTGTCAGCTTGTTACCAAGACCAAACCTGAACTTTTAGGAGAGTTAGGGTCAAAAAGTTTCTTTTAGGACTTCTTAAAATTTGAGGTGGCTACATGACCATGAAACGTGAAAGAGCTCAGGAGCGTGTGCCTAGGTGCTGGGAATGCTGGGGCAGTTGGAACTCGGGAGCTCCTCGGGCCCAGATGCTGGGAAAGCTGGGACAGTTTCTGACTGGTTTTTGTTCTTTTTTTTTTAAGTAAAAGGTGTCTGTAAATTAATCTCTGCTGTTTGCATTGAAATTCCTGTTTATTGGCTACTGGTTTTGAAGTGCTTTTCTCCTAATGAGCGGAGGCCAATGGATGTCTAATAAGAAGTTGTATCTCATCTGTCTACTGCTGTGGAGACCACTGGACTCCTAATTGCTCTGCAGTGGCCTTCAGGAGGTGTTGCCTGTCAGGACAGCCATTCCTCATTGACTGGATTATTCCACATGCAGGTCTTGTCCTGTTCAGGTTTTGTTTGCTGTCCAGGCCCTGCTGTATGTGAACTCCCAAGCCATTACACCAAATGAGCAGCTTAATTGTGAAGGCTCATGGCTTGGCATTGCTAATCACGTCGGCAGGAGCGGGAGCCGTGAGTGTCCTCCAGCAGAGCTGGTTGGGAACATCGGCGTTGCTGTGTGTGCTGCTGCTGCTAAACCTGATCCAGTGGAAGGTGTCCCTGCCCATGGCAGGGGTTTGGAACTGGATGGACTTTAAGGTCCCTTCCAACCCAAACCGTTCTATGGTTCTGTGATAGTGTTGTCTGCTTAGACAGCTGAAATCCATGTTTGTTTTTTAGTTAATGATAGTGAAGCTTGGCTGTGGCCAAATTCGGGCTTGTCTGCTGATGCTGGATGCTGCGCACTGTGATGCTGTTCCCATGGTCTCCCCTCCTGAGGAGCAGTGCTCAGCTGCACTGTCAGATAATGTCCCACCGCTGTCTTATGGCTGTTTTCAAAGGGGCAGGAAGGATGTGGTAATTACCCCGTTCCCTGTGGAAGAGCTGGGGGAGCAGTTCAGGATGCTACTTGTTTCTCTTATGAAGCCTCTGGCTCCTGCAATGCTGCCCATCCTTTCAGAACTGCCATCCCTGGTTCCCTCTTGCCATGGGCTGCCTGGACCACCTTCCCAAATCTTGTCCCTGCCCATGGCAGGGTGATTGGATCTCTAAGGTCCCTTCCAACCCAAACCATTCTATGATTCTATAATGATTTCCAAGGGGGCTGTGCGAGGGCAATGGTCCCCATTTCTCTTTATCTTTCTGGTCTGTAGTTACTGTTAGCAGGTCCTGTCCGTAGGGCTACCCACCGATGGCAGCAACAGTACCAGTCCAGGAATCCATGGCATGGAGTCGGACTGGGAGTTGCAACACAGGGCTTGTGGGGACACTGAGTGGGACAGAATGTGTCAGATCATGGTGGACCGTTTTATTAGTGTTGGTCCCTTCCTTTAGTGCATCTTGGAGCTCCCTGGCCCAGGCAGATGTTTTGTAACTGTGGCCACGCTGAAGTAACACAGAAACCATCAAGTAATTTCCTTTAAATGACTGTCACTGGCAGCGGAAGGAAAATTATTAGCAGAAAAGTTAAAGAACAGGACCTGGGAGAGCCTTTAGGTTCAGAAGTGCTGGAGTAGTCTTGGAGGAGCCGCTTAAGTCTGCGGAACTGGGGCATTCCTGGTCTTGTTTGTCTGGACAAGAGCTCACCCCTGGTTCTCCTAAGCATCATTCCCATGCTTTGAAGGGGCCCCAGTGCCACTGACACCAGGAGAAGCGGTGTTCCTGTTTGTGGCTCCTGGCAGGAAAGCAACTTGGGCAATGTGACCACGGGGTACGCCAGCAAAGTGTCCGCTTGTCACCAGCAGTCCCCACTTTTGGGTGTGACGAGGACCGTGCTCCCTCTTGTCTTGGCGGTACCGGTGCAGTGGGAGGCTGAGCAGTGCCCTGGTGCCTGACCATGGTCGGGTGATGCGTGTTCCTGTGCGGCAGCTGGTCTGGGAGCCCTTGAACCTCAAACCTGGGCTGCAGTGGCTGGAGCATGGCTGTGACCCCCTGTTCTGTGTGCTGTCCTGCTCCCAGTCAGATCAAGAACATGAGTTTCCACTTTGATTGTCACAGAATCACAGAATCATAGAATGGTTTGGGTTGGAAGGGACCTTAAAGATCACTCAGTTTCCAACCCTGCTGCCTTGGGAAGGGACATCTCCCACTAGACCAGGCTGCTCAAGGCCCCTTCTTCACCTTTTAGGTTTTAGAGCAATCTTTGAAAAAATCCTAAAGACTTAAATGAAGACTCAAACCACGCATTTCAGGTGTTTGTAAAGTCTGTGAAATGATCATTTTTTGAAGTTTGTTTGCATGTATTTGGCTGATGCAGGAGCCTGCACTGCTGGGTGGCTGGTTGGGGCAGGGGCAGCTCCTCTGCCTGCCTGGGGGAGGTGACACCTAGCCTGTCTGGTGTTCTCATACCCAGTGAAACACTTTTCCTGCATAGTTTAGTTCCCTTTCATATCTTAGTGTGGCTCACAGCAGACTATGTGAGCTCAGGGGGATCTGCACCCACCTTCACGTGGTGCTGCTCTGTCCTTCACGTGTTCCTTCAGGCACAGCCTTCGCCTCCATTCCCATAAGAGCCAGAAAACAAATGTCAATGCGTGCACTCTTTGGCTGAAGCAACGCGCTGCAGCGATTACAAAACTCGAGCTGAGAGCGCACGTTGCGTGGTGACATGGAGCTGACCTTGTTCCTCAACAGCCTGCGGAGCAGCAGCGGTGCAGCTCATCGGTGTGAAACGTGGTGCTCCAGCAAACGAACTCAAATACTGCCAAGGCAAGGGGAGGCTGTGGGGCTGGGAGTGCAGGCAGAGCTCTGCTTGCCCGCACGGGCAGTGACTCCGTGCTGACGGCTGGGGTTGTGCTGATTGGTGTTTGGGTGCATTGGGCTGACAAAAAGTGATGGGAAATGCCAGCTGATGAACTTCAAAGGCTTCAGACTCCTCATTTCCTAACTAACATCCTGAGCTCGTCAGTGACTGTGTGTTAGTACCCAAGAGGTGCCTGCTCCTTCCCCATTGATGACTCCCCCAAGGTGCAAGTGCATTTTGCTGTGAAGCCCCAGCTGGCTACAGCCCTGGTGTTTGCACCCTTTCCCCCAGCATTTGTTGTTGCTGCAATCAGGATCTGTCTCTCCTTGCTCCTGCCTTGACACATAGTGATTTTTCTTTCTGTGAAGGTTTCTGAGCGATCTAAATTGAGGAAGGGGTGGATCGCTTACAGGCACAGCACCGTTTCAGATGTGAGAACAACTATTTTGAGGTAGTATTTTGAGGTTTGACTCAACTTTAGCAGCTTCTCTGCAGGGAAAGCTGGATTGATAGTCAGAAGTGGTAGCAGGTCAGGTAGTCTGTTTTTAGAAGTGCTGTTTAATTGTCTGATGTTATTCTTGCAGCCTTCATGGCTGGATGGTTAGTTATCTGCTGTCAAAGTTTGTTAGCATAAGCCAGGTCTTGTTGCATACTTGTATTTGTTAAATAATAGATCTATTACAGGGTCTTGGATCTCTTTTATCTTACTTGTTTGGGGGGGACGGACATGACAAGTGGTGTGATACAGCACTCTGCATCTCTATTTTAGTGCCAAAGAAATGCTACAGAGTTCTCATAAATCAGTGTTCTGTGCTTCTCCCCCCACATTGCCATGTGTGCACTGGTGGGTTCAAGAGAGCATTTCAGTCCCAGGGAGGCTGCGCTGAGGACCTGGTGCTGCTGATGCCTGCTGGCAGGCTCTGCATCTCTGTTGCGCTTACTGGATTCGGTTTCATGCTCTCATACTCAATCTCAATTGCATAAAGGAAATGTTCATCTGCAGCAGAGAGCTCTTTAACTAAATGCTTTTTACTCGTGTAAGCTAGTGATTAAAACACTTTGCTCTGTGCTGCTGCCATAGGCTATAGTGGGTGGTTTTCATGGAATCATGGAATGGTTTACGTTGGAAGGGACCTTTACAGGTCATCCAGTCCAAACCCCCTGCAGGAGCAGGGATATCTTTAGCTTGATCAGGTTGCTCAGGGCCCCATCCAACCTGACCTTGAATGTTTCCAGGGCTGTGACCTCCAGTACCTTCCTGGGCAACCTGTGTCAGTGCCTCACCACCATGTCTAAAAAAGCCCAACTTCTTCATATCCAGTCTAAATCTCCCCTCTTTCAGCTTCAAACAGTTCCTCTTTCCCTATCCCTGCCCTCCCAGATCAAGAGCCCCTCTCCAGCTTTCCTATAGCCCCTTTCAGTACTGGAAGACTGCTCTAAGGTCTCCCCAGAGCCTTCCCTTCTCCAGACTGAACAGCTCCAACTCTGTCTAGTTTTGGTGAATAAGGAGTTCTGTTCCTGCTGGCTGCTGTGCGCGTGGCATGTCCGTGAACACTTACAGCTACTCACCCTTCCCTTCCCAACCTTTGAGACCTGTCCCTGTGGGTATTGTTGCAAATGGATGTCCCAGCAGTTATTTGCATAGCATTTCGTTAGCATCAGTAGTGCCGGTCGGTGACAAGGAAGTGTCTGCATGCTCCCTGTTAACTGGGAGGTGCAGCAGACCTGGGAAAGGCATTGCTTTGGGACCTGGGAAACACTGCAGACTCAGGGCCCTGCTCTGTTGTAATCTGCCTATGTGACCTTGAAGTCTCAGTCCTGGTGAGCAATCACACTTCTACCTCTGCAAAAGAGAAGGAGAGGATAAATACATTAAAGATGACACAGTGTTTGGCTTATCTAATCCTCGCTCATCCTGCAAGGGCTGGGGATGGGTTACACTTGTGTTGCTGGTTTGACTTGCTGTGTCCAAGTTACCGTTTGTTCAGCGTTGCACAAACACTGCTCTGCCTTCCACCCCTAAGTGGATTGGGAATGACTTCAGGTGCTCCCTCAACCAAAGTAGGGCTTATACAGCCTCCAAGGCTGACGTAAAGCACTCTCAAAATTCATCTCCTGATCTCTTGAGGAATGTGGTCCCTAGGTAGTGAAGCCCTGTTTTGTGTTGGTATGCAACGCATTTTTCGTGCAATCTGCTGCAGAAGATGGGAGCCAGCATGCTGGCATTGTGTGCTGTGTCCCACTGATGCAATTGGCTTTGTTTAGGGTCTTGAGTATGTTGGAACATGCTGGTTTGAGTGAATAGTTTTAATTAGTTACATTCTAAGCCTGTGGTATACTGTGCTGACTCACTTCCAGCTCTCTGATAACTTAAACACATGACTTCATATTAAGGCAAAAGAACAGAAGTTAGAAGGGAAGATGGCAAAGCACGGGCTTGGGGCAGGCTGTTCCTGTGGGCTTCGCTTTGGAGAAGCTGAGGTCAGGCTGCACTTGGGGCAAAGGGTAAGCGGGGACAGACTGGAGTGAAGGAGATCCAGCAATGGCAGGTGTCTGCTCCCCAGGCTTGCAAAGCGATGGAGAACAGGCCTCTGGTCTCCACCCAGCCCAGAAGTGCAGTGCTCAGCATGCTCTCGGCTGTCGTGGGAGAGCAGGAAGCCATTGCAGCAGAGCAGGGCCAGGAGCTGCACCCTGAGAAGTCCCCGTGTGTGTCCTGAAGCATCGTCTGTAGTATCACTTCCCCAAAGCTATTTCTGAAGCCTGGAGGCTCTCACTAACTTCAGTCTTGCTTGGCATCTGGCACAGCTTGAGCACTAGTGCTGTGGTGTGACAGTGCCTTCTTTGCAGGAGCCCCATCCTTATTCTGAGGAGGAGTTTTTGAGGGCAGGAGCAGTGGCTATGTTGATGTGTCAAGTGGCTGCAGTTGGTGAGAACGGTGAAGCCTGGACACCCTGTGCCCAGTGCTCTCTGGTCTTGCTCCTGATAATCCAGCAGTACCAGGGAAGCAGCTGGCATGCGCTCCTTTTTTGGTGGCTGGCTGAGGTCTGAAGCCCTTTGTTATTCCCCTGATAAGCAGTCAGGATCCTTCCTTTTGCAGAGGACTTCTGTGCTGTGCTCAGCATCCTCTCACTGCCACCTGTGGTTTCTGACTCTGAGTTGTCTATCCTCTTCGTTCTGTGCTGGATTGGTGTTCTTATGGATTCTCCCCATCTGTACCATGGTGTTCACCTCCTTTGCTTTCTGAACTGAGGCACTGCGGCCAAATTAGGCTTAGGCTGTTGTGGTAAAGCTTCCTGTGAGAGTGGTTCAGGATTTGGAAGCCAAGACTGTATATCTCTAAGGACCCAGTGATGGCTGGAACCCTGGGAGCAGCCTACAGGAAAACTCAACACCTTCTCCATCCTCTGCTCTTCTGCTGTCTCATCACACTGCTATACAGCCTTTCGTCTTTGCTCTGCACTTGATAAGCTTAAAACCAGGGTGTTGGTTGCAATGCTGACCCCCACTTTGCAGCCAGGGCTGGAGGGCTGCTGTGCTGGTGTGGCTGTGCCACTTTTTTGTTGGCACCAAGAGGTTTTTCCTGTCTCTGGCCATGGGTGAGACCAGGCAACAGCTCCATCCCCAGCCCTTCTGCAATTTAATGAATTCCTTGACTGCCATCTCTTGTGATGCCCAATGGAAAAAGTCCCCCTGAAGCCAGGGTTGGCGTGGAGGGTCGGGGCTGTGCTGCTGGGAGGTGTGGGGGCCCCCACTGCGGCAGGGAGCTGCTCTGCAGCATGAGGGAAGGTGTTTGAGTGGGAAGGCTGCAAGGGGGAGAAGCTCATTGCTGTTCCTCCTAATTGCTCTCCCACTTCTGTACTCGAGTGAGCTAAGAGCTGTCTTGAGCTGCGTCCCCAGGGATGCTGCCTGGTTCTGTCATCCCCGGCAGCTGCACCAGGACCCTCCCCACAGTCGGTCAATTTGAAAGACGTCCTTCGCTGTTTTGTCTTGGTCTTTCCTTTGATGAGAGAGCGAGCCATCTGCCTTTTGATGTGGTGGAGGGTGCAAGGACTGCAGTGGAACCTCCTGAGCAAGAGCGGGAAGAGCTTGGGACTGTTCCCATCCATGCTGATGATCAGTGGTATGGTATAGGATGCGGTCTCCAAGCATCTGGTGCCTCTGCCTGCTCTGGCCTCTCCCCTGCAGCCAAGGCTGTGTGTGTAGGCTGGACTGGGAGCACCAATGTTGGGTTTGTCTCTGCTCTCATGGGGCCGCGCTTTTCAAATAAGAGTCTCAGTCTTGATGCTGAAGTTTCAGGTGCTGAGGACAAGAAGCTGTCCATGCTGGGCGAGAGAAGTTCATTTCCTAGAACTCCTGTGTGGAGACTGAGCAGCAGTAGTTTGTGGTGTACCCTTTTTAGACAACGAAGGTCAAGATCCTGCCCTTGAGGGGAACTTTCTGCTGCAGCCCCATGGAGTTGGCAGTGTTGACTACTGCCTGCCCTTTTGAGTATTATTTTTATTTGCTTAAAGAAATCCTTGCTCTGAACTTGCTGCTAGGAACTGGTGATAGTTTTTTTCCTGGTAGAAGGTGTGGGGGTGCACAGGAAGAGCTCCTTTGATCTTCAGGGTGGCTGTATGTGGTGTGTGATTGCGTAAAGTCTCTTGTGCTGCAGTCCTTAGGCTGGGCTTTGAGGTGGAAACCCAGGTTTGAGTGAGGCAAGACTTCGGAGCTGTCCTGGAATGAAGTAGTGTGCAAACCCATCTGGACTCTACTGCTGCTGAGGCTTGTCCGATCCCAGGGTGGGTGCAATGTTAGATCCCAGGGATGGGTATCAGGGCTTTCGATGGGCACATCACTCTCTGTGCACAAGTACTGCTGCAAGAGGAACACTTGCGTCAAGGGAGTGGAAGGTTGTGCTGGTGATGAAGTTGTGTGCAGGAGATGGGTCAGTCCTTCAAAGACAGCACCATTTAACCCGACTGTAGCTCTGAAATTCTGCTTAGTCTTTCCTGTCCAGCCTGCTGGGCTGATTGTTACTCACTCTCTGATGAAGCTGGAGTCCTGGATCTGTTGCAGCTGGTCCTTGAAGCAAGGTTCTGTGGCCTCTTTGGCAGCTGAAGGTGAGTGTTGAGGTGTTCTCTTGAGGTGTTGTGTCTTCACAGAGCTGCACTCCTGTCCCCTTGTGATCAGATATGCCCAAACCCAAACCTTCATGGAACAAACTCTGCATCCTTTTCAACGAGCTCCATCCATGATGACGTGGGAAGCATTTGTGAGGAGCAGGGGTATTGCGGGATGCAAAGCTATCAAGTCCTTTGACATCAGATTTCCAATAGCACTTGGTGCTTCCTATGTGGGCAGCTCCAGTGGGATGCTGGTGCATTGCTCAGCGTGGTGTAGCTGGGGTCCAGTGCTGGCACTGGTGCCACCACCAATCTGGAGTCTCTAGTTGCTGGTGTGGTTCTTGCTCTGCAGCATCTGAAGGTGAGAATCCCATGACTGTGTCTGGGAAGTGCTTGCTAAAATGATGACAAGCTCTTGCCCTAGTTGCGTGTACAGCAGCTGGTCTGGTGTGCAGAGCTCCCTGCTGCCCTGGGGATGCTGCCGTAAACCCTTATAGTGCTCAGCCCTTATTTACATGGGGACAACTGAGCTACTTGTTCTTATCTATCTGAGAAGCTTTTTGGTGTTTTTACTAAATTACTTCATATGACTGAGAGAAATTAGCCAGAATTGCTTATTTGTGTGTTGGGCTTTGGAAGAGCAAGTGTGATGGGAGCAGAGTGATTGTTTGTCTCAGTGTTGCTGTTGTGATGATGTTGGGTCATTCTTGATATTGAGCTATTTGACAAAAGAACACCTAAATATAAGAGGAGTGGTGAGACTGAGGAACTGGATTTAATTCATATGATTATTTTTGGGTTAAAAAGGATACTTTTCTGCTCCAGAGTCACCTGGCATGTTTAACCTAAGAGCTGACTTCAGGCTTATTCTGCTGGAGATTAAGATTGGGTTTTTTTCTGGTCTCTGTATCTGTAGAAATAATGATGCCCGAGCAGTATCTCACTAGCTGGTCAGGAATTCACTGGAGAGCTAATTCCCCAGAGGAAATGTCTGTATGCTGGGAAATCTTCATTCTCGTGTGCCCACCTGGATGTGTTTCCCCTGGAGAAAACTTCCATTCAGCGGTGGTTAAATGCTTTCTCCTGTTTGCTGATGCCCCAGGCCCCTCTGTTTATCCTGAGCCATCAAAGCACATCTTTAAGAAGGAGCACTTCAATTTCACTGCAATTTCCGCCAGACTGGGCTGTGCCTTTCCCTGGAGACCTCTGCTAACCCCCAGCCTCCCCTTGCCCTGGGTTGCAGCCTTGGCTGTGCTGGGGATGCTTCTTGGGTTCTCTGGGTGACGGGTTATTAGCAAAAATCTGCATGCGGCATTCCCATCCGCCCGTGCTCCCGCAGAGCCAGCGCCGGTGCTGCCGTTGCTACGGGAACGGGCATTCTTGGGTTAGAAACCTGATTTAATTTGTTCTTCTCCTCCCCACTCCCTGCTAGTTAAGACGCTGGGATGGATTTTAAGTTGTGAATATAATAGTCTGTCAGGTTGTGCAGGGAGTTCAAGAATATCTCTTGCGAATGAAAGAGCTGCCTGAGCTCTCAAGGGGTTGAATGAGATTTCCACACCCCCCCCCAATACCTACTATCAAAAGCAAAGTTTACAAACTCCGTGTGCCTCAGGGCTGCTCGCGATGCTGCCTGTGTGGATAATTAAGACCTTTCAGGTTGCCATAGAGAGCATTGTGGCTTCCAGTGCTGCACCAATTCATATTTGGGATATTTTTCTTTAAAACTGCCAGAGCTGGGAATGGTGTCTTTGTGAGGTGCTCCAGTGGCAGGTACAGCAGAGGAGGGCTTTGGCAAGCCCTGTAATTTGCACGATGGAGGCGATGATCAAAACTCCAGCTATGCCTTTACCTTTGGGGCTTTTAACCAATATTGTGCAGAATGTTCCTTTCTCGTTGGAGATAGCAACCTTCTCAAGGAGTAGTGGTGTTCTATATAGGCCAAACCCTGGTCTTATAATGGAGCAAGTACCTTCAGAGGAATTGTTCCTCTGTTACGTCAGCCCGACTGAAAATAATCTGGCCCTTTCCTGAACTGAGAAGCGTTTGGTCAAGGCCCTCAGACAAACACTGTGAATGTTGGGTTGTCTTATGCAGGGACAGGAGTTGGACTCGATGACCCTTGTCCAACTCAGGGCATTCTGTGATTCTGAGTTGTGCCAGGGGAGGCTGAGACTGGATATTAGGAAATATTCCTTCATGGAAAGGGTTGCAAAGCACTGGAAAAGTCTACCCAGGGAAGCGGTTGAGCCTCCATCCCTGGAGGGATTTGAAAGACATGGAGATGTTGCATTTGGGGCCATGGTTTAGTGGTGGAGTTGGCAGGGTGAGGTTTGTGGTTGTACTCTGTGGTTTTAAAGGTCTTTTCCAACTTAAATGATTCTGTGAACTTCACACACGTGAGCAGTTGCTGGGGCATTGGAGGAATGATGCTGTGAGAGGAGCTGACCTTCAGTGCCCAGAAGCTGTTGTATTCTGCTTCTGGGAGCTTGTTTACCCTCTCCTGCTTTCTAAACCCTGATGTGAGTGGTAGTGGCTTGCTTAGGTGGTGAGGAGAAGCAAGGGTGTGCTGGGAGCACAGCTCCAGAGCCCTGCCCCGAGCCCGGCTGCTCAGCACTCCAGTAGCTGAACCTCTGGCTGCTTTGGGGACTTGCAGCACTGAGCAGAGCCGCAAAAAGCATTTTTATTGAGTTATAACTTGATAGCAAAGAGCTTCTCTGAAATTACAGTTCCTGCATGTGGATGTTTCCTTGTGTGCTACTGGGTGGCCATGTAAGCCTGTAGCTCTGCAAAGCTGTAGCCTGTCTGCTGGAGGTGTTCAAAGCCCAGCTGGGTAGGGCTGTGAGAAACCTGATTCAGTGGAAGGTGTCCCTGCCCGTGGTAGAGGGGTGGAACTGGATGGGCTTTGAAGTCTCTTCCAACCTGAACCATTCCATGATTTTATGGTGCTGGGGATCGATGGTGAAATGTGTGCTAGGCAGCTTCAGCTGGCTGCAGGTTGTGCTTAGGAGCCCAGAGTGAGCTGATGCAGGTGGGAATAGCAGTTTGCTGAGCAAAATCAAAGACTGTGGAGCCTGCTCTCTCTCATTCCCCATGGGCCACAAAGGAGGAGATGCAGCAGGTCAAGCAGTCAGGGCTTCTTTTGCACGAGATGAGCACGGAGCTCCTGCTCGCCTTCTGCCCACTCCCCAGGCACTTGGGGCTGCAGAAGGAGAGGTAATTCCATTAGCAGTGTGGATGTGCTGGGCTCAGCCTTTACCATCCAAAATAATATTATATTGAAATAGAATTATAATGTAATTATTATTAATGGCACTGAAGTTGGAATAGAGCTGATGCAGGCAGTGTCATGTTGGGCCATGGCCAATCGGCAGTGTCCCAGTGATGATGGAAGGGGAAGATGATCTTTGGAGCTGCTAAAGGAGGAAGAATGATGTAAAACAAAAACATGCAGTAAATAAGGGGATTCGGCCATCTAAATATGCTCTATTTGAGAACCATATTTGCAGTGAATTAGAATCCTGGCAGGGTGTAAAACAGATGAATTTTTTGGGGAAACACCTTTTTGTAGGCGTACGCGTTTGATGTTCCTGGAGTCTTAAGGGCAGAGAAGAGCTTCCCTGGGGGCGGCTGGCAAATGAATTTGCTGTCCTAGGCTGAACCTGCTTCTTCTGCAGCTCCAGTCTATGTAAATCCCAAGATAAACAGCCTGTCTGGCATGCAGCATTTTACAGAGGGACCCTGGTTATCCTTGCTTTAAGGATGGTGTGCAGGGGTCTTTGGGGTCTTTGCAAATGTGACAGAGTGCCCAGTGTTTGGAGATGGGAACAGTCAGGAGGTGCACGCTGTCTTGGAGAGATGAGCCTGAGATTTCCCACATTACAGGGCTCCCATGACAAGAGGAGGGCTGGGAAAACAGACCTGGGATGATGGGAGGTTTGCTCTCATGTTATGTTCTGCAAAAACTCTCAAAGGGCTTCAAAGAGGCTGTTTACAGCTTGGAGACCCAGGGTGAGGAACCAGGAGACTCTGTAGTTTGGGATGAGTGAGTCCTGTGTCTGGCAAACCTCACTGTTCCCTCTCTGGATGAAGGGCAGTGGGTTGTTCCCAGGAGAGCTTCACAGCAGAGAGTAGGCTCTTTCACCAGGCCTCTGTGATGTGTTACTGTTTGTATAAAAATAACAAATCTTCCTAAATATTTATTACTATATCATGTGCTGAGGAGCCGGTGCTGTGCATTCAGAACTGGAAAGCCACCCCCAGGCAGCTGCCAATCTTGAATGAGGCTGAATCTGAGGTGCGATTGACATGGCAGGGCAGGAGTCGGCCCCTGGGACTGGGAGCGGCTGGCGGAGGGTGCTTACACTGAGGGTGCCCAGCACTCTGTGAAGCTGTTAGTGCTTCCCCAGCCCAGCCCTGTGAGGTGCTGAGGACCTTTGGGTTGGCCAAACATGAGTGTGGTGCAGGTGTGAGGAAGAGAGTGGAAGGCAGCATGAAACGGGGTTCTGTGATGAGATGTGGTTGTAAAGACACTATTTTCCACAAAGTGATTCAAATGGACACAGGTTTGTGTTTGCAATAACTTTTGTGTGGCTTTGCAGGGAACTTCAAAGGCAGCGTGGTGGGGCTGCGCATCCCAGGCAGTGGGGCCACGTGCAGCAGCTCCCTCTGCTTAACCCCCCTGAGGTGATCTGTCCATCAGCTCCAGCCTAACCAGTGACCAGGATTTGTGTATGTGCCTCCTAATTTGGCACCAACACTTCTGGGTGGCCTTTAAGCTCCTGGGAACATTGTTCTTCCTGCAGGGATGTGCAAGAGGCTGCTGTACAAAGCAGTTTTTTGGGGACATTTCTGTGACTTTCCCTGGGCTCTGCAGGTGCCAGGAGGTGTTGCAGGATGTGTGAGGTGGGTTGGTGGGGGTGATGCCGCAGTGATGCTGCACCGTTCTCTCCTGCGTGGAGAAGGGCAAACTGCAGGTGACTCAAGGGGAGATTGCCTGGAGGTGGGGTGGGATTTTTCTGATCCTGCTGCTGCAGCTCATTGCCTGCCCTGGTAGAGATGCCCTGGCCCTATAAAGCACATCACAGGTAAAGGGTGAGCAGCTTTTCTTCTGCTGATGATCTGGTATTTACTCCAAAAAACAACGCGGAGGATCGTGTGGCAGATCTGGGTGTGCAGCTGTGGCGGTGCCAGCTGAGCACAGTGCCGGAGCTGCTGAGAGATGGTCTGGCTGGAGGAGGTGGGCACAAGGCTGGGGGTGCCGCGTGCTGTGTACTGGTACCACAGCTTCCGTGCGCTGCTAGAAACTTCTGTTTGTTCTTCCCCTAGCTCAGCAGGCAAGAGCTAATGGCTCAGAGATTTGTCTCTTTTTTATCCTGCATAGCAAAAGGATAACAGGAGACGAGGCTGGTGTGAGGTAGAGGAATTTGCTGGGGAAATCAAAGCTCTCCCAGGATTTTTGCAGTTTGCCCTGTTTCATTTCTATCAAGTCCTGCAATCAACTGCGAAAAATCTCAGGCGAACTTAAAGATTTTTAGTGTTCCATTTAGTATCTAATGTATGGCGCCATCCCTTTATTGCTTTATTAAAAAAACTGGATGTGAAGCTGCCTTTGGGCTGGATGCATTTGTGGTGCTGAGGATGGTGTGGGTGCTGTGCTGGTATAGAGTGACAGCGCTCGGTGAGGAGGCTGTTCCGGACACTACCAGGTCTTCCAGAGGGTTGTGGAGGCTGGCGTGCTGGGGGACAGGCTAAATTGCTTGTGCAAATTTCATTAAAAATGCAAATGGATTATTTCCCTGGGACAGAGGTGCATTAAAAAGTAGGCCATATTGTAAACATTAATAAAGCCATATTGGCCAGCAGGGACGTGGATGTGGATAGTGAGCCAAGAAAGCTCTTTGCAGAGCTCCATGTAAATAAAACAACTCTTCTTTTTCCTCTTCTCCTCCTCTGGAAGCTGGCAGCCTTGATAATGTTTTAATTGATCACGGGGGCGTGTAATTGTACAGGACTCTTGCCCAAGAAAAGCAAATTTAATTCGTGGCTTGGTGAAGTTTTGTTAGTGAAGCAGAAGCCAAGCATGTCAGCTGCTGAGAGCTAAAGCAAAATGCACCTAAGCAGGTCTGAGTTCTTCCTCCCCATGATGTTTAAGACTCTCTCCTTAATGTGATGCTACAGGGAGTGTCCGATTGCCACTTTCTCTGCTGACCTTGCTCGAGTGCTCGTGCCCCTCTGCGCCACTGTCTCCCCATGGCCATCGTGTCAAATGGCTTTCTGAGCACATCCTACGTGGTGCTGGATCCAGGACCTTCCCCGGGGAAGGCCTGAGGCAGGGACAGGCAGATTCTCAGGACAGGGCTGCCCTATTCCCTCCGGTAGCAAGGTGACTCTTGCAACCTGCACTGTGCTCTGCTCTGCCTGGCTTGCAGCATCCATAAAAATCTTGTTCCAAATGGCTTTGGCTGGAGAGAGAGGAGCAAGCAGACACAGTAAATCTACATGTTGGAAATGTTATTTTAATATCTTATCCGTATAGCATCAAAGGGAGTGCCAAGTACGCTGGAGATCTTGCCAGCTGCAACCCTTTGAATGTCTTTAAGACAGTAATGTTGCGGTATAATAACATACAGCGTTCCTGACTGTCGTGAGATAATGGCCTGTTTTCAAGGAAAGAGAAACAACAAAAAAATGGTGTAATCTCCATCCTTTCCTGCAGCAGTGGAGCTGTGGCGTGTGGGGGCTGGAGTGTGATTGTCAGGGTCAGCACTGCGGGGTTCTGCTGTTAGCAGCCCTGCCGATGAGCCTCTCCTGGGAGGTGAGCACCCATCGGCCAAGGCAAGCCAGGGAAAACAGCACCGTGGCAGCATTCTTCCTCTCGTGAGGCTCTGCTCCATGCCACTCTGGTGCCGGGTGGTCCCAAAGCCCTGCAAGGTCCAGCACTGGGCAAACCCTTGTGCCCCAGCTGGACCTGTGGTCAGTGTTAACCCTGTCCTGCCATGCCAATCCCTTCTGCCCCGGCTCAGCTGGGATCTGCCTCGCTGGCAGGACAAGCACAAGGGGTACCAGGGAGAGTGAAGCCTTGGCAGGAGTCAGAGCTGAGCATCCTCCTGGATGGTGAAAGCCTTTCTGCCCCTGGCACCGTGTGCTGTCAGAGCTGCTGGGCTCTCACCCTCTCTTTGCTAAAACTGGTGTTTTCTGCAGAGGAAGTGGCTGGATTTCTTATCAGCATGTCCCCATTGGAGCACACAGAGCAGGAAGACCGCAAGTCCTCCCAAAATTCCCTCATGGAGTGTGGGACTGAGCAGACTTTGCAATAAGGTGGAGCGTGGGTTATGGATGCTCCAGCCATTGCTACTGGGGTGCTCCATCCCTCTGTCTCTGCTCTCTGCCACCTTTGGTGTGAGTCACCATGCACATAGTGTGTTTTGGAGAGCTCTGACAGCAGGGAGGGTGAGTTGCTGGAGCAAAGCTGGGGGTTTCCATCTCTCTGTCCATGCCTGAGCCCCTTCCATGTGGAGAAGGTGAGGGGAGTGGAAACTGGGTCCTGCCTTGAGCACCTGGGTGGCTGTGTGCTGGGGCTGTTCCCAGAGGAACCCACACAAGGGCTCCCTGCTCTGACACCTTGTCCAGCATCCACTGCAAGGAGGGCTGCTGTCTCTGCCTCCCTGCTGCAACACAAGAGAGGGATTGGAATCAGCCTTGGAGAATTAAGCTCATCAGATGAGTGGTGTTGGTTAAGGCGTGACAGCAAGGAAAGTGAAATGAGGTGGCAGAGCTCAGCCTTTGCTGTTCCCTTGCTGTGTCCTCTCCATGCACTGTGTGGCTTTCCCCTGCTTGCTGCAGGTGCAGCAGCTACAGCCTAGCCTGCTTGTTGGCCTTAATGACGTGACTGCTAATTGATTTGCAGCTGGAGCCCAGCACTTCAGCCCTTGCTCCTTTGCAGGCTGAAAACCTGGCTGCTGCCCTTTGGCAGGGGCACGTGTCCTCCAGGTTTGGGCTGGCAGTCTGCAAGCTCGTGTCGTTCTGGTGCCTCTGCAGAGAGACAACTCGAAGGGGGCAGCCCTGCGCGTCATGCAGAGAGCATTGCGCCTTCAGAGCCCTCTCCCAAGAGGGGCTGCTGCCAGTGAGTGCCCGGGGCTGCCTGGCCTTTCTCCCCTCTTCACCATGGGACAGAGTCCTGGGCTGCTGCTTCTTCCCTGGGGACCAGACATCTCCTGGAACTGCCCGTGTTTGGAGATGGACAGCTGTCTGTCTGTTTGAGGATGCTGTGGTGGGGGCGAGTAGGTGGTTCTTGGTTGTTTGGGGTGGTCCTTCAGCGGGAACTGCTGATGGAGAGCATCCCTACTATCAAAGGATGCTCTTCTCTGCCTGGACTTCCTGGGGCATTTGATGCTCCTGCCTGCGATAGCAGTGATCTTTTCAAAGCAGACACAGTGAGGGCCAGATAATACTTATTTTCCCTATTTTAAAACAGACTTGATGAATGGCCAAGTTGAATGGGGCCTTGAGCAGCCTGGTTTAGTGGAGGTGTCCTTGTCCATGGCAGGGGGATTGGAACTGGATGGGCTTTAAGGTCCCTTCCATCATGATTCTATGAACGTGGAACAACTTCTTGACAGGTCTGTTGATGGTGGAAGGTGGCTACTGGCTGCCAAGCCCTGCTAAGCCCCTCCTCTCTGGCCGTGTGCTGGTGCTTTGGTGGTGGTGTGGGAAGGTGCAGAGCGTGGGTGGCTGGGGTCAAAATGTGAGTCAGCAGCCGCTCTTGAGGATGGAGCTGCTGCCTCGATAACGCTGCTGCAGGCTCCGTGGCGCAGAGGTCACTGCATACTCAGGGTTCAGCCCCTGGGTCCTTCCACTGAACTCTGCTGCAGAGGTCTGGGACACACTTTGATGAGAGAACCTGGGAGAGTCTGAAACTGAAGGAAACCCCACCTCTGCTTCAGAGCTGTTGAAGATGAGCCTGCTTTCTGCTGGTGGGTTGCAGGAGGAAGTGGTTGAAGTAACAAGATAAAGTCCAGTCAGCTGCTCTCCTCTGGCTGGGGAGCAGGGGTGGGAGGAGAGCAGCACAATCCCACATCCCCAGGGGCTCTGAGACCTGCCTAGCCATGGCCAGCCACGGTGGGGGAGCAAATCAGGCTTGCCACCACACAGGAGCTGGGATGGAGCTGATGTAGCTTAATCTCTTGCGATCTGGCAGGTCCTGTGGCGTCTCGTGGGCTTGCAAGCTCCAAAATGCTGGCTCATGCTTGTCTGGATGGATTGGTGGGGAGATCTGCGTGTTGACTTGGTAGCGGTGAAAGCGCTGAAGGATGTACTGCTGTGATCTGACCCTCTGGCTGGATATTGGGGTGCCCTGCAGCAGCTGGTGGCTTGCACAAGGGTGGAACATGGCACGCAGCAGTTGGCAGAAGAGAAAGGCCAGAGCTACACTCAAAAGTGTTTTGAAATTATCTTGAATGCTCCCGTTGATGGGTCATGGGTGTGGGTGGTGTGTTAATCATAGAATCAGACAATCGTGGAATGGTTTGTGTTGGAAGGGACCTCAAGGCCCATCCAGTTCCATCCTCCCTGCCATGGGCAGGGACACCTCCCACTGGATCAAGTTGTTCAAAACCCCATTTAACCTGGCCTTGAACACTTCCAGGGATGGGGCAGCCACCACTTCTCTGGGCAACCTGTGCCAGAGCCTCACCACCCTCATCATGAAGAATTTCTTCCTAATGTCCAACCTAAATCTTCCCCCTTCCAATTTAAAGCCATTTCTTGTCATCCTGTCCTATAATCTGAGGAGCATCTGTGCCTGGGTTTAATGGTGCTGCCAGGACACATTCCTATCTTGGGTCCTTGCCATCTGCCATGGGTTGGTGTTGGAGGACACTTGGTTGTTTGGGGAAAGCCTTTGCTGGTGGGGAGGCAGCGGAGCAGAGGAGCAGTCAGCGTTCTGCTAGAGGAAACTGGGGGCTGTGGCACAATGACACGAAATCATTGCAACGTGAAATAAATCCTGCGTGGGAAGCTTCATGTTTGGAGGACCCTGGCTAACTGCAGCTTTCGGTTGCGCTTAAGTTGATCTGCTACCACTCCTGGGTATTCAAGAAACCCTTCAAACATCACCTTGTACATAGAGAACAAAACTTCCCAAGATATTGCGTGGTCAAAATAAGCCAGAGGCAGCAGCAGGGAACTCATTACCCTTCATATTAGGAAAAAATAATTGTTACTGTTACAGTCATGATTTGCTTGCTTTTTTTTTTTTGCACTTCCTGAAAAGCAAAGGGCCCATGCAGCAACTCCAGCACTTGGGCATTAGTGGCAGGGGATGCTCGGGTTGGGAGGGCAGAGAGTTAGCTCGCCTGTACGGTGGTGTGAAAGCATTATGCCCATGTTATGCTAAACCCTGTGCTGCTGTAAACCAGCTGCCACCTGGGGCCAGTCTCTCCTGCATCTCGGCACTGGGGTGCGGATTGGGTGGTGGGACAGGTACAGGGAGGAATCCTGGCTGGTGGGGTGAGCCCTGCTGTGGCCTATGACAGTGTCAGATCGGAATGCTAAGCGATGTGTGTGGTGAACACATAGAAAATAAGCTCCTTTGAGCTCCTTAAATAAGATGAGAAATAAAGACCTGCATTCTTCTCTTGTTCTGAATAGTTTTACTTTACAGATCTCCCCAGATGACGATTACTGTGATGTAGGTAAAACCTGTTTTTTAGAAATACACAGGGTCTCAGGAAAGAGAATTGCAGCCTGTGCTGTCTTTTTAGCAGTATATAAGTGCCTACCAAACTTCCCTCTGCAATAACTCTGTGTTTGTGTTTTCCTCTGGGTGGTTTTCTGGTTGAAGACCTTAAACTCTTCACATTTGTAGGGCTAGTGTTGAACTTCAGCCCTTGACCCACCTGGGTGTGAGTTTCTGGAGGCAGTGCAAGTGCTCAAGAGTGCTACTGAGGGGAAGGAGGAATGACACTTCTGGGCAAGGGTGCTTGAGAAACTTCTCACCTGTGTCTGGGCTTGGCTCTGCACCCTAAATAGATCACCTAAAGGAAATGAGGGCTTTATCTTGCAGTGTGTGCGCAGCATAAATTCCTTTTGCTGTAGTCTTCAGGAATAAAAAGCAGCTTAGTCTCTCTCTGGTTCTCCAGTGCCATGGAAACTTAATTCCGATATCAGAATTATGAAGCCTCTTGGCCAGAGGCTTATGAGCACAGTGAGATTCTTGCTCAGCTTTGACTTCAGTCTGTGGGTTTTGATGTGCTGCAGGTTCAGGTTTGGGGCATGTGTGCACCCCAAGGCCACATGGTGTCTTGGGACAGTCGGTGTGGTGGGGACTGCAGGGAGAAAGGATGGTTACAGGTCACCCACTGAAACATCTTCATCATAGACATGGGGCTGACACCTGATCCCATCACCTTGTGATGCTCTGAATATATGCAAAGTCCATGATTTATATGGCAAGCTGCTTCAATGGCATTTGTAGAAAAGACTCCTTAATCCGCTTGCTTTAAAGAGGCATCCCCATTCCCAGGGCTGGAGCCACCCATGGCTTCTGGTGCAGCACTGAGCCTTGTGTGATACCAGCTCTTTTAGGCAGATAAATCATTGAATCATGGAATGGTTTGGGCAGGAGCGAACCTCAAAACCCGTTCTGTTCCAATTCCCTGCTGTGGGCAGGGACACCTCCCACTGGATCAGGGTGCTCAAAACCCCATCCTGCCTGGCCTGAACACCTCCAGGGTTGGGGCAGCCACCACTTCACTGGGCAACCTGTGCCAGGGCCTCCCCACTCTCACAGGAAAGAATTGCTTCTTAAGATCTCATCTCAATCTCCCCTCTTTCAGCTGAAAACCATTCCCCCGATCCTATCCCTGCTCTCTCTGATTAAGAGCCCCTCCCCAGCTTTTCTATAGTCCCTTTCAGTACTGGGAGGCTGCTCTAAGGTCTGTCCCTGGAGCCTTCTCTTCTCCAAGCTGAACAAGCCCAACTCTCTCAGCCTGTCCTTGTATGAAATGTGCTCCAACCCTTGGATCATCTCTGTGGCCTCCTCTGGACTCACTCCAACAGCTCCATGTCCTTCCTCTTCTGAGAACTCCCTGAACTGAAACTGTGCAGGTCCCGTTGCCCTCGTGGAACTTTGGGCAGCAGCTGCCCATGTGGATCCTGTTGGGGCTTACGGAGGGAGCTTACAGAAAGCCCACACCTCCATCCAGCCACTGCCGGAGCCTCCTGATCCTCTCTACAGTCTGACACTCTGGTGCTCCCAACAGGCTAATCCAGGGTCTGTAGCATCTCAAAGACATCTTTTGAGAATCTGTCATTAATTCAAAATCCTGTCTGCGAAAGCATCACTGGAGGTTACCCTGTTGTGTCAGGCAAGGCTGACAGAGCTGCTGCTGGGGCGAGTGTCTTGAAACACTGGTGCAGAGATACAAACCAGAGTGGTGGGCAAACGCGGGAGTTTTAAAATCACCTGAAATACCTGTCCCATTTCCCTGGGGCAGACACAGTAATGGTAGAAATGGAGGATGGTGGGTAGTGGGTATGGAGCTCGGAGTGGCTTTTCCCTGGATGCTGCAGAGATTGGGGTGATGCTCGCTGTGGGAAGAGGGAGCAGGGTGCCTGCCGGGCAGCACCTGCACCAAGCTGCAGGCAGAGCTGGGATCGGGACAAGGTGGAGGCAGTGGGACATGGACATGTGGCAGGGGCATGCCAGGAGATGCGTACAGCATCAGCTGCTGAAACGCTGAAAGATTCTTCACCAGCTTGGTGACCCTGAAGCCTCCTGGCCCATTTGGAGGTGGAGACAGTGTTATCTGAGCATTGCTACTTAATAATCACCTTGCTTTCTGCTTTTTTGGAAATAAGACAGTGTTCAGAATGTTAATATTTAAGCGGGGGGAGATGCGAGGAAGAAAATGGGAGTGAAGCTCCGTGCTCTGCCTTGGAGATAAGTGGCAAAATTCAACTGAGTTGCATTATTAGCACTTTGGGGACTGGGTTTTTATCTTCCTTGAATAGGATTAATATGCCGTTATGAAAAGAAATGTGTCTTCAAAGCTGGCTAACAGCTGTGTTCTGGGGCTCTGAGATGGAAGTGTAATAATTGGGGTGCGGGCGGGTTATCTGCACCCAGGGCTGCCCTCTTCTGCATGTCTGACTCCTTCTCTGGGCAGGACTAATCCTGCAGGGACACCTTTCCATATTTCTGCCTCCTCTGAAGAGGTTGACCCAGAGTTTCAATTACAGTATTGAATTACCAGGTCAACAGAGTTAAACTAGGCTGCCAAGTTTTTAATGATCTTCTCTCTCGTCATGTGCAAGTTGAGTATTTTTTTTTTTACAAGCCTCCTTTCTATCTATGTGCTTTTAATTGAGACCATCTGTAATTTAACACATCACAGCAGCGTGTGAGCGGTGGGTTGTGTAACTGGTGCAGGGTTTTTTAAGAGGCCTCAGCATTCATCCTCCAGGGACTGCAGCAGCTTTCCACTGTCTTCCAGCGCCTTCAGAAGAAATCCAGAACTAATTGCCAAGACTGTTTAATCTGGTCCCTGGGGGCCTTGATTAATCACACAGTAGTTATTTTTCATCTCTTGCTAGTGGCGTTGCTGAAGGTGGTGTTGGGGGCTGGGGTGGATCCTGAAGCTGTTGTGTGGGTGTTTGAGTGGAGCTGGCTGCAGGCACTAGTGTGTCCCCAGGGATGTCCCCAGGGACCCAAACCCTAGCCCTTGCCAAGGAACCGGGCTCAGAGTGGGCTGCAGTGCTTCCTTCAACGTTGCCTGTCCCATGAGTCTAAGGTAGAAACTGAGTCTGGCTGTCAGTCCTGCAGCTTGAGAAGCCTCTCATCTGCCTGTCCTTGGCCAGCATCGTGGTGCTTTTCCTCTAATCCTGTGGTCCCGGGGAGCCGATGAAATGTCAGCATCCCTGCTTGCTTTGACTGTTGCAGGATGGCTCTGTGTTCAGGAGCTGGGGCTGTCCTGCTCCACCCCAGCACTGTCCTCACTGTCTGAGGCTGTGATGAACGCCTCTGCGTGCAATATCATGGGACTCGTGATGTTAGTTTCTAAGAATCAGGCTAGAGGGAATGTTAACATGGAAAGAAACCATTTCCTACTTGAAAAATTACCTGTTAGCATTGCTGCAACATGTCACCTGGCTTTAATTAAAGACTAGGGAATGGCAGGTTTCCCTCCCGTTCATTCAGGGCGTCTGCCAGGGCTGGTGTGTGGGCAGTTTCACGGCTGGTGCAGTTCCCCTGGATCTGTGCGTGGGTCTCTGCAGCAGCGCCTGGCACAGGGAGAAGGAGCAGAGAAGAAAGTTGGCTTCAATTCCTGTGCATTTTCTGCAGGGAAAAGTTGATGGCTTCTTTCTTGTTGCTTTGAATGTCTCTGCTGGCTCCAGAAGTATCCCAGGAGGTGGCTGGGTTTGGAGAGTGGGTGAGCGGTGCAGCGTGAGGTCCAAACGCTGGGCGTGCAGCTCCGCTTGCTTCAAACTGCCTTGCTGTAGAGGTTCCTGCAGGCAAACCCTTCTGCCAGGGGCTTTTGTTGGTCTCTTTTCTTGAGTTTGTGGAGGGACTGGAACGTGTGCCTGTGTGAGCATCCCTGCCTGCATGGCTGGGGACAGGTACGTGGGGCAGGGAGCAAGGAGCAGTGTCTACAGGGTTTCTTTAGGATGCCAGGGACCAATGAGGTTGTTGGGGTGCTTTGCTCACTTCTATGCAGTTCAGAGAGGGAGCAGGAGATGGATTTTTGTGCTGTCCTGGGTGGAGGGATCCATCCTGCCATGTCTGGTGAACCCTGCTCCAGTGAGAGCTGCAGAAGCCGGGCCAGCAGTGTTACCCACATTGCTTCCCAGAGCAGCACCCTCTGCCTGGGTAACCTCCCTTCCCTTGCAGCCTGGATGTGGCTTCAGATGTTTCTCCCACTGCATGTGCCAGGTAAATGAAGATCTTTCCCTGATCTGAGCTCTAATGCTGTTATCGTCCCCTTCCCTGCCCACACCTATTATATTTCCCTGGGTGATTGATGTTCCTCATCCCGCCTGGCTTCAATACATTCATTGTCATGCAGAGGATGTTGTCGATTCATTACTGGTATTTCACACAGAAGCTGCAGACTTTCTTGGAATGTTTTGTTCATATGTACTCGAATCCTTCTAAAAGTGCATGCCTGAGCTCAAAATATTTGACCCCTTTAAAGAAAAAAAAAGGGAAAGTTAAAGATATCTCTTCTAGAAGTGAAGAGCAGCAGAGCCTTCCTCCCCCTCAGCTTCAGCACAGTGGCTGTGGGCTGCGTCAGGGTGCTGGACACTGCAGGCACTGGATTCACTTGTTTTTTACCAGTGAGTTCTTAGTCTGGGAAGCCACAAACACCAGTTGTAACCCCCAGCTGCAGCACCTGAATGCTGCTGCTCCTCCTCCATGTCGGATGGTGACAATCCCCGGTCACAGGGCTGGGATTGTGTGCTCCTTTGCTCCCTGGGAGGAGAGGGCAGCTCTGCAGCACCGTGGGCAACATCTGACCCTGCATCCTATAGGGTCTCTCTGCACTCCGGTTGCAAAGGGAGCAGTGAGGCTTCCTTTTACTGTTCCACAAGGCTGTTCTTTCTCTGTGTTTTTGTAGAACTATTAAGGCTGGAAAAGCCTGCTAAACTCATCCAGTCGAACCATCAGCCCAGCCCCACCATGTCGACTAAACCATGTCCCCAAGTGCCCTGAGCAACCTGGTTCAATACTTGACCATTTTCTTAAGTCCCTAATTTCTATGGAAAGGGATTGCTCTGAACCTTGGATGCCTTCCAGGGGCTGGAACAGGAGTGTGTGGAAAAGTCAGCTCCTCCAGGGCACCGATGCAATTCCTTGGGGGAGCAGTGGAGCTGCAGTGACCATCTGGGACCTCACTGAGGGTCAGAGCTTTGGAGCGGGGACTGTGGACAGCTGAGCATGCTCTGAACCTCCACTCCACCCACATCTTCTGCCTCCCGATTTCTGAGGATAGGTGCCACCAGTGAGGGTCAGGGAAGAACTTGGGTTGGGACATGCTGAGATCATCTGGCCTCTGAGTGTGCGGAACACAAGAGTGTGGAGGAGCTCAAAGAGCAACCAAGTCGTAACTGGGTTCTGAAGAAAGGGCACAGATAAATGATAGCCAAGCAAGCACGCGGTTCGTGGGAGGAATGGGGGAGTTACGTTGCTGCCTGGATATGTCGAGAGCTCTCTGGGGCATCCTGCCCATGTCACAGGGTGGTGAGGGGCATGGACAGCAGAGTCTCATCTGCCCAAGGTGGGGAAGGGCTCAGTAGCTGCATCTGAACCAGCCTGGTATTGGTTATCAGGTGGATGCTGCCTTTCTGAGCCATGGGTGGGAGATGCTGTGGAAATGTGGATGAGCAGCAGAGCATGGAGACACACAAGCTGATAGGCTCAGTCATCCATGAACTGCAGGAGGAGAGAGGAGGAGATGATGGCATCCGCAGGAGCCTTCCAAAATACCCAGGCTGAGGAGCAGCCTAGATCCTGCCCACAAAACCCCTCAACACCTGAATGCATTTTCCTCCCTGTCCTGGACATCAGTAACCCAGGAATGTTCCTGAGTCATCTTCAAACTTGTAATTCATGGAGGAATCGGGGCTGGGGTAAAGCTGGAGTAGCACAACCTGGGCTCTTGTCCAGCTTTGGAGGATGCAGCAAGTCCTGCTGCCTCTGCTGGAGCCTGGTACGAGCTGGTCTCTTGCCTTGAGCTGTGGCCGTGCGGGCAGGGCTGGGGGCTCGTTGGGGCTTCCCGAGCTGCAGCCGGCACCACTGGTTCCCGTTGGCACAGTGGACAGAGCTGTGGTGCCACCTCGAGCGTTGTGCCAGCCAGCAGCGTGCACGGGGCTAAATTATTCAGTCTGAAAGTGAATCTCTGTTACAGCTTGGTCCGGGAAAGATGCTGATGAAGTATTTAAATTCTGATCTGTTTTTCTCTGAGCTGGGACAAGACTCTGTAATGTAAAATTAATGTCTTTGTGTCTCTGGAAATAGCAGGAGCCCTGGTGTGGCTGCGCGGAGCGGCCGGCGCTGCGGGCAGTCGGCATTGTCGGCTCTGGGAGCGGGGCTCTTCCTGCAGGAGTCTGGATCTCTTCAGACACAGCTGTGTTTGAAAGCCAGTGTTACCACCCTTCCCGTCTGTGATAGCGAGGGGTCGGTGTTCTCAGAGAAGTGAGAACTCTCCCTGTGCAGTAAACAGGAGATGGGAGCAAAAAGCCTGGAGCTGGTGCTGGGTGTGTGGGCAGACAAGGAGCATAGATTAATGAGGATGGTTCAGCCTGCCCTTTCCCTGACAGGGACTGCACAAATGAGAGTGCTTCCGCTCTTCAGGTGTGTAATTCCCATCGCTGAGCTCCTTGCCTGGAAGGCTCAGCTCTCCCTATGGAGCTGGGAAAGGGCCCTGGGCGCTGGGAGCATCCTCCTCTCTCTGCAGAAAAGGGAGTCACTGAGGGGCTGCTTGGTTGAAAATGGCCCTGATCCTGCACAGCTTTGTGTCCATGCTTTATCCCTTCCCAGAAGCCCAGGATGAGTAAGGATAGATGTATGTCCTGTCTGTGGTGCAGGGTCTCACGTGGTCCTCGCTTTGGGAGCTGCTGACAGGATCTGCTGAGGAGCCAAAAGGATGGTGCTGATGGTTTTTATAACGGCTGGAATATTGTGTGACTTAGAAAAAACTATATCCTGCTGCTTTTGCTGCAGAAATACCAGGAAATGCAGTTTTATCATTCTGGCACTGAGTGACAGCTTTCTCTGCACTGATCTGCAAGGCTGGGCCTCTGAAAGTCTGTAACAAAGGTTTCTTTGTACCATTAGCATAGAATTAACTGGTCTGAGTAGGAACCGCTTTCTTGAATTGAGAATCCTTGTAGCTGTTCAGGCAGTCGCAGCCTCCTAGAGAAATGAGGCTGGTAAGACCTTGTGGGAGAGAAGCCTGCTGTCCCTCTCCCTCTTTTTCCTTTTACCTGTCTTGCTTAAGAAAAAACGTACAGAAACACTGTTCTGCAATCCTTACCTCCACCTCTTTTTATCCTGTGCTTGTCTCAGTGGCGTCTCTCCCCTCTCTCAGAGGTGTCTCTGCCCCTGTTCCCAGGGACCCTTCTCCCTTCAAGTTCCTGGAGCTTTTTCCCAATAGGTTTTGGTAGAGAAATGTGGTCCAAAAATCCCAGAGCATGTTTGTTTTTATTGTGTCTGGAGATGACACGGGGAAAAGTGCTGTGGTTGATGGGGAGCTGAAGGTATTTGTTGCGGCGTGAGAACCCCAGAAAGCTTTTAACCAAAGCTGGGGTTTAATCCAAATAGCACAAATTTTAGCTCAGCTTCCCTCTTTGTGCTGTGAGTGATTAAAAGCTGTAAAGCGCTGTCAGAAATTCAGGACTTCCCCTCCTGGAGACCTTCTTTCCCCTTATTTTATGATTACCATGCTTCATTGGCTTTGTTTGATGGAATGAGCCTTATTTTTTAATGTGGGAATAGGAAATTGTGGGCAACTGCTGACTGGGAAGCATTTCAGTGCATCGCTGGGGCAAATCAGGGCCAATGCACCTGACCCCTGGGCTTTGCTCAGTGTAGGTGGGTCAACAAAAAGCTCTGCTAAAAATCCCTTTTTTATTTTGTTTTCTTCAGTTTTGATAATCTGCATTCCAAGCTATTTGAGTCTCTTGTTGTTTAGGAAGTGGGAATGTTATCCAAATGAAAATTTCCACAGGTTTTAAGGGAGCAGCTACGTACTGAGATATGCTGGAAGTAATCTTTGAGCTTCATATTGGAACCATCTGCTATATCTCGACTTCGTCAGCTCTCTGGGGAAGTTTTAACTCCTGCCTGGGTCTGAGTTTCAGTTGAATCTTGCTTGAACCTTCTTCTGTCTCTGTCAATGTTCCATCTGGCTGCCTTATTTCATATATCTGAGACTACTCCAGGTGCTCCAGACTTCTCCCTCGCCCAGCCAAGGTGGACAAAGGACTTCCCTGCAGTAGGGATGTGTGTTCTGGGAAGAGATGTGCTCAGAGGGTGAAGCATTAGAGGTGACTTCCCTGAATTATTCATTTCATGGAGGACTCGGGGAAAATTGATTAGCCCCTTCTTCAGAACATCAGGACAAAGAGTTCATGCAATGAAATTAAAGCAACAAATGGAGAGTAAATAAAAGGCAGCGCTGCTTTCTGCAGCATGGAGTTGCTAGGCAGGGTTCATTCCTGCAGGAAGCCATTTGTCACAGCGGCTGGGTTTTTGAGGTGGGCTGGATACCTTCCTGCCAGCTAACGACGTTTCGTATGGGAGATGAGGCTAATCAGATCTCATGTGGCAGGCTCCAAGCCGATAGCGTGCAGGGATCAGGAAATGATTTAGCTTGAGCCAGCCTTGCTGTGCCTGCCGGGTATGTTGCAGGTTTGTGTTCTCCTGGCTTTCCTAAGCCCTCAGCTGTGGGCTGATGCCAGGGCCCTATGCAGATGGCCAAGAACTTGTGGCAGGGTTACTGCAGCGTGGAGACAGCTTTGGGGCTCTCAGGGCTTTTCTGGGCTCTATGGAGATGTTGTGCTTCGAGTGGCACAACGCTACTGCTTTCCCTTCAGTGTCTGTGACCCTTGCAATCATCCAGCCCCTTTGCAGTGTGGCCAGGGTCTGGGACAAGGCAGTTTTTCCTCTAGAGTGTGCTTCTGGCATCCCAAAACTCTGATCCAGAGCCAAGGTCAAGGTATGCTGGGGAAAGGGGGCCCCAAAAGACCTGCTCTGAGCAGGACTGGTTGCTGCATTGGACAAATGTGTCCTGGCAGTGATAGCATGGGCAGAGGGCACAGCTCCAGCTCTTGAGTGCTTGGTGTTGCTGACCAGGATGGACTCAGCAGCCTCAGGCACTTGGAGTTGCTTGTGAATAAAGCACTAAGCCTGAGACTCTTCTGAGCTTTCATATTCGTGGGAGCATCTGTGCTCATGTTGGGCTGGTGCCCTGGGTAGCATGAACGCCAGTGTAAGGAGCTTAAAGCTTTGATGAAAGGCTTTTCCTGGGCAGAAGCCACTGGACTGGGAAGGATTTTATATTGTAAGAGCAAATCTTTCAGCATTGTTGTGTCTTTGGGCGAACTGCCCAACTGTCTGATTTTGGGAAGGCATCTGAATGGAGAAGGAGCGTGCAAGGTGAGCTCTGGTCCATATGGTGGGAAAACTCTTTTACATTTGTTTACATTTTTTAAGCAGAAGAAAAGAAAATAACTCTGAAGGAGAGGAAAGGTGCCCGTGTGGGCAACGCGCAGAGCACGAGCTCTGTGTTCATGGTAAACAAACCTGGAGGCGGCGATACCTGTGTCACTCATCAACAGAGGAGGTCAGCATAGCCAGGGCTGCTGCATGGGGGAAGAGTGGAGCCCCAGGCTGTTGGCTGTGGAATCCCCTCACGCAGGTGGGCTCCAGGCCCATGGGTTGGGCCTGCTCCCTGCATAGGGTCAGCGGGACCAGGGAAGGCGGGGGGGCACACTCCTTTGCAGCCCAAAGAGCACAGGGGGAACAGGGGCATTGCTCTGCCCAGGGCTGCCGGCTGCCAGCCTGCCCTGCAAGCCCTGAGAGACGTAAAACTTTCCCTGTCGTGCTGCAATGTGTCTCCCTGTCCTCTCCAACAAGGAGATTTTTGCTGGGAGCATCAGATGGACAAGGTGACTCCCCGTTTCTACAGGACTGGCTATACCACAGTAACAAACAGCAGTGGCAGCAAGGAAATTCCTTGTTCCTGGCTCTGCCTGGTGCCTTACTGTTGTATCTTGGATGGTCATGGTGGGCCTCTATGTGTTGAGCAATGCTTGGGTGATATCTTGGTGTGCCAGAGCCCTGCACAGCTCTCCGAACACAGAGAGCTGTTCCCGTCGGCTCTCGCCCATGGCAAGGTGATGCACTTTAAAACCTGCCCGGCTGCTCCTAGAGCTGCTTTATGATGCCAAAAGCACCCACTCTTCTCTAATTGCACTTTGGCTAGTGTTGAGATCTGTCCTATCTTATTTTTTACTTTCACTGAGTATTTTTATTTGCTCTGTCTGATTTACCTCACAGGGCAACTGCAGGCAGTGCTGGAGGGGTCAGCTCCAAGATTAGGGCTCATCTGGAAACTGGAATGCATGCATATTTTATGTGGTACAACAGACTTGCCTGGACTTGGCAAGGGTGATCTTGCAAAAGGGGTCAAACACTGAAGTTACTGTGACTGCAAAAGGGGAGCAGTTGACTTAGAATCATTAAGGTTGGAAAAGACCTCTAAGCTCATCCACTCCAACTGTCAGCCCAACCCCACCATGCCTGCTAAACCCTGCCCTGAGGTGCCACATCTACACGTTTTCTTAACCCCTCCAGGGATGGAGACTCCACCACTGCCCTGGGCAGCCTCTGCCAGTACTGGAGATGTCAACTCCAGTGTGATCTTGGTCACCAGCTGTGAGCCTGGGAAGACAAAGTCCTTGGCAGTCTGGGGACTTCTACACGGTTTCTTTTCCATGTGGTGCAGGCAAGGCCTGGATTTGTCCCTGCTGCCACTGCTGAGGACTTACCAGGGGCTTCTGCCTGCTGCAGTAATTTGCAGCATTGTTCCGAAACATGCAAATGTGCGACTGCTGCCGACCGCATGCTGTTGAATAAAGCTTTCACTTGCTGGCCTGTCTCCCTGCGTTCAGCAGCCCAGCTTGGCTGGCTGACAGCAGCCTGGGGCTGATGGATGTCCTGCCCACTGTGGAGCTGCTCTAGCAGCGCTTGCTTCCCCAGGAGGTCCTTTCCCATGCTGGAGGTGCAGCTGGACACGTGCTCTGCTGTGTTGATACCCTTGGAACACATTCTGATGAGATTTTTCTGCTTGGCAGGTTCTGTGATCTCTTTGAGAAGCTGCTTTATGGTTCCGCTCAAGGATTTTTGAGCGGTGATTTAGGCCAAGAAGCTTTTAAGTGTGTGTATATATATATTTCTAAGCAACATCTTTAACTTTCCTCTTCATCCTTCAAAACAAAGCTGGTTCTTAGGCTTTGAAAATCCTCTGGTGCCCTGTTGCTATTGTGGTTTCTTAACTCTGCAAACCAATCCTCTAGGAGAACTTTCTTTCCGAAGCTGCATCAGGATAACAAGGGATGGAGATGGGTGATCTTGCCCTGACACTTTGGTGCAAGTCTCCCCAGAAATGAGAAACTGCTATTAAACGTGTGTGTTCCAGCAAGTCTTGTCAGCCTGTGGAACTGAGCTCTGGGTGCTCTTGCTTGTCTATTGGGTTTTGTACCTTCACTTCCCCTGAGACAGAGATGTCTCCCCAGGTGCCTGCAATAGAGGTGGCTCTAAAGGAGAATTTATGGCCAGTAAACATTCTTGTGTTATGCAATAACAAATGGTAAAGGTTAATGTTTCATTTTTGTTGTATATAAATGACTCAGGACGTTGAAGCTCACCAGTGGGATTTGATTACTTTATTATCCCTATAATAAGATTTACAAATTAACTGTCTAATTAGCAACCTGGGAAAGCTGCTGCTTGTGCTGTACTTTCAAAACTGACAAAGATACGGTCTTAAAATGCTGGAGTGGGATGAAACCGGGATTGCTGTGCCCAGGTACGGGGCTGCCTGGATGCTTGTCGTGGTGCCGTGCTCGTGGAGAGCCAGCACCCTTGCTTTGTCCAAGCTCTTCCCAGCATAACACACTGGATTAGGCATGGGAGAGAAGGTCTATCAGATCTTCTGGCATCTGATGGGTGGGATGCACAGTTAGGAGTAGAGGCAGGATTACTGCCCCAAGCTCCTGTACCCATTTCACCTGTTGGTTGTTTCTTTGTGTGGACTGACTGTTCACCTAAGTGTGTATGAAACGTGCCAAGGCTCTCTTCTGTGGATCCAGAGCCCACAGTCTGCAGAGCACCTCTGATCTGATTTGGATGCACAGGGGAGGATTATGCTTCCCCATCTTCTAATGTATTGCCCTTACATTCTGTATTATCACTGACTGCTGGAGAACTTGCTATTCCTGCCAAATATTCAGTCCCCACAAAGATGACTTACAGTGACTTAGCCATCATTTCCTTAATTGGACTGTAATGTGGATGTTTTGAACAATAACAATTATTTTTCCACTTAAGGACAAAATACTGCATTTTCGGTGTGTTCTTCAGATCTGCCCTCAAAGGGCAGGAGGTGTTACTGTGCAGGTATATATTTAATGCTGTCTTTAATAATTAAACTATTCAATGAAACCTTTAAAGAGTACAAGGGAGAGGCTGCAATAAAAATCAGGGATGGTTTTCAGCTGCTCAGATATTGGCTTTTCTGGTCTCTCTTGCCACTGTGTGCTGGCATTTCACCTCTCCTGTGAGTGAATGTGGGCACTGAGTGAGTTCTGCTTGCAGTGTCCTTAAGGAGATGAGAGGGTTGGTGCACTTGCTCCAGTCATCCCCTCACACGTTGGTGAGGATCAGTCTTGTCTTCTCCCTTGCTGCTTTGAATTTCCTCGTTTGTTTCTCATTCTCACCTGATGTCTGCCTGGCAAATTAAATGTGTAATGAGCACAGTACAGAAAGCTGCTGCAGATTCTTCTTGTGCACAGGACTTGACTGATTTTGATTATTATTATCAAATGCATTTGAGAACCACAGTTCTGCTGGCGTGCTGCATCCTGGCTGTGCAACAGCTAATGTGCTGGCAGAGCAGTGTCCTGCTCCTTTCTACCTGGCACTGTGGCTTTCTGTGGGAGCAAAAATAGAAAGGTCAGATTCCTGACTTCCCACAAAGTAAAGCCAAACTGACAGCCTGCGCTTGTCCTGTGTGGGAAGTAAAGCAAGTGAGCAGGTGTGGAAATAACCAAGGTGATGCAGCCACAATTACAAGGGACAGGTGTGAACATTTTAATCCCTGTGGTACCTGGAGAGCTCTGTGCACTGGTCACAGTGTTTGGGGAGGCTGCTTTGCTCTGCCGGCTCCTGAATCACAGGCAGCTTGTTGTACCTGGCAGGGCTGACATTGGGTGGGCACTGGCAAGGCTGCCCTGTCCCAGGTAGGCTTTGCATGGATCTGCCATGGGGATCAGCTCGGCAAACAGGCAGTGCATGGCATCACATGAATCTGCTGAGAGAAGGAAGGAGCGTATCTGAGATGGGAAGAGTGTGGCAGGGTGATCCGTTGTAATGCCAAACTGGTTGTGGTGGTGGAATATGAAGGTGGTCAGCTCTTTCTCTGTATAAGGAGAGACTGGTGATGGCTTTGCTCTCCAAAGCCCTGTGGAGCAGAGCCTGGCTCACAAGCGGAGGCATCCCTGGATGAAAGGCTCCAGCATGGGCAGAGCCAGCGGGATGCTTGGCACCTGATTCAAACCATGCAAAGCAGAACCAGATGGTCTCCTGCGAGCCAACATCACCTGAGGGTGAGCGGGGCTGTTGGGAAGAGCAGCACAGACACCTTCTGCTTCTTCCCATCTCCAGCTTCCATCACCCCAAAGTTTATTTCCTCAAACAGGAACAAATACTGCTGTTGTCAAAGTGAAAAATCTTCTTAAAAGCTAGGGAAGCACCAAAAGAACTGCTTTTCTTTATGTACTGTTCAGAGTCAGGTCTGAATTGAGCTGCCTTTTGCTCTGGCATGGAGGAATGTCATTAGGAAGTTCAGTCTAGCAGCAATCTTGTTTCTTCTGTTGAATTGAAATTATTCCAGCTCCGCTGGGAACCTCTCACCACAGCCTGGATGATGGCATCAGTGTGCAACCTCCCGATAGCGCCTGCGCTCAGTGCATTACGGAGCCTTGTTGAGTTTATGCCCACACTTCAGGACAAATCTTTCCTAATAGAATTCTAATTTCTTCCTTCCTGCCTCCCAGATGCTGCTGTCTCTGGATACAAATGACAGAAACAATGGTTTAAAGAAAATGTTTGTTTGTCAGACTTGGAAAAGCAAGCAAGAGGTCCTGGGAGGAGAGCACTCTGGGCAGCTGTGGTGCCTCCCAAACCTTCTGCGTTTGTGTTTTCTCTTAATGAAAATCATAAAATGGTTTGGGGTGGAAGGGTCCTTAAAGCCCATTCAGTTCCCACCAGCTGAAGGAAATAAAAAATTGTGAGAGGGAAAACAAGTTTAAAGCTGGGTGTGGCGAGGCACAATAAGGGATTGTGAGTTTAATGGCAAATGTCACTTACCTTTTCCTTGTTCCTTAGGAAAAGTCCAAAGTTGATGCAATTGAAACCTGCTTCATTTGTGCACTGCTTGAGTTGGTTTATGTGCTCAATTTCTCTGAGTCCCACTAGACTGCATCTCTTCCAGTTGCTATTTCATTTAGTGTAACTGCGGCTCTTGGGAAAAGGTTGTGGCAAATAGACCCCTGAGACAGAGCTGAGTTTGGTGCCCATGTTTCCCCCAGACCAAGGCAACCTTTGCACAGCTTTGTTTTGTTAACAATATCAGCACTTGTTCCTTTTGTTCCATTCCTGCATGGGCTCCCCTCCTGCATGGTGTTCTATTGGGGCTGAGGTCCCAACCCTCAGGATGGGGTGCGGGGCAGATGCAGGGATGGGATGTGGTTGGCCCTACTGGGGCTGGCACCCAGGAGGAGGTGATGTGGGGCATGAGGTGGAGCCTCTGTTCACTGCACCTGGGACACCCCAGCTTCTCAAAGCAGTGGTGCCCCCTCCAGCTACAGGGTGAGGTGGGCTGAGATGCTTGGAGAAGAACCTGGGCTTTCAGTTGAAGTTTTCTCCAGAGAGGAGTGCCTTTTTAAGGTCTATCGCCAAAAGTAAGGTGCTTATTTGGCATTTAGGGGAAAAAATAGCCTTTAAGTAGAGTGCTTTGAGTGCAGACTGCAAAAATACTGCCAGCAGCTTCAGATTAGCTTTGCTATAAGAGCTCGGTGGTTTAAGGGATGTGGATTTAGCTCTGGATACTTATGATTGAAAGTCTGTGTAGTGGTATGTTGGGATTAGTTTTCCTGCGCTTTTCCCAGAAGGGTGGCTTTGTCATCACCAGGCGCGCACAAGGAGAGGAAGATGTACGTGTCTTCTGGTCTGGGAGCTGGAGGCTGTGGAGTTGCTGAAGAAAAGCAGAGCTGTGGGAGGAAAGTTGCCCACCTGTTCCCGTCGGAACAATCTTCCATTTTTGGACACATGCACTTTTCAGCTCAGATACCCACGACTGCCAGATTTCCCTCTTTTTATACACAGTGGTGACCTCAGAGCGTGTGCCGCGAGTGACAATGAGCTCAAAGTGAACAGAAGGGCTCCCAGCTCTCCTTTGACGTTCGTTTTGCTTCTGTTTACTTTTCCCAAAATGCCTGGTCTGATGGATGATATTCAATAAGTTTTAAAGATCTGCCACAGGTTTAGTTAAAGCAAAGTTGTCCCATTAATTAGAATTAAGAGTTTTTTATTCTCCAGGCTCTCGGTTCGTGTGGTGCCCGTCCCTTCATGCAGCCCTGACGCTGTCCCTCTCTTCTCTTTGCAGTTTGCTGCTTCGTCGTGCACAAGCGGTGCCATGAGTTTGTTACCTTCTCCTGCCCCGGTGCTGATAAAGGCCCTGCCTCGGATGTAAGTACCTGCTCCAGCTCTGCGAGGGGAGGTGCAGAGCCAAGTTTAGTGGATCCCTCCATTTCACTGCAGTTTGGAGATGCTGTTCCTTTGGCTCCCTTGACTGAGGACACTTCTGTACCATTATGTCAGGAGCATCTCTAATTCGGTGTTATTTGTGGTTGAGTGGGTTCTCGTATATTTTTTTGATCCACGTAAACCACTTTCAAATCATTCAATAACTTGGTCTTAGCATAGCAAGGAGAACATACAGGAATGCAGAGACTTTTCCGTTGGGGCAAGGCTGCAAACTTGGGCCCCATCTCCCTTCTTTTCCTTTGAGTTGCAACGTAGTTTCCCCATCTGTGAAATGACATTTCCAGGCTCTGCCACCTGAACCAAGTTTTTGGGTTTGGGGTTAGTTAACATGCATGGTGCACTAAGTGCTGGGCCCTCTTTTCTGGCAGGGTTTGGCTCAAGGTTGTGATCAATTCCTTTTGCCACAGTGAAATACGAGAAAGAATAGTAAGAGATGCTACACAGGAGTCAGCCCTGGGCAATGTGCCTGTGCTTGCTGCTCCTCAGCTCCTTAGGTATTACACAGGCTCAGGGCTCCCTGCTCCTCACCCTGGGGGCTGCCTTGCTAAAAGCAGGCATGGTTTTCCCAAGTCTGTTTCATATCATCTTGCAGGGTTAATTAAACCAATATATATATTTGATCTTCCCAAGTCAAAAAGAACCCTGCAGGCACATTTCATACTTGTGACTTGCGTGGTCAGTGTTGCTGTACTTGCTCCAGCTCCCTCAGAACTGACCTGGCAGCATCCTCAAGGACAACAAAAAGACTGGGAAATACCAGTTTAGGTGTGTCTTTTACAAAACAATATTGCTGTTTTTTTAAAATCCAGACCCACTCCAAATGCCTGTTGATGAAGTCCTCATCCTTCATTTCCTGGTGGATCCCCTGGCTTTTGGGTGTAAGAGAGCAAAGCAAAGCTGACTTAGGCTCCTCATCACGGTTCTGCCAGCGCCTTTTGGGTCTGTCTGGCAGGTTTTGTGTTTTACCGTGGAAACTGGCTAATTTGGGGAACTGCTGGGAGAAGAGAGCTCGAATTGGGGAAATGGCAGTGCACCACAACTCTCACCCTTAAAAATAGAACCAGTGGGAGCAGGCAGTGTAACAGGCGGAGGCTCAACACACACTGCCCGAGCAGCACTGGGATAAATGAGTTCTGGGGAGGGGGCTGAGGCTCACAGGGCAGATCTGGGGGGTTTGAGTCCGGAGCAGGGAGCTGTGGGCAGATGCTGCAAGCAGAGGCTGTGGGACCATGGAAGGGATGGGCTGAATGTGGATCAGGAATTATAGAATCATAGAATGGTTTGGGTTGGAAGGGACCTTAATGTCCATCCAGTTCCTACCCCTCCTGCTATGGGCAGGGCACCTCTCACTAGACCAGCCTGCTTAAAGGCCCAATCCAACCTGGCCATGAACACCTCCAGCGATGGGGCAGCCACCACTTCTCTGGATCCTTTGCCAAAACTGCGTTTCTTTTCCAGCCAAACCAGACACCTTTTTGTCTAATTTTTCCTTCTGAATGAGTGTGCTGGGTTTGGGGTGTTTCTGGTCTGAATCTGGGGAATCTGGCTGGATTTGGCCCCAAAGACTGGCCGGGCAGCTCCCCCCCCAGAGCTGCTGGGGACCCTGGCAGGGGGATTGGGGCAGGGTGGTACTTGACACCTCTTGAGCTTGGTCATGGCTCTGGCTCTAGCAAAGTGATGACTTTATCCTAGTGCCCAGCTTGTGGCTGATGGAGGGACCTGTCTGTGCCACGCTGAGCCCCTGATGTCGGATATCTCAGGGCATGGGGCTTGCAGCCCCCAGCCCTGACTGCACAACACGGTGCCTCCAGCCTGCTGAATCCAACTTGACAGTGCTCCTCTGCCTCTGGAGAGGATGTCTAGCAGAGTTTTAGTTTTAACCAGGTGATAATGAAGCTTTTGGCCGTTTCCTACAGGCTGAGCTGCCCTGGTAGGTGTCTTCCAGCTCACCCAGGTCAGCACAGCAGCAGCCTGGGTCCTGCTCCCTGTGCTGCCCATGTGGCTGCTGGGGATGCTGCAGGAGCAGCCCCGAAAGTGGCTGCTTTCAGGCTTTGGCTTGTGCACAATTTGATATGCCCAGTTTTATTTTCACTTCCAACCAGGCAATTAGACAATTATGTAGGGTTTTTTAACCCCCACCCTAGGTACTTTGCATATGGCTATCACTTTTGTCACTGAAGGCTTTCCTCTCCATAGTGGCCACTGCTAATTGCAGTGTGTTGGTGGCCGTTGAACCTTAAAATTAGTTAGTGGAGGGGAAAAGGAGATGCAGTAGAGATGCCAACCCAAGAGATACTAAAGCATCTGCAAATACTCTGGTCCTGCAGACTGTTAGTCTGTAACATGTCTTTATGAATCTGAAGGTCTGGAGAGGCTGCTGGGGTCCTGTCTGAGCCCACTGAACCCAAAGCAGTCAGTGGGGTTTGTTCCTGGGCCAGATGATGGCTGTACCCTACCCAAACCGTGGCAGCTGGGTGTTTGCAGCTCTCTCCTGCACAGCCTCTGGGGTTTGCCCACCCAATGCTTGGCCACATGTGCCCGGGTCCCTGCACACAGCACAGGTGTTCAGGGTGTGGGCAGCAGGGCAGAGCCCCTGCCCCAGCACTGCCCATCCTGCGTCAGTTCCCTCTATTGGGCATCCAGTGGTGCGGGAAGTTTCACAATGACCTTTGCTGCTGAGCAATGTCATGCTGTGAGATTCCTTCTCGCCATGTAGGTTTAGCTCTGGCACTCACGCTTTCTCTCCTCTATTCTCTGTCATTTGAAACTCGTTAAGCCAAAGGCAGCAAGTCTGGCACCCTGCAGGCGTAATTCAGGCTGCAAGAGGTCTGTCATATATCCAAAATTACACACGTTTAGATATGTATTTAGCTATTTGTGCATGCAGAAATCTTACCTATGAGGTTGCTTTAGGTACAACCTAGCCTGAGAAGGAGCTGCTGGCTGAGCAGAGCACCCAGGCTCCCATCACTGGCTGGGGTGGTGGCTGTGGGAACCCAAAGGAGGTGATGACAGCGGGTGAGGAGCTTCAAGTGGCTTCTTACTGTGGCTGGGTGGGTGCTGCAGGCAGCTCTCGGTTGGCAGAGGTGGAAACTGTCCTGAAGGAACAGCACAAAGGTGCTAGTGGAGGCAGCTAGGGCAGAGGGAGACCGGAATGCTGAAACCACTTAACCTTGCTGAAGGAAAATGAGGTTTGGCAGTGGGAGAGCAGGGCCAGCTGTGAGCCAGATGCCATCTCCGGAGCTTTGCGTGGGCGTTGGGCAGTCTGCCTGCCCCAGTGCTGCTTTCTCATCTTTGCTCATCATCTGGGCAGCAGCTCGCAGCACGTACCAGGGAGATGCTTTGCCTGTGTCTGCACAGAGTTTTGTCTGAAGGTGGATGCGATGCTTTGCTTTTTCTCCCCACTAGCCGTGAGGGAGCAGGGAAGAGCCCTTGGACAGCCTGGTCCCACTCCCAGAGCACAGCCCTGTGGATCCAGACCAGCAGGGCACTCCCGCAGAGGTCTCCTCCTGCCCTGCAGCTGTCTGGTTGCTGTGGGCAGTCCCTGCCTGAGCAGGGAAAGGTCTAAATTAAATTAAAGTCATCAGATTTTAAGAGGTGCCACTTGATACCAGGGCATGCATAAAAGCCCTCGATCAAATTCTCTCTTGCTGGCTGTTATTGGTGAGTGAGAATTGCCACTGTGGCTCATCGAGCAGGCAGGTAAAAGCTGCCCCGTTGGTGTTAATTACTTTTTAATATATTATTTCTGAAAATGAAGAGAGGAATGCAGATGCTCAGGACTTAAAACAGGGAGCAGAAATGGCCTTTGTAGCTGTTTTTTGCCATTCAGCAAAGCCCTCTGGGAGAGCCCCTGGTTTGTACCCCTGGCTGCTGTAACCACACGATGTGCACAGGGCAAACTTAGTTCCTCTGCACTGGCAATCAAGCTTCTCCCAGCCATACAGTCCTTAATGAGCTTTGAATCAGGAGATGGAAAACTGCTTCAACAAACAGCAGCACCCTGTCTGCTTCAGGATTGAGTCGAGGAAAGGGGCTTCATTTTGAAGGCATGCAAAGAGAGTTTTTCTCTGCTCTGTTGTTGCTAAAAACCACAGCCTGAATGCAGAGCAACCTGTAATTATATCAAACACCAGCAGTGTGTAACGATTACAGTGATTCAAAATGAATCAAATGTCAGTCGGTGCAGCAATCTGATCTTTCCTTTCACAAATATTAATATCCAGTCAAGTCTTAAAGTAAGAAAGACTTTAATTTGTTGCATTTGTTCAAACCTTGCAGCGTGTGTGCCGTTACAGTGGGCCCACGTGGTTTTGCTGAGCTGGAGAAGGAAGGGATTTGTGTGGTGAGATGGCATCCCTGGGCTCGACAGCTGCAGGGGCAGTGCTGCAGGCTGCTCTGGCTGGGGCTGTGACGGGAGATGCTGCAGGTCCAGCCAGATCCCAGCCTGGGCCAGAGCTTGCATCCCTGGAGCTGCTCTGTTCTGGAATGCCAGTCATGGAGCCCAGGGGAAAAAACCTATATTAAAAGAAAAAGTGTTCTGACTCTGCTCCGTGATCTCTGTGTCGTGTAGCACCTCAGAGTTACTTGAGAACCAAGGAGAAAAACACTTAGCATCCTGTAAAGTGCTTAAGGATTCTTAATTTTAAGCATCTGAGTAATACCATTTACTTAAATACAACTCTGTTTAAAGCTAGGCATGTGCTGAAGCACTTTCTGGAATGGTGGCTGTGCCCGCATCAAGCAAATAACCCTGGGGCAGGCTGGCATTTCACACTTTTCAGAGCATAACAAAATAACTGGAGAGCAGTGAAATGTCACAGTCTCTCTGTTACTGCTGACTAGTCCTGCTTTGGAGCAGTTTGCTGTTTGATCTGGTTGTGTTTGAACCTCCTTGAGGCAAGAAAGCCTGTGTCTGTGTGTTTGACCTTGCAAAGCCTGCTAAATAGGACTCTTCCATGTAGGAGAGGAGGGATTATACAGCCACGGGCAGGGACACCTCCCACTGGATCAGGGTGCTCAAAGCCCCATCCAGCCTGGTGTTGAACATCTCCAGGGATGGGGCAGCCACTACTTCTCTGGGCAGCCTGGGCCAGGGCCTCCCCACCCTCCCAGGAAAACATTTCTCTGTAAGGTCTCATCTCAATCTCCCCTCTTTCAGCTCAAAACTGTTCCCCCTTGTCCTATCCTTGCACTCCCTGATCAAAAGCCCCTCCCCAGCTTTCCTGGAGCCCCTTTCATTACTGGGAGGCTCCTTAAAGTCTCCCCAGAGCCTTCTGTTCTCCAGGCTGAACAACCCCAACTCTCTCAGCCTGTCTTTGTATGAAAGGTGCCCAGGCCTTGGATCAGTCTCGTGGCCTCTCCTGTAGTGGCTCCAATAGATCCATGTCCTTCCTGTGCTGAGAACTCCAGAACTGGACGGAGGGCTCCAGGTGAGGTCTCACCAGAGTGAAGCAGAGGGGCAGAATCCCCTCCCTCTCCCTGCTGGTCCCACTGATTTGGATGCAGCCCAGGACACAGTTGGTTTTCTGGGATGTGAGTGCACATTGCCAGCTTGTAAATGCTTCTCACTCACCAGCACCCCAAGTCCTCCTCAGGGCTGCTCCAAGTCCATTCTCTGCCCAGCTTTTATTTGTGTTGAGATTGCCCCACCCCAGGTGCAGGACCTTGCACTTGGCTTTGTGAGAAGGGTCGGCCCAAAGCCACCAGTTCCAGTGTCAAACTCCACTGGTTTTCATTACAAGCTGGGACACTCCTGCGCTCTTCTGGTTGTGGGTGGCAGAGCCAGCATGACCATTCAAGCTGAAGTTTTCTAAATTGTGTAAGGCCTTCAGAAGCTGGTCAGGCATGTGTAATGTAATGCAGTTGGCAAACCTAATTATAGTTGGAGCTATTAGTAGGATGCATAATTATTTAAAAGGTAGACAAAATAATCATTAAAATGACCTTCTTTGTGTTATCCTGTTAAAGGTCATCTAATCAGGATGTATTAATAAATATCAGAATTGGTCTAGGAATGTGCTAGGCCAGTGCAGCTTCATCTCAATTTTGCATTTCACTTTTCTGCCATTTGCTGCTTTCTGAGAGGGTTCTGTGATGCTCTTACCACGGCACCTTCAGTCTTTTCACACTTTGTTTGCTGGAGGCAGAATCATTTCACCTTTGTCTTGGGCTCCTCCTTTCTCAGCAGCCTCCAGAGTTGGGTGTTGGTACTGATGAAAGTGCTGCTGATGCTCTTTTAGAACAAGAAACTTCAATGGGTGAGGGTCACTCAGGTGATCTGTCAGAAGCTGTCTTGGCAGCTTTGGCATGTGGTCGTCACCCCTTCATGCACAGCATCACCAGAGTGGTGATTCCAGGGTACAAAGAGGGTCACTCTGCTTTGCCAAGTTCCATTTATTCTCTACAGCATTTGGGCAAACAATTAGGAATGATATTTCGGCAGCAGAATGAGTGATGATGCTGTTGGTTCTACCTGAAAATTAGCAGCTCCTTCAGGTTTCTCCTAAGACCCCCTCTGCTGGGGAGGGATGCCCACTGCAAAGGCGCAGGAGAGCATCCTGGGGTTATCAGCAGGAAGTGCCTGTTGGAGAGCAGAGGTGGGATGCACCGCTGCCTTCCCTTCCTCCAGATGTCAAGCCAGGTCCTTCCTGAAGGCACCAAGCACCCTTTTGCCCAGATCCTGCCTTAGAGAGCAGGACTCCAATCTCTCCTCGCATCTCGCTTACCTCTGGGGTGCTCCTGGTCCAGCACATGAGCAGATCTTCACAGCCTTGCTGCGACTCACTGCTTTCTCTTGTCTCACTAATTAACTTCTCCAGCTCTCATGGTTTGCCATCTGCCCTTTTCGTGAGGGCACATGCTCGCTGCTCCTGCTGGTGGTGCTTCCTGTGGGATGAAGATGTATCTGCCTTTCTCTCTCCCAGCACCTTCTGGTGCTTCCTTGGCTCTGCCGGAGCCCAACTCTTTCTCCTGCCAGCCTGCACATGCCTTCAGCCCTGTAATTGAAAAGCTCTCCTCTCCTTTTCTTGGCATGTGTCACACCTGTTAGGATTGCAGCCTCTCTGGTTAAAGGAGTGGAGTGGAGAGGGTGGTTGGGTCTGTGCCCTGCCTGTGGATCTGGAGACCTGGTGGCTGAGTCTGAGTGGGGTTTGTGTGGAGTGGAACTGTCGGGGGGGGGGGGGGGGGGCAATGGGGTGGTGGGTGCAGCCTGTGCTCACACAGGTGTCACTGGTTGGGGTCTTGAACCGAAGCGTCCTGCAGACAGGAGGGGGTTCAGGACTGGTTTGGACAGCCCAGAGAGTGCAGAGAAAGTGCTGTGGGAGCCCTGTTCTCATGGACAGCTTACACTAAAATAAAATTACTCTCTGAGCATGTGGAAGATAGCAAACATTTCAAAATGATGCTGGGATGCTAATGTTGCTCAGGGGAAAAAAGCTGAGCTTGACTTTATTTTTTGCTGCTCAGTCACAGAGTGTGTTTTACTTGGTGTGGGCATCAGCAAGAGAAGAACAACTGTCGTCCCTGTTCCTCTGCAGTTGTCTGATTGGCAGATGAGATCTTTTGTCAATAAAATGGTATTAACTTGCTGGAAGCTGTCAAGGGAAGCTGTCAGAGCAGGTTCTATCTGTGGCCCCGGGTTTGCTGTGGCAGCAGCCCAGCCGTGATGCTTGTGCCTGTGGACAGGTTGCTGGCCGTGCTCAGGGACCACCTGCTCTTCCACAGCCAAGGTCCAGACAAAGGAGCTGCCTGTGTGGTCATGCCCTCAGGCCCTGCACTCTGTGAGGTTTTCTGTGGGTGTAATACTGTAAACAGCAGAAAAATAACTTTGGTATCAGTGGTGCAGTAGTGTCAGATTGTTTTCACAATGTGGCGTGCTGAAGCTTCCAAGGAGTTACATTACTGGTAGATGAGATGCTCCAGCGATTGAGCCTCAAAGCTTTGCCATCTTATCCTGAACAGGACCTGGGTTTTCCTCTTAGAACCATAGAATCGTGGAACAGTTTGGGTTGGAAGGGACCTTCAGAATGATTCCATTTGAACCCCCTGCCATGTGCAGGGACACCTTCCACTGGATCAGGTTGCTCAAAGCCCCATCCAACCTGGCCTTGAACACCTCCAGGGAGGAAGCTCGTGTAACCCTGTTTCAATGGAGTCTTTATGTTTTTTCATGGCTCTTTTCATTGAAACAAAGACCTGTCACACTTTTTCAGTTCTTCCTTAACTCCTTTGAGTGGTTTTTGCTGCAATTGGAGCTATTTCTCACCGAAGGCATTTGTACAACCCTGTGCAAGCAGGTAGGAAGGTACAGGAGGTGCGTCCTACGGCAGCAGCTTCTGGCCGCAGATCCTGAAAAGGATGGAGCAGGTGAGTGTGGTCCAAAGACTGTCCTTGCCAAAAGCAGGGTTCCCAATCTCTGGTGGCTACGCTTGTCTTCAGTTCATCTTCCCCGCCATCTCCTGGCATCAGTAAGCAGAACTTGTGCAGTGAGCGCATGCTACTCAGTGCTGTCCCTGTCCCAGCCTCTTACAAACCTGTATTTCCCTGGGGAGAACAACAGGCTTTTCTCTCCAGCATCACCTTTGGAGATACTGCCAGGCCACATCTGTCTCAGCTGTGAGTTTTTCCCTGCATATCGGGGGGGTTTATGTGGGAACAAAGTGTGAGGTTTTTGGTTTCCTGTCCCCTGCATGGGTTTCGTTCGGTGCAGACACTGAGCTGCTGCTGTACTGTATTTGCTCTGCTATTATGCTACTTAAATTGCTATGGAATTCACTTTAAAGTAGTCTCTTCAATTGAACTATGTTAATTCTTCTTCAGAAGAGGTGATTTAAAGTGTTGCCGAGATAAGGAAAGCAGGGGGGCATAATTCTGAACCAAACCTCTGGCTGCTCTGTGGAGTCCAGGGAAATTTTGACAGTTCAAGGGATTAAACAGCACAGCTGTGGGTGTAGGTCTGGCCTGCTGCTTCTCCGTTCTTCCTCCACTGAAGGACAAGTGGTGCTGTGCTCAGGAGAGGGTGATGGGAGCCGGGGCCTGACTGCCCTTCGTGTATGACTTGTTTTAGAGAGCTAGACATGTTTTGAAAACGATTTGTGGCTCAGAGCGCTGGGCCTTGGAGAAGGGGCTATTCCCTCCTCTGCCTCCCATCTCCTCCCTGCCCCAGGGAGAGGTGATGCCCACGCTCCCTCTTGAGCCCAGCAGAGCTGAACTTGCAGCATCCAGCGCAGTGTTTGCCATTCTGGGTACTGCAGGGCTGCTGCCCTTGCCAGGACACAGACTTTGCATGAGAAATAGCTGAAGCAAAACGCCCTTGATTGCCAGTCAGTGCTGCCCTGGTGCTCTGCTCGCCCTGCTCTCTCTCCTGCCCTGGCTTACCGCTGGCTGAGCAGCTACCGCTGCCGTTCTGACAGGCTGCAAAAGAGCAAACGCATTCCTGACTACTGTGAGCAGTGAATAAATTGCCAGGCTGATCAATGCCACCAGCTGCCTGCCTGCACGTAATTGGTAAGCAGTGGCTCCTGCATCAGCATCTCCATCAGGGTTCAGCAGGAGAGCGTGCATTACATCGTCATGGTCATTCAGCGCGCTCGGCGGTGGGTATGACCCTGAAGAAAGGCAGAGGTGATTGCCCAGCCTGCATAAGGGGCTGGCTGTGCTGCGCTCAGAGTGCCTTGAAGGCCACGAGATGATTACTCACTTATAAATCAAATTTATTGCATTCCTGGGAGAGCAGGAGAGCTCAGGCTGCTGTCAGCCCTGGCCTGCAGAGCTGCAAGCTGCACACAGCTGCCTGTGGCCCCAGTGGGATGGCTGGCGCCAGCTCGGGTAGGAGCAGCTGGAGCTGTGTGGGGTCCTGGGGGAGCCAGGGGCTGTGAGGTTTGCTCTGTGGGTCAGGGATGCAGTAAGTCAGGGATACAGAACTGCACTGACTCCTTTCAGATTAGAAACCTGCTGCAAGCTGAGAAGCAGAAGCTGGCCATCTCTGATGGGTTGATGCTTGCAGGGTACCAGGTCAAAGCCCACAGTGGCTCCACTGCTTCCCTGACTTCCATTCCCCCTCTCTCGTTGGGCTCATGTCCTCTGGACATGCACACACCCCTCCGCTTGGAGGATGACAGATCTGTGGCAGTGCTGATTAGAAAGGTCAGAGCCTCTCCGTGCAATAAAACACTCCTAGTGGCATTTTTCATTTCTGCTCCAAAGGAAGCTCGTTCTGCCCTGTTCTTCAGGGAGGGCTCTGCGCTGGGAACGGGGAGGAGTAGCGCCTCATCTTTTCTTGGCAAACTTCTTTTTAACCATTCTTGTTTTAAGTCTCAGCATCTGCATGCGGAGTGATCTCATCATCCTTGTCTCTGTGGAACAAAAATAGTCTCTTTGTACAACAGCTTCAGCCTTGTTTGAAAATGATATCCACAATTTCCAGTTTCTGGCACCTTCTAAAGCACCGGTGAAGGTGAAATGGGTCCCCAGCAGCCAGAGAAGCGGCGCTGTCTCCATCACCCTTGCACCCTTTGAGCTCTGACTGTCTCCAAAATGGCTCCTCAAGGCTGGGAGCAGGGTTTGAAACCTGAAATGCCCCCGTGAAGGATCCAGCTCCCCCCAAGCGGAGGGTGGGATGCTGCAGGAGCTGTTTGGAAAGCTGCGGTGGTTCCTGTGCCAGCACACTCTCGCCGCCACAGCACTGCTCAGTGCATGCTTTTCTTTTCTAGCTCTGGATTTTTTAACTCTTGGCTCCAGTGGGAATTTAACAGCCTTCGCATGAAGTGGGAATTGTCTCATTTTGCATGGAGCTTGTGTTTTTTATGAATGACTAAAGTTCCCATTTGCCTAAACAGGAATATCTGCTTCTAGAAGGGAGCACAGAAACTGGAGCGCTTGGGGGTGATTCCTCCCCGTGTCGCATGCTGGGGGTTGACTGGCACGTGGCTTCTGCTCAAGCTACCCAGCACCCTGTCCTGCTGGTGGGCTGATACCCCAGCATCCCCAGTGCTGGCCTCCTCTGTGGCCTTGGGGTATGGGCACTGTGCCTGGGGCTGTGCAGAATGAGTGGTTTGGTGTCTGACTGGAGACCTCCTTTCTCCTGGGATGGTGATAAAAGAAAGCTTTTCATTTTCTTGAGTGCCTCATCTCCAGGGAGGCATCCCAAGCCATTCCTGTGTGCATACTGGTGAGCTTGTGGGCACTGCCGCAGTACCCACAGGTGTTCAGCTGCCAGGGCTGGTCCCTGGGAGATACAGGGAGCTAGTTCACACTGAAGAAAGGAAGGACTGGACTGGACCCTGTTGTCTCCATCAAAGGTGTGTGTGTCCATCAGGGTATCCATTTGCATGTTGGTTCAAACCCCAGCTGCCTGTCTGAAGCTTCCATGGGGGGGAAATTCCCCCCCACCTCCTCTGCCAGCCTGTAATTCAGGTTTAAGTTTTCTGCACTCTCTTGCATCTCAGGGGAATGCAAAAGGCTTTCAAATGCACAGAGTCACTTAAGAAATTGTATTTTTGGTAGAAGAAGATACATTAATTGTGAACTCTTGTCCTCTCGGGCTTCCTGCGACACCCAAGCTACCAGAGGCTCCCTGCACTCTGTATCTGGAAGGGGTTTGCTTAGGGTTAAATGTGAGATCTTTTCAAGTACAATGCATTTGCCTAATCCCTTGCTCTTAACAAATTGAATTAAATGAAGCTCCATTACTCCTCTACCTTTCTGGTATCACTGAAGTTATCTGGGATGCTGTGAAATAATGCACAATATTAGTGATTAATGCAAGGAAAACTCCAGTGGGAAGATTAATTTCAGGGGAAGGTAATGCATTGGCAGATATGCTATAGCTCAGCTCTGACTCCACTCTTTATTTATTTACTTAGCTCACAGTACCCTGAAAAGGTGTCTTTCCTAGTGCCCGGGCACCTTTCCAGGCCGTCAAGAAAAGCCAGTCAGATCAGATGACCAAGTAGAGACTCTGTCTCATCCCTAACCCTTAAGCAATTAACCTGAGAAGAAATTAAGCCATCTGCTACTTGCTGTAGTCTTCTCCTTCTCCATGTGCCTGCCACTCCTTGCATCCAGCCAGGCTGCCCCAGCACCCTTCTCTGCAAAGTTGGGCTCTTCTTGCTGGATGACACTGCCCACCCTTGCCTCTGCCCTCCTGGGGCGGGGAGGACCAGGCTGCTGCCAGGGTGCTGCATTTGCTGCTGCAGTGACTTCAACCAATACTGTCTGTGCTGCTGTGGGGCCAGCAGGACACATCCTGTTGTCCTGTCTCCTGCCTAACTTTGTGTTGGCTTAAAGTTGCGCTGCACTGGACTGAGTAACTGTGCTTTGACCAGGGCTTCCAGAATTGGCTTGGCTTGCATGAAAGATACCAAGAGAAGGCTCTAAGAAAGACCTTAGAGCAGCCTCCCAGTACTGAAAGCAGCTACAGGAAAGCTAGGGAGGGGCTCTTGATAAGGGACTGCAGGAACAGGATTAGGGGGAATGGTTTTCAGCTGAAAGAGGGGAGATTGAGATGACATCTCAGGTAGAAATGTTTTCCTGTGAGGGTGGGGAGGTCCTGGCACAGGTTGCCCAGAGAAGTAATGGCTGCACCATCCCTGGAGGTGTTCCAGGCCAGGCTGGGTGGGCCTTTGAGCACCCTGATCCAGTGAGAGGTGTCCCTGTCCATGGCAAGTGTTGAAACTGGATGGTCTTTGAGGTCCCTCCAAAACCAAACCATTCCATGATTCTATGAAACACCAAATCCTCGGTCTGCCTCAGTCCAGTAGTTCCAGTGGTTGATCAACCTCCTTGTCAAGAAGTTGTTTCTTATCTGAGTTTGATTGGCTTTAACTTCTGTAGACCTTTTTGGAGTCCAGGAGCCCTGTTTGCAAGGTGCTCTTGCAAGACTGCAAACAGCATCTGGGATAACCTGGGCTCTCCTGGTTTGCTGTTTTGTGTGCTCTGCTGTTGCAGAAACATCTGCAGTTGGTTTTAAGAAAGCTCAAAATGCTCCTATGCAGCTCAGTGCCCTCAGAGCATGCTGGGGAGGGGGTGGTACCACAGTACAAAGATATTTACTGGGTAGTCTTAATATAGATGGAAATCATGGGTGTTTTTTTGTCCTTTACCCCACTGGGTTGACGTGGACATTAAGTAGCGTCCAGCCCTTATGTAGGGTCTTACGTACCAATTTCACCTGGTGTTTTCTATGCTGAGACCAAGTTATTTAAAAACAATAAATCCTCAGAAAAGCCAATGTATTGCTTTTTCATTGTTATGGCAACACATATAAAAAGTAATAACGCTGGATGTTGGTGACTGCTGGAAAATGTCCACATCAGTTGGTGGTAGTTGACTGTAGTCCATTAGTGGCACTGCTGAAGCCAGCTGGCATGTGAAACGCGGAGCGCGGCGGTGCCTTGCCAATATTTGATGCAAGTTTATAATCTTCATCTTTTATTTTCCTCCTAGGATCCCCGGAGCAAACACAAATTTAAAATCCACACATACTCCAGCCCCACTTTCTGTGACCACTGCGGGTCATTGCTGTACGGGCTCATTCACCAGGGGATGAAATGTGACAGTAAGTGGTGGAACCGGTACCTGTGGTTGCAGCAGTGAGAGGGGCTTTGGTGCTCCGAGGTCCTGGGCAGGGACTCCTTGCCTGCCAGAGCTGCGACCAAGAGCCTGTCCCCTCTGCTACTGATGCAGAGCATGGCCTGGTGCCCAAGGGGCTGGGCACAAGTGGGCACCTGCGCTCTTCTTGTGTGGGAACCCCTGGGACTGCTGCAGGGACAGGGGAGGGAAAGGCCTTTGGTTGGGGGGATCCTGCCTTGTTCCCCCTGCAGCAGCACCTGTTTCCCCTCCACAGCAGCCGCATCACTCACATCCTCCCCGCACCAGCATCACCCGTGTCCTCCCCGCGGCAGCAGCATCACCGTCACCCGCATCCCGCTGCTGCACCAGTAGAATCACTCGTGTCCCCCCCAACACACACCAGCAGTAGCATCACCCGCACCCCCAACATTTTCCCTTCAGCAGCATCACCCAAATCCCCCCTGCATCCCCCCCAGCAGCACCACATCCCCCCACAACAATGCCTGCCAGCTTTCCAAGCACTGGCTCTGACTGACACCCTGTGGCCGTGGCAGTGCCTGCTGCAGTGACACAGAACCTGAACTGGCTCTGCAAGCTGGGGAATTATTGCACGGGGAGGAGAAAATGGGGGAGGAAAGGGGAGGGAGAGGATGGAGAGAGGGATCAGTTCTTTTCCAAGTTAATCTTGTACATTCTTATTTAAAAGGACTGTGAATATACAGCGTCTGCTTTTATGCATGCGCTGTCTGTGGGAACAGCATCCTCTGCTGCTCACCATGTGCTGCTTTCCTCATAAATATAGAAGCTTGCTGCCTGTTGTGGGAACAGTGTATTCATTATCACCTTTAAAATGTTACCAAGTGGAAATGAATTTAAAACACAGATTTTTATGTATATGCATTTTATCTATAGGATTTTTTATATGTGTATATATGTATGCACACACAGAGATAATTTTTAATGCTCCATATCAGCTGCTGGTGCATCTGGCTGAATACTCAGCATTGCACCATGGGTGGTGCTGGACAAGAGGTTCAGTAGATCTACAAAACTCAAGTAATTAGAGCACTGTCCATATGAGGAAGGGCTGAGAGAGTTGGGGTTGTTCAGCCTGGAGAAGAGAAAGCTGTGGACAGACCTTAGAGCAGCTTTCCAGTACTGAAAGGGGCTCCAGGAAAGCTGAGGAGTGGCTCTTGATCAGGGAGTGCAGGGATAGGAGGAGTGGTACAGTTTTGAGCTGAAAGAGCGGAGATTGAGATGAGATCTTAGAAAGAAATGTTTTCCTATGAGGAAGGTGAGGCCCTGGCACAGGTTGCCCAGAACAGTCGTGGCTGTCCCATCCCTGGAGGTGTTCAAGGCCAGACTGGATGGGGCTTTGAGCAACCTGATTCAGTGGGAGGTGTCCCTGTCCATGGCAGGGGGTTGGAATTGAATGGGCTTTGAGGTCCCTTCCAACTCAAACTGTTCATGGTTCTATGAAGAACTAATAGCCCTGTAATCTCTATAGGCAGACTCAGAACTGCTGGTGGGTCCCTTTGTCCAGGCAGGGCTCTGACGGAGTCTCTGGCTGCATTTGAAGGTTCATTTTCTGCGTGTTTATGCCATAATCCCTCACAAAAATCCCCATTTAAAAGGAGGATGAGTTCTTCCCCCCCATCCCCTGGGAACAGCCCACGGCCTTTGGCAGAGGTGGCCACAGTGCTGAGTGCCCCTTTCTTTCTCTCCACCCACAGCCTGTATGATGAATGTGCACAAGCGCTGTGTGATGAACGTGCCCAGCCTGTGCGGGACGGACCACACCGAGCGGCGGGGACGGATATACATCAGGGCTGACATCGAGAAGGACGTGCTCACTGTTGTAGGTAGGTGTGTGACCCACATATGAACCACTCACCTGGCTGCCCCTTGCCACTGGCTTGTGCCATGCCAACAGCGGTGCCAGTTGCAGTAGGTCCAGGGAGTGAAGTGCCCAGTGTCTCATTGGCCAGAAGCAGGTCCTGGCAAGGCAGGATGAGATTTTGAGCCTGCTCCCGGCCTGCTCCTGCCCTCTGGCAAGCACTGGGGCTCTAGGGCCATCTATACTAAAGAGCTTTCCCAGTTATAGACTTCAAATTGCTTTTGAATCACGTCAAATTTCAGCCTCCCGGGGAAGGGGAACAGAAAGTACTACGTTTAGCTATGCTGTGTGAAAATGTCTGTGCTGACCTCTGTGTGTGGTGATGAACGCCCATCTCCTGCTGTTCTTGTCATGCCCTTAATGGTACCTGAGCCTGTATAGGTCTTGGTGGGAATCTTGAGTGATTCTTCCATCTAATTAGAGCTTTGCACCCTTCTTCCACACCTTTGGAGACTCCACAGCTTCTCCCTCTACCCAAGGCATGCGCTGCTTTTCCACTTGATGCTGCTGCAGCAGCTTGTGCCTGCGGTGTCTGGGAGCATGAGGGGGGGACATCCCCCCCACTGGGGGGAAAGTAAACATCGGTCTTCACATTTCCTTGCTGCTTCCCAGCTCTGATGGGAGAGCTGGAGCATGGCGTAACTCTTGCAGGGCAGGCTGCTGCAGCTCTCTGCAGGGCATCCAGAGTGTGGCTGGCATGGATCTGTGGATCCAACCACCCCAGTGATGGGTGGAGGGCAGGAGCCATCCCCAGCGATCCGTGAAGAGCAGGAGCCACCCCCCAGCAATGGGTGGCAAGCAGGAGCCACCCTGCAGGTGCATTGCCAGGGGAAGTGCAGAGTGGCAGTGCCATCTTATGGTGTCTACCTCCAGGGATGAGCCAGGCAGTGGGAGACTGGGCTGGAGGAGACTGCAGGCAGCTGGCCAGTGCCAGGCTCAGCAGAGGCCCCATGCCCTGCCCTGAGCATGCCACAGACCTGACAGCAAACTCCTTGTCCCCCACCCTGGTTTCCTCTATCCTGGAACTCCTCTGTTGTCAGTTTCTGGCAGGAAGCAGGATTATCCCATCTCTAAGGGCTTTTGCCACCCAGATATTGAGTTCCCAGAAGATGATGCTTCCCCCATGACCTGCAAGCATCTCATGAAACACCAGCGTTGTTCTTGTCAAGCCTTTTGTCCCCTGTATGGAGAGCTCAGACTGGAGACGTGGTTTTCCCCATTGGGTGCTGGTGGCAGCCTCTCGTGGTGCGGATGCAGGCGGCGTAGGAAGCAGGAGGAGCTCTCTGCAGGCATGGCAGGTGGCCTGCAGCAGAGCTGGGGTTTGTCTGACAAAGGCTGAGCCCGGTGCTGCACCAAAGGAAGCATTTTCTGCTCACACTGGGTGCCCAGACAGCTCCGTGCGGCTGTGGTTGCTGCAGGGGGGGAGCTGAGACTGGGGGGTGTAAAATGCCACCTCCTGCCCACGCTGCAAATGTCAGCCGCCCGCTAAGTGGGCCATGGAGAGTGTCAGGCTGATAACACCGATAACAGGGACCTTCTCCGTTGTCCCACCAGCTTTGTCTGACTCCTCCAGGAGAAGTCTGGTTCTTAGCATCCTGGACTGGCAGCAGGGGATGCCAGGAGGTTTGCACTGGTGGGATGGAGTCAGCACGTCCTGCTGTACTTGTCACTGCTCTGACGGGCGCTTGGTTTGGTGGGATGGAGTCAGTACATCCTGCTGTGCTCATTGCTGCTCCGACAGGCGCTTTGTTCCCCAGGGAAAGTGCGGGGCTGTTGAGGTGCTGCAGCTCTAGGCTGGCTACCTTCTTACCTGGGTGGGCAGGCTCGGTAGAGTGCAGTCAGAGACAGCTCCAACGTGTGTGATCCTGATGTGGGGGCTCCATCCCCGCCTTCCCCTTCTCTGTTTCGTCGAGGGCTGGCCCAAGCCTATCCCCCAGGGTGATGGGGGAGCAAACAGAGCGATTCTGTGTGCTGGGCACAGCAGCTCCTGTACCGCAGACATGCCCGAGGGTGGGCAGGCGGTGGAGTGGGTGACCCCTGCTTCACATAAGGAAGTGCTCCGGGGTGTGGAGGAGAGCCAGGATCCTCTCTGGCTTAGAGAGTCCTCAGAAATGGTTATAAGAAACTACCAAGTTACTGGGACGTGGCGACAAGCGGTGCAGTGCCCGGTGCTGCCTGCAGGCGGCAGGGGCGGTGCGTAGAGCGGGAGTGGGCGTGGACATGGACGGGATTGGGTGGGACCACGGACGGGTGCAGTGCTGGGCGGTGCCTGCAGGGGCGGTGCGTGAGTGGGCGGGGAAGAGGGCGTGGCCAAGGGCGGTGCAGTACCCGGCGGCGCCTGCAGGGGCGGGGCGTGGGGGCGTGGCCACAGGCGGGGCGGGGACGGGCCCGGAGGCGTGGCTACAGGGGGGCAGTGCCGGGCGATGCCTGCAGGCGGCAGTAGCGGCGCAGCCTGAGCAGCCCTAGTTTTGTGCCTTCCCCGTTCTTCTTCTGGGCTCATGCCGCGGGAATGTGCCCTGTGCTTACAGTCATGGAGTGGCTTGGGTTGGAAGGGAGCTGAAAGATCATCCAGTTCCAACAGCGGGGCTTTTTTTTTCTCTTTCTCCCTCTTTTAATTATTTTTCTCTTTGCAAAGCCAGCCTTTTCTTTCCAAAGGAAAACCGAGGCCTACAGCACCTCCCATACAAGGACAAGCTGGGAGAGCTGTGGTTGTTCAGCCTGGAGAACAGAAGGCTCTGGAGAGACCTTAGAGCAGCCTTCCAGTACTGAAAGGGGCTCCAGGAAAGCTGGGGAGGGGCTCTTGTTCAGGGAGTGCGGGGATAGGACAAGAGGGAACAGTTTTGAGCTGAAAGAGGGGAGATTGAGGTGAGATTTTAGGAAGAAATGTTTTCCTGTGAGGCTGGTGAGACACTGGCACAGGTTGCCTGGAGAAGTTGCAGCTGTCCTATCCCTAGAGGTGTTGATGGTCAGATTGGATGGGGCTTTGAGCACCCTGATCCCGTGGGAAGTGTCCCTGCCCATGGCAGGGGGGAGAAGCCTGGCAGCAGGGGCCAACCCTGTTGTGACTCTGCAAGGCCAAGCACAGCCACCCCACTGCCACAGCTGGGGCTGGGGGCACAGATTGGGGGCATCTGGCTGGGGTCCGGTGCAGCCAGAGCTTTTCTGTTCTGCAGGCCTCTGCCCAGAGCAGCAACAGGGGAACCTGCAGAGCTGTCCCTTCTCATTAGCTCCCCAACTCTTGGTTCTGTGGGGTTAATAACTTCTTTATGTTCAGAGAGCAGCTCTATTGCAGCTCCTTTCATGCTGTACATTGACTGTAATTGTATAATGGGTGCACATGGGAGTGCAGCTTTGCACATCTCAATCACAACCTTGCGTTGCCATTGTCCTCGGTGGCTGCTGAAGCACCGGGATTTACTGGTGTTCCCAGCAATTCAAAATGCGTGGCTTTACCTAATAACAGGGCGTCTGGACAAATAAACGCTACCCTCCTAATGCCTGTGGTGTCGTGCCTTGACTCAGCAAGGTATACCCCCTGTTCTGTGCTGGGAACAGGGCTCACGGCTCTGCCAGCCAAAGGCGGTTTCCAAAATACAGGAGGTTTCTGAGAGCCTTGTTAATGAGGGCACAAAACAATCTGTGTCTCATCCAGCAAAGGACTTAGATACATGCTTGGCAAGCTGTTCTTTTCTTTTGAAGCATCAACGTGAGCTGCGTGGGGACTGTGTGATCAGCATTCCCAGACTCAGATCGAAAGCCCAGGGGATAGATCAGGCTGGGATGGCCGTGACCATGTGCTGTCTGTGTCGGGACACTTGAGGCTTTGCTTTGTGGGTAAACCAGCTGCAGGTGATGTCCCTGGCTCAGGCATGCTCCTTCCCTGGGGCTGGTCTGGCTGTTGGTCCCAGCGCAGACCAGCCCCAGCTGTGCTCAGCATCCTGGTGGGAGGCAGGCTTTGGCTCCAAGCCTAATTAGCCAAGATGGGTTTGAGCAGCAGTTGGAATGTGTTTGGATGTCCAGCATCTCTGTGCATTTGGGCTGGTTGGAATGAAAAGCACTGACCCTACAAGTAGTAGAGTGTGGCAGGGCATCGTCTGGCTGGCTACTGGACAAGAGCAAATGCATGTTCACAGTCTGGGCTTTGATCAAGTGTTTTATTAGCAGGAAAAGACTGCTGAATAAAGTGGGAAATCGTAGCAAATTAAAATGTCATCAAGGCGTTGCGCATTTTTGCTTCCATAATAGAAACACTTCCTGATGCAGATTATTCTGAGCCTGTTGTATTAATAGGCATGAATGTTTGAGTTTGGGGAACAGAGGAGTAAGGGATTGAGAAGGCTGGGGCTTGGAGGCCGTTATATCTCTTGCTTCTCCAAGATGGTGAGTGGATGGAGGGCTCTGCTTGTGCATCACTCCTCTCCTGCAGCCGAGAGCTGGCTGGTCCTGCTGCTCCGTGCAGGTGGGAGTTGCAGGCTGTCATGTGCTGGTGTGTCCCGTGCTGGTGCATCCTGTACCAGTGCAGACTGCCTGTGCTGGTGCATCCTGTCGTGTGTCAGTGTGTCACAGCAGGGAGCTCCCTGTGCCAAGCTGGGGTTGAATGGTTCAGAGTAGACATCAGGAAAAATTTCTTCATTGAAAGGGTTATCAGACATTTGCAGAGGCTGCCCAAGGATGTGGTGGAGTCTCCATCCCAGGAGGTTTTTAAAAGACAGGTAGATGAGGTGCTCAGAAATGGTTTGGCAGTGGACAGGTATGGTTGGACTCAATGATCTCAAAGATCATTTCCAACCAGGCGATTGTATGATTCTACGATCTCTTCTCACAGGGAAGCAGTACTCCACAGGAACTAAAATGCAGAAATCTGGGGTGTACGTGGCAAACAGAGACCATGTGGCGTGTTTAGGTGACTTTGACCTGTGTGGGTGTGAAAGCAGAGCTGGCCCTGTCCTCACACAATGGCTACTAAAGCATGGAAACAATACTAGGTTCCCTCCCTGCTCGGGGGTCCCAGCGATGTGCTGATATCTCAGTGGCTCCTGTGAAGGTGAGAGCCCTGTGAGGATGTGTGGGGATGTGGCACTGGCTCAGGGTTGCAGCCTTAGCCCTGTTGCGCCTGCAGCGTTGGCAGAGGCTGCTGGGAGCAGAACTTTGCTATTTACCGAGCTGATGAAGTAAAACATTGACCAAAAGTGAAACCAATTATGCTGTGATTAGATAAATGAGCTGGAAGTGCATTAATTAATAATCACCGGCCCAGGAAGTTCCAGACATAATGAGCCCTGTGCCTTTCCTATTGTATAACCATGTGCAAATATATTCTTCTGCACAGTATTAATTAAATGTTTTAATGCACGAGGGTGTTAATCCGAGCACTGGGTGCTTGCTGGGATGTGGCTGCTCCTGGCCAGGGATGGTGTGTGCTGCTGAAGGGAGGAAGATGAGTGTTGCAGTTCAGCCCGAGTGCCTCCCCCTCTCCTAACTCCTGACCAAGAGGTGGGAAAGAGGAGGTGCCACTGGTGTGCACTGGCCAGGGCTCTGATGAGGTGATGGGGCTGGGTTGAGATGGTGGATCTCTGTCCTCTCCTTGCAATAAGCAGCACTTTCAGAAGGGTTTTTCTCTTTGGTGGGCAATGGGAAGCAGAATTTTCTGCTTTGAATGTATTGTAATGGCCTCGCTTACTCAGAGATGAAGGTAGGGGTTTTGGCAGCCAGTGGAAGCTGTCTTTAAGAGAGGGGTAGGAGTGAGTTTTGTTGTAAGCTTTTTTTTATGTGAAAAGTGAACCCCCATCTGGCGCTGCATATTTAGCAAAGAACTTTCTGGTCTGTATTTATCCAGTATATTAATCTTGCCTTCCCATGGAAACCTGGGTACCAGCTGTGAGCAGAGACACAGCCCCAGTGATGGGGGTGGCTGCAGCCCTTTTGTGGAATGCTGTGCAGCATCTCCCATGCCTTTGGGGAAGGGTGGGCTGCTCTGGGGTGCAGGAAGCAGCGTCCCTTTGGAATCATCCCTAGAGCTGGGCTGGGATCTGCCTTAGCCACTGCTTTCCCTGGGGAGCTGCTGCTGGGGCACTGTTACTCTTTGCTTGATGTGGGGCTGGTTTTACCCCCAGTGAAACACAGTCCTGGGAGCAGTGAGTCAGAAAGCACCCACTCATGCCTGCCACCACTTTGACCAGCAGCAGAGCTTGGTGGGACCATGTCACATAGTGGTGGTGCTGGTAGGGAGGTGGTCTCCTGGTGGAGACCTGCAGGAGTCCTTCCTATCACTGGGAAGAGGATGTGATGCACCCCGAGTGCTGCATCTCTCCCTGATCCTGCAGCATCAGAGCTGCCTGTCCCACTTCTCCAGGGCACAGCTCTCAGTGGAGCTGGAGGAAGGGCCTTGTCCTGCTCTCACAGCCGCTGGCAGCTTCTGGCTGTGACCTCCAGAACAAGGTGCCTGGAAAGGCTGTATTTCCTCCTGCTTTGGGCATTCATTATGGTGATGTTTCTCCCCGTGTTTTCCATTGAAGATGGAAGGAATTGGTGTAAAATCAGGATTATTTGGGTGCGTAGCCAGCTCCAGTGCGCAGCATCAATGCTCCCTGCATCGCCCACGCTGGGTGCTGCGGAGCCACAGCCTGCGCCAAGCACACAAACTCACGTGTCCCTTATGTGTGGGTACCCGGGGGGCATGGAGAAGGATGGGGAAGCTGCCAACTCTGCTTTTGCCTGAAACCCCCAGAGCCAGCAAAGTCCCCAGGCTTACCCATGCATTGGAAATGGTCTCAAGTTGTTCCAGGGGAGGTTTAGGCTAGATGCTGGGGAAAAATTTCTTTACTGACAGAGTGGTGAAGCACTGGCAGAGGCTGCCCAGGGCAGTGGTGGAATCTCCATCCCTGGAAGGGTTCAAAAACCATGTGGCTGTGGCACTTGGAGACCTAGTTTAGTTGGCACAGTGGGGTTGGGCTGATGGTTGGACTGCATGAGCTGAGAGGTCTTTTCCAAACTTAACAATTCTGTGATTCTGTGATTCCTACTCCACAGGCTCCAGGAGCCATGGCTGGGCTGGGCAACCAGCGGGATTTAAGACCAGCTGCTTTAAATGGGATCGTAATATTCTTACTCATCACTATTAATAATGATTTTACTACTTCTTGAAGATGCACAAAACTGTCAGAATATGACGGATATAAAACTCTTTTACATCAAATTTAACTATCAGAGGAATGCCATAAACAGTTGGAAGGCAGCACATTTCCCCCAGCTCAAGGAATTGCTACCGCATGTCTTGAGGCTTTTATTTTTCTTTCACGTAATTGTTGATTTCTGCTTGAAAAGTCAGAAAGTTACTTAAATTAAAGCAGAAACATTTTGAGTCTTTAAATGTATAGTTAAAATTATTTCCATTAATGAAATTTTTAGGTCTGCGTGCTGAGAAAATAGCATGAGGTAATCGAATCTCATGCTTCAGGGCATGAACTGATTGACTCTGAGGGTCAGGAATTGTTTTTCCCTGTTCCTTAAAGTGAACAGTGGCCTGATAAATGATAAAGGCTTATTCGTTTGTCTCCAGAGGTCACTGCATTAGCCGTTTGGGTGATGAAACATGAAGCAAAGTCGCAGCGTTGATTCAGTGTAATATGATGTTGCATCCTCTCTCTGTAAGGGGCCATCGTCTGCTTTGTGCCTTGAGAGTGAGCGGCTCCTCTGCACCCTTGGGTCGGTCTGTTTTGGGGGTGCAGAGTCCCTGGGGATTTCTGGGGACCCTGATGTGGATGGCAAGCGATGGTCACCAACATGGACCAAGCCTGACCAGCTGCTTGGCGCGAGACCTGTGCTGGAGCAGTGCCATCCACTGCCCGTGACCCTGTAGTTTGAGTGGTCCCGTGGGCTGCCCACTTTTGGCATTGAGATGAGATGTTCCCTCAAGTCTCTGACCTCTCATAGAATCGTTAAGGTTGGGAAAGACCTCTAAGATCATCAAGTCTAACCATCAGCCCAACCCCACTGTGCCTACTAAACCATGTCTCCAGGTGCCACATCTACATATATTTTGAGCCTCTCCAGGAATGGAGACTCCATCACTGCCCTGGGCAGCCTCTTCCATCTCCCTGTGCTGCAGATGGCCAGGATCATTGAAAATAAATTTTCATAATAATTTTAAAGCCAGGAAGGTAATAAAAGGCAGCGAAAGTTCAGCAGAGTTGGAGGGTGAGGTATTAAGTGGCTCTGGTTCAGCAGGGCTCTTGGGAGCATCTCTCACCATGCTGTGCAGAGCAGGGGCTGCAGGCAGGGAGCCTCGGTCCCTGCACTCAGGTGAAGGTGGAAGCTCAGGGAAGAGCAGGATGATTGCCTGCAGCTGTTGAGGCCACGATGGGCCTGTGGTTGGACCAGCTGAGGCATTGAGGAGGGTACAGGATTGGGGGATGTCTGGGGGCAGGAGTGCAGGAGTGCTGTGCTCCCTATTCCGAACACTTCCCATGTCTTCAACCTGCAAAAGCCACTCCTGCTGTTTATTTCTGACCCTGTGGAGACTGCTTCCCCTGTGGACTCATTGCCAGTAAGGGAGAGCCTTGCTTGGACCTGGTGTGGGGCTTTTCTCTAATTCACTTGGTGTTTTATAATTCAGGAATGTGGTTATACAGATTGCCTTTTTTCCTATCAAAAAGGCACAGATAAGAGCTTGTAACAGTGATGAGAAAATGCGTATTCCTCTCCTCTGATAAGGGCTGGGAAAGAAGAAGGTATTCCAGCTGTCTCAGTGCAGAGCCTTGGCAGGGCCCTTGGAAATTAAACTCATTACTAAAAGATTTCACACAACTGATTGCAAGCCTTGCTGCTGGGATGGTGCAAGGCTTTGCATGGAAGATGTAGACTAAGGGTCCAAATGAAGCCACAGGATAACTCCTGTGCATCCTCCAAAGGGCAGAGCTGAGATCAGTGTCCAAACTGAAAAAAAAATTATTCATTCATTAAATGCCACATGAGGAGAATTGTCAGGGCATTATAGAAATTAAGTCATGCTGTGTGTGTCACAGCAGCAGCCACTGCTGCAGCCGCATCCCTGACCCCATGGAACGCTAGTGACTTCAGCCTCCAACCAAGGAGATCTGACCTGTCCTGGGCATGCTGGCATCTACAGCAAGGAATGACTTCATCACTGTGAGACCCTGAAAAATTAAAATATTATGAAAACATATTTTTGGGGGCTGACAGTGATCAAGTCATTCCTTACTCTTCTGCCATAGGCAGCTCTGGCCCCTGTGGCTGCCTTATCCCAGGAGTCTGGAGAACACCTTGTGCTGCTGGATCGATAGGGACCTGTAAACAGACAGCAGGCAATTCCTGTCTCTCTCTACCTCTTGAGCTGCTGTCGAGGGGGTCCTGTTTGATAAATGAGCTAGCTGATAAATGCAGATTTGAATTTGGGCTACATTTTATTCCGTTGAGCTGGAAATTGGGCGATGCTTTAGGAGGACAGCAGTAGATTGCAGATTTTGGAGTATTAATGCACTTTGCAAAACTATCTGGCTCCCAGCCTTGCATCAGGAACACCTTTTGCTGGGAACCGAGAGGTTGTTTTCACTCTTGCTGACTCCTGAAAGCATCTTCTAACATCCTGCAGCACTGCACATGCAGCTGGAGTCCTCTCCTCGGGACTGGACTGTGTGGGGTGAAGCTGTGCCTTGGTGATCCTTGCAGCAGAGCTGCTGGCGTGATCCCACGGGATTTTAGGCAGTGCTGAGTTCCCTGTTTCCTACACAACACAACCCTCTGTGTCCTATCTCCTGTGTGTGGGACCTGGAGAGGTGACAGTGGGCTGCACCAAGGGGCTCCCAGCAGGCACAGGGACGGCTGCTGTGGAGGGCTGGGGGCTCCATAACCACAGTGGAGGCAGGAGGGAAGCCCCCACTGCTGCTCAGGCAGTGCTGCCTGCTCAGCCCTGGTGCGAGAACACCTCTTGGAGCTGTCTCTGCTGGCTGCAGTGCAGGGGAGGGGAGTTTTATCTCTGGACTGTCTTGTGAGCAACTTTTCCCCTGGTTACACCTGTGCTCTATCATGTCCCATCGTGTTCCATCTCTGATATCTTTGCTCAGGCTGGAGGGAAGATAAGACCCTTCTCCCAGACAACAGACCCGTTTTAACTTAATCTGCGGAAAGAGACTTCGATCAGCCTGATTAATTTGTCAAAGCTGCAATCCAATTACAAGCAGTCGAGGTCACCCGTAGATTTGCTCTCTCCTCTTCTGCTCCTTGTTCTGCTCCTGCTCTCCAAGGAGATGCTCTGGCTCCTGGAGCCGGGGTGCTGCTGTTCCCCGTGAGCATCCCTCCGGTCCTGCGAGCCTGTGGCAGTTGAGCCCTGGGGGACCAAAAGGAGAGCTCGGTGCTGGATCCACCCCCTGACCTGGTGCTTTCTGGCTTGATCTTAGGAAAAAGTTCTTCACTGAAAGGGTGATTGGCCATTGGAATGCGCTGCCCAGGGAGGTGGTGGAGTCGCCAACCCTGGAGGTGTTTAAGGGGAGACTGGATGAGGCACTGAGTGCCATGGTTTAGATGATGGGTTGGTGTTACTGTTGGGTTATAGGTTGGACTTGATGATCTCAGAGGTCCTTTCCAACCTTGTGATACTGTGATACTGTGATATTCATGACTGTTCTGATGCTATTTCCACTCTCCATGGAAAGCACAGTCCTCATGCTCCCACTTCACCCAACATAGATCATAGAATCACGGAATGGTTTCAGCTGGAAGGGACCTCAAAGCCTATCCAATTCCAACCCCTTGCCATGGGCAGAGACACCTCCCACTGAATCAAGGTGCTCAAAGCCCTATCCAGCCTGGCCTTGAACACCTCCAGGGATGGGGCAGCCACGACTTCTCTGGGCAACCTATGTCAGTGCCTCCCCACCCTCACAGGAAAGCATGTCTTTGTAAGATCTCATCCAAGAGGCAAATCAGTGCAATTCTGCTTACCAATATCCAAGAGGAAACAAAGCAGCTTTAAACTGTTTACAACTGAAAGAAAACAAGAAATCATCCTATCTGAAAGTGAAAATCATCTCTTGGATTGATTCTTCAGCCTCCTTGTCCATTGGAGCTGTGTTTGCATTGATAACTGCATCCTCTCTCATGTCATGTCTGTATCCGCCTGTATTCAGGTTTTAATAGCTATTTTCACACTGACTGTTGGCACACAAGTAGGGTATTTTTATAGTCTGAATATTGAATTTAATCCTTTTTCTCCTCCCCAGTAAGAGATGCTAAAAACCTAGTTCCTATGGACCCCAATGGCTTGTCAGATCCCTACGTGAAGCTTAAACTAATCCCTGACCCCAAAAATGAAAGCAAACAGAAGACCAAAACTATCAAGTGCTCCCTGAATCCTGAGTGGAATGAGACATTTAAGTTGTAAGTACAAGAAAAATGTTTAAACTTGTGAACTAATTTTTCTCACCCCTAAGAATTAGCATGGTTGTATTTGCTCTGGTTTAATTATTCAGAGACATTAAGCTGATTCAGCTGAGAAATAATTAGTTTCGGTCCTGTAAGAGTGATTCAGAAATGCTCAGAGCTCTGCCCTGACCTCCAATCAAAGCCAAATGTTTTAGGGCAGAAACTCGGCATTCTCTGTTTGAAATGGATGTGGTTGGGAAATGAAATATTAGAGACCTGAATGATCATTGAAGAGCATCCCTTTAGTCTGCATCCATGGAGCGTGGAGGGTACAGTGGGCCAACGAAGGCCTCCAAAATAAAACCATCCCTTGTCTTTTCTAGCCAACTGAAAGAGGCGGACAAAGACAGACGGTTGTCTGTGGAGATCTGGGACTGGGATCTGACCAGCAGGAATGATTTCATGGGCTCCTTGTCCTTCGGGATTTCTGAGCTGCAGAAGTCAGGCGTTGATGGATGGTAAGAGTTGCCATTGTTTTAAAAGTGCTATGGGAAAAAAACCAATGCTGATTCTTTGTACACGATGGGAGATGGGCAACCCATTGTGCTTCACCAGCATCCTCTGTCTAAGGGCCACCAGTTGATTTGGTGGTCAGTGCAGCTCCACTGCTCAGACTGGTGAGAACTGCTGGTGCTGCGGTGGCTGAGAAGCCACCTATGGGATGGCCAGAGGTGTCTGTGCGGTGTCCTATGGGATGTGCTGGAGTAGCTGTGGGGTGTCCCACGGGATGACCAGAGGTGCCAGGACATGGTGTGAATGCCCCACCTGGGCTGGCTTTGTGTTCCCTCTGCTGTGCCCTCCTGCCCCTTGCCAGGTTGCTGGGGGACTTTTCCTTCTCATGGACGCAGGCAGACACGGGGCTGCTCTGCCTGGCTTTCACGGCCAGGAGGCCGGTGCTCCTCGTAGAATTCAGGAAGAGGGAGCATCCCCTGCCAGAAAAGTGAGCATTTCACCATTTTCCTCCTTTGATGCTCCTGGTTTCTGTGCTGGGGAGGCACCACAGGTACCAGGTGTGCAGGAGAGCTGGGCTGTGCGTGGGTTGGGGGACACATGCTTGCGTTGCGCTGTACAGTGGGGGAGGCGGCTTCATAGCACACAGAGCAGCAGCAGTGGTGCTGAGGGCACTGCTTAATACAGGGAGCAATGCTAGCAGAGTGGGTAATTACCATCGCCTGTTACCAAGCAAAAGCTGAACACAGTGGGTCTGTAACACCCACACTGGATGGGTCTCTCCATTTCCATTTTATCTCCCCCAGCAGGACACATTCCGCCTTATTTCCCTATTTTTTTCTTCCCCAGCCACTGACGCCTGAGCTCTGTTACCTTTCTGTGTGCAGTGTAATAATTGAAACAGATATCATATGTCTTTTGGAAACCAAAACCTGCATGTTCTTAATTTGTATTCTGTGAATTGAGCAAACTCCCTGGACTCTGTCCTTTCTACCGTGGAAGCTGTGTGCGTCTCCCTTGGAGCAGAGAACAGAGAGGAGGAATCATAGAATCGTTTGGTTGCAAAAGACCTTTGAGATCATCAAGTCCAGCCATACCTGTCCACTGCTAAACCATATCTCTGGAGGAATTAGCAACTAGGCTAGCGTGCCCACCCAGCACCTGGTCATGCACGTCTTGCACAGGGAAGTGGGCAGGAGGGTTGGCACCATGTGTAGCACCCACTGTCTGCCCTGGCACTGCTGGGGCGTGGGGGGAAGAACTGGGGCTGCTCTCTGCTGTCATCCTGCCTGGTGGGAGCCCACACACAGCGTGTGCTGTCCTGCAGGGAATACCAGCCCATGGTGGGGCTGCAGGCAGCGCTGGCTGCGTTATCACATGCATTCAGCAGGGCCCAGCCTGCCAGCCTTGTATGTCACCAACCAGCACCCGGGTGACACAGCTTCTTTTCTGGAAAACAGAGGGAAACTGTCCTTTCCCCCCCAAATCCAGTCACCTGTAGGGCTGCATGTTCTGGGGATGGTGGGCTGCCAGCTTCTGATGCAACCCAATTGTTCTTCCAGCCTTTTAAAAGTCACCTAAGCGGAGATCTAAGTAGTTTTCCTTGTCACAGCATTTGGCTGGAGTAAACCCTGGAAGGAGCTGTGATGTTTATTTCATATCCAAACAGCTGCAGTTAATGGAGAAAACAAGCTCAGAGGAAGTGCCTGTCCCTGTGTTACGCAGACAGTGCTTTGTTGGCTCTGCGCAGCAGATAACACCCAGCTGAGAACTGTCCTCCGGCTGCCGGAGGCACTCGTGATGGAGCCAAGGCTTTGCCCACGGCTGTGTGAAACACCTCAGATCGGAATGACATTGTCATGTTTTCTGATAATGGCTGCTTAAACTTCTTAACTTCTTCCTTATTCTTTTTTTATTGGTGAGCATCTTGACTTTGCACTCAGGGCTGTCAGTGCCAGCCCCGCACCAGCAGGCTTTGAATGCTCTCCCCATGGAGCCTACTGGTGGGAAGGAGCTTGCCCATGCATGAGCCCTTGGTCATCACAAGAAAGTTGTGCTGTTCCTGTAGTGTTTTGGGTCAAGCTTGTGTTTTGGAAGAAGTGTTGGTTCTCTGTGGTGTCTGCCACAGCGAGCAGTGGTTGTGCTTCTGGGTCGTGGTGGCTGGGGTCCTTGGTGCAGCAAGGGACCCCAGAAACAGCCCTCTGCTCAGGTGTGGGCCTGACTGAGTGGGGCGGTTTGAGGCTTTGAGGTTTGGGGAGTCTTCTAACCTTGGGGAAGGGTCACTCGGAGGCAGGTACAGCGGAGGCAGAGCTGTGCTCAGAGCAGGAGGCATGGTCCTGCCTGTCCTGCTTGCAATCCTGCCTGCCATCCCAACCTGACATTCTTGCTATGTTCCTCCAGGTTTAAGCTGCTGAGCCAGGAGGAGGGGGAGTATTTCAACGTACCGGTGCCTCCTGAGGGAGAAGAAGGAAACGAGGAACTGAGGCAGAAATTTGAGGTGAATTGATATTTATTAGCAAACATTCCCCTCTCATCTGCATTGTTTCGGTCGATGTCTTCCTGTTGGGGTTACATAATTCACAATTAGTGTTTGCCAGAACGAGTATAGCCTAGCTACATAGAGAGATACTTCATTTAATTTATTTCCAATGCTATGTTCCAATTAAAGAGGGACAAAGATCCTGAATGTCCCAGGATGACCTGGTGTAACCGTGCTCCCGATGCAGCACGTGCTGTTAGTGCAGCCATCCTGCCCTCCTCTGAGGTGCCATAGAATGAGATTTGTTTGTCTCTTTTTTTCTGTCATGCTGCTGACTATGAATTAATATAACTAAGATAAATTAAGATATTAGTATAATTGGATTTGGAGCTAATCTCAGAAGGCAACCCTTCCTTAGCCACTGCCTTTTGTGGCAGCCTCTGTATCTTGCCTTGTGCACCAAGACTGGGCTGGGTTTGGAAGAGGCTGATGGCTGAAAGAGCTGGAAAATGGAATCAGTGATCCCCAGTGGCACTGAGGTGGTACTGACAGAAATGCTGCTGGGGTTGCTGGAGGTGTGAACCTGGAACATGAGGGCAATTCATACAGGCCAAGGGTTTTGTTTTCAATAATCGAAGTGTTCCATCCTTCCCATGGTGTGGAGCACTGCTCCCAGCCCCGATCGTGGGGCAGCTTGATGAACCAAGAGCAGAGGCAATGCTAATTGAACCGTGAGCTGATTCATATGGCCAAGTGACAGCGAAGGTGACATGAGTGACAGTGCTGTGTCTGAAGGTGAGGGGAAAACCAGCAGCAGCAGGCAGAGTGGTCAAAGGTAGAAGCGAGGGCTTGGTGTGGCTGCCAGCTCCAGCCTGTGCAGATGGAAGGGAAGAGCAGACACTCAGGGAAAGTGCTGGTGGTGCCTGTGAAATGCAAAAGACATAAAAGCAATGTTTTTTTTCTGAGTGACTGTGGCGATGGAGTTCAGGGACGCAGAAAGGCAGGCAGCACAAAGATCCGCTCAGAGGGGAACTGAAGCTGCTGAGTTTTCCTTGCCCGTCTCTGAAGATTTCAGTGATCTGAAAGTCCCCAAGGGCTTCAAGGAAGATGTCTATTTGCTGCTCAATTAGCCGTGGGAGATCTTGCTGGAATGATTGATCCAGACATTACGGAATTAATAGGTTTTTGCCATTTTTCAGTGCAGCCAGTGTCTTCCCAGAACCCTGAGAATGACTGTGGTGCATCTGGAGACTTCCACGAACCATACACAAAATAACTTATTTGACTTTATGGTTGTCAGCGTGAACTTGGTAATTGTAGGATGGGACTGGAGAGTTCATTCCTTTTTCTCCTTCCTTTTTTTCAATCTCTCATTTATCTCATTTATATATAACTTTCCTGAATAGCCAAGAAAAAGAGACAGTTCTAATACAACAGTTGGCCTACCACCAGTGACTGTCAGCTCTATAAAGAACTAACTGCCTGCTTTTATTGTATTTCTTGATGTTCCAGTGGTGTTAAAAGGGTTCATATTTTGGAAGTCAGATGATGAATTGCCTACAGCTCAGAAAATACATTGTCCAGAGATGTCATTCCACTCTGCCAGACTCTATCTGTACCCTCACCTTGCTGTGCATCCTCCTTTCTGAGCAAGTCGATGTTACAATGGAAGGAATCCCTGGCCAGTTGAGCGATGGCTTCTGGGGCAACGGGCGCGCTGGAGCCTGGCTGGGGTGCATGATAAGGATGATAAGGATTAAAAAATACCCTACAATCAATCTGTGTGAGTGCTACTTGATCCTGCCTGTTCCTGGGCAGCACAAATCAACAGAACAAAGTTGAGACGTGTATAATAGGTTTATATTTTGAGTGGACGTCGCCTTGCGAAAGGCCCCTGAAAGGACTGAGGTGTCAGCCCGGTGATGCAGAAGACATGGGGATGCTCGCAGAGCTGCTGGCTGGAGCAGTGCCCCTTTCTGGCAGCCTGCAGGGCCATGCTTGGCCGAGGTCCTGCTGCTGTGCTTCCTGCAGCCTTCTGTCTGCACCGGGCATGTCCTGGGCTTGACAAGAGAGCGTCCAGAGACAAAAGCACAGCGTGAAGCCTTGCGCTACATCACCTGCTAATTCTGGTCGGTCTTTATCAGCCACTTGCTGGGACAGCTTGATGGATGTGAACGTCAGCTGCTATTGCATAAATTCACATGTAGTAAATTAACTATGACAAATGGAGCTGGATAACGAAGGTCAAGTGCCTTTTTTAAAGAATTTTGTGAGCGATATTTGGCAGCTTCCCTTTAAACCATGCAGAGGTCTTGAGACTGAGAGCACTTAGGAGTGTATTAGAAACAGGTTAAGGGACCTTTGTACTCAGAGGCAGGCATTAGATACACCCAATAGCAAAGATGCTTCACATGGGGACGGTGATCTTTACGTCTCCACAGCTCTTACTTTGGACTCCTTCGGGAAAGGTCTTTTTCCTCCTGGTCAGGCTGCATGCTGAGCCTATGCTATCAAGGAGGTCCCACGGTGTTTGTACCCCTTACCATGTCTCCTGTGGACGTACTGTGGTGCTGAAAATTCAGGTCACGTGCCAGACTTACTGCAATTGAAGCAGCCCTTCTTCAAACGCAGGCTTAGAGCAGCTGTAGGCAACAGGAGGGACCTAGAGTTGCTCTCACGTTTAGGTGCTGAGCGCTCACCTGGTGCCTGCCAGCACTGCTGGTAACGCCACGCCTGAAGCTACCTGGTTTGGTGGGTTGAAGCAAATGGAAATCCTCTTCCTTCCCTGCTCTTTATGTTGTTCTTTTCTGCTCTGCTTAGGACTGAAACCCTTCCCCTGCCTCGGTCAGTGTTCCACCGGGCCCTGTGGGCAGCTCCGGTGCTGCTGGGCTACAGCTCAGCTGGAAAACAGAGGTGTGCTTTGGGGTGGCATTTCAGGGAAGGATCATATTTCTCTTGGATTTTATTACAGCTTGTTTTCATGGAGGTTAATTTAGTGTCAAATCTGATTTGATAAGAGTGTTTTTAAGCCGTGATAGATTATTTGGGAAGCTTTCACAGAATATGACTGGTTTGCCTGCTGGTAAGTACACGTTTCTGTTGGAGATAGCTTTGAAGTACAGCGGGGTAAGGATTGCTAAAGGCAAAGTGACACAACACAGGACTGGCTGGAGACACAGAGGTTACTCCTGTTGGTCACCCATCTTTGGATCCCTCTTTGGCCAAGGTCAGTCAGTGCCAGAGCCAAAGACATTGGCTTTGTGGGAAGTGAAGGGTCGAGTGTTGAGACCCCCCAAGGCTGTGTGCTCTTCTGACTGGAGATGATCCTGGGTTTCACTTGGGTGAGATCTGGGAGATTGAACCACACAGTGTGGTCATTTGTTTCACCCTTGGTGTACCACAACATGTCTGATGGAGCTCCTCGTGGTGGGGTGAGCATTGAACCAGTGGGGAAATCGGAAAACTGAACCCACCCTTGGAAAGCAGGCTTCCGGCTTCGCTTGCAGCAGTAGCAGGTGCTGGCAGCAGCCGGATGATCTCAGCCTCCTCCCTGGGGCAGAGCTGCATTAGCAATGATGATGTTTGCAAATCCTGGAGACCATTCCTTTAGTTTTCAGCACAGGAGTTTTTTCTGGTGTTTGTAGGTGCTGCAGGTGACCTTGAATGGAGAATTTTACAGCACAGAGAGCCCTGTGAGAACCAATTAGCAGCAGCAAAGGCTTGGAGATTACTTGTGCGGCTCCTATCTGGAGGAGCTGCGAGCAGCAGCCAAATTGAACTGCTGGAATCGGGTTAATGGAATTTCATGCTAGACTGAGCTCAGTGCAAGCCTTACACTGTCGTGTATTTCTAAAAATTAAAAGCGAATGAATTGTGCGATAGCTTTTACAAACGGTGGTTCAGCACAGTAGATAGAGAGCCCCCGGAGCAGTTGGGAAGCGCCCAGCCTCAGAGGAGATTTTGTGTTTAAGAACGTTTTGTGAGGCTCCTTAATAAGCGATTGTGGTTGCAGCAGCTCACACAGCAGCTTGGGGATGCAGGAGGGGTGCTTTCTATTCTGGTTTGTTCAAAATGGATTTGTAGCTTCCTACGTTCAGCTTGAACTGGCACGGGAGTGCAATTCTATTCAATATCAGACGGTAATGGAGGCGGAGCTGGATAAAAAATCCTGTATTTTATCTCAATATATTTATATTCACCTGTCCTTTTCTGGTGACGTGAGAGACAGAAGGCAGCTTTGAGGAGAAAGAGCTCCTTTAAGCCTCTGTTCTATCCTTTGGATGACCTAGAGCGTGTTACGGGGTGCTGTGTCCCATGGGCTACAGGGAGAGGGGTAGCGGGTAATGGGCAGGTTCGGTTCCCAGTTGCTCTCACAGAGATTAACTGGGAACCAACCCAACAGCGCGGTGTGTGGTAACATCTCCACTGCCCTTCTTAGTGCTTTCCCTGTCCTGTTTACAGAAGAGGTTCCCTTAGGTCCTGCTTGATCTGCCAAACGTGGGATTTGGGGAGCACTCCCTGGTTTGTAATCATCTTTCTCCATTCTGTTCTCAGTATTTTTTTCTCTTTTCTTCTCATCTCCATCTTCGCAGAGAGCCAAGATTGGAACTGGGTCCAAGGCTGCGGATGAGAAGACCACAAATACCATTTCTAAGTTTGACAACAACGGGAGCAGAGATCGGATGAAACTTTCGGATTTCAATTTCCTGATGGTGCTGGGAAAAGGCAGCTTTGGGAAGGTGTGGTGCAAATATACACCTTTGCAATGAAGTATTTAACCTGTTTGTAGAATTTCTGAACTGTGGCTATGTGGCTTCTCTGATGTGATCTGTCCTGGCTCTGCCTGGGAGCACTGGTGTCCTGGTACTGGGTCCTTGTCTTCTTCTGGGCTGTGTGATGGCTGTGTCACAGTGATGAAGACCTGAGTTGTCTGATCAGATCACGGAAATCAGATGCTGTCTTTTGGGAAGCAGGGTGTGGACTGTGTCTTTAAAGCTCTTTTTTATTTTGCCATTTTTTCCTCTAATAAGTACAGATATACACGAACATTTTAATTAACTTTCCAGACCATTTATGAGTGGTAACAGAGTTTCATTCTTCTAGTAATTATGTGTCTCGGAGCCTTCATTTTTCTTGGGGACTTGCCAACTTTGTCATGATTTCCATTAGAATTCCCAGTCCGTGGGTGCTGCTCAGCCTTTGCAGCCTGGAGCACGCAGGAGGGTGGGCTGTGTTTGCTGGTGTGACGGATGGCCCAGCACCACTCTGATTAGTGAATTGCCTTAATTGCAGGGAATATTGCTTTGCTTTTGGGCACAACTCTTGGGCGGGCAGCAGAGGCAAGGGGGGAATGCCTTGCCGGCTGAGCACGAGGGGCGAACACACCTCTGACAACTGGTGCCTCTTCCCTCCCTTTTGCCACTGGCATTTGAGCTTGGGGACATCCCAACCTCTCTGGATTAGTGTTTGCTCCCTTTCTGGAGGTGGAGAGATTAGAGATCCACTGAAACATCTGTGACAGGAGGAGGATGGGGAGTTCCTGCTAGTCCCCAACATAGATCATAGAATCAGAGAAGCATAGAATGGTTTGGGTTGAAAGGGTACCTTAAAGCCCATCCAGTTTCAACCCCTCTGCCATGGACAGGGACACCTCCCACTGGATCAGGGTGCTCAAAGCCCCATCCAGCCTGGCCTTGACACCTCCAAGGATGGGGTAGCCACGATGTCTCTAGGCAACCTGTGCCACTGCCTCATGATCCTGCTGGGGAAGAGGCTGCTGTTAGTCTGGGTTTTACACCTTTGCTGTGGGTTGGCAGCCTGGGGAGCAGGAAAGCCTGAGCTGCTCTCAGTAACATGGAGACATCCCAGTCTCTCTATAGATATCCAAGTCTCCATGTTGGTTTTGCCCCCTTTTCTCTCCCTCCCAACACTTAATCCCTTTTAAAGTCTGTGCCTGGCATCTGGAAACTGTTGTTGTATGTTTTTCTCCCCCTCTTCTTTCTTTTAATTTGAGAACCATTAGCAAACTCTTCAGTCGGCATCACGGCTTATGTAAGGGAATGTGTGACAGAAACTGTTCCTTGGAACAGAATGTTATAAATATGCTAATTAGTGCTTATTAAAACAGCACATTGGTTTCTCCGGTTGGATGCAGCCTCACCCTCACGTGTGCCTGTGCCTCGCTGGGAAGTGCTCCCCCCCCCGCCCCGCTCCCCGCTGCTTCCCAGCATCCCACTGCCCATCCCGGCACAGCGAGGTGGCACAGTGCAGGGTGCCCAGCTACAGAGGATGCTTTGCTCTCTTCTCCATTTGCACTTACATGGAGGAGTCGGATGCTTCAGAAGGAGCCGGGCACTGGCTCCCAGCCCTCACCGTGCCCAGCAGCCAGTGATGCCTGTGGCAGCTGTGTCCCTCTCCAGGGCTGGCACTGCCTGCTCCGGGGCAGCTCAGCTGGGTGCTGCCAGCCTTCCTTCTCCCAGGCTGAGGTTCAAGCAGGGTGTGAGAGCTCTTTGAGCATAATCACAGTCTTTTAGGGAGTCTGTGTCTCAGGGATGAGCTTATAACCCTTTGGCATCAGTAGCTCAGATATACTGCTTGGTGTTCTTCTCTCTCCTCCACTCCAGCTCTCCAGGGTCAGAGTACCTACATGTTGGCCTCAATGGGGTGCAATAAAACTGCTTCCTCTACCAACAGCATCAGAATATCTCCAGTTATTATGCTGGAGCATTCCCAAATAAATACTCTGTATTACAAGAATAAATCAAGTTAAATATCGCCTTTTTCTGAACAAAAAAATATGAATAAAAGAAGAATGCAGCCTACTTTCAGAAAGAGAGCTGGCAGAGGAAGGTATCCAGAGCCAGACATTGAAGTTCAGGGGATGGAAGACAACTCAGGGATAGGGGCTTGAGTGTGCGTGGTCCTGGCTCAGTACATTCAGCTCTGGGATGCAGGGCAACCCTTGTGCTCCTGGGAGGCCTCAGGTCTTCTTGGGTTCCTCCCCGTGGCTCAGAGTCCTTGCTGGGAATGGCAATGGGGTCCCAGGATGCCCCAGGAGCTGGCATTGGTGCCAGTCCTGGGCTGGCACAGGGAAGGGAGTGTTCCTGGCTGAAGAAGACAGCACTTGGCGCAGCCTGCCTGGGGTTTGCTTTGCTGTAATATAAATAGAGGAGAGTTAAATTATGTGGCTTGCTGATATTTTTGCAGCTAATCAATCTGTCGTGCTATCAAGCTGTCAGTCTTTTCTGGGGGTTTATAGTGTTTTTTCTGAGTGGGGCTGATTCTTCTGCCTCTGCAGTTATGGATGAGAGTGTAGGGGGAGACCATTTTCATGTCCAAGGATAATCTTTGAGCTGTAAAATGCTTTCCTCTCCTCTCTTGGCATGAAACGTGACAGAAGGGCTGGCAGCTGGCACACTTGGGCAGGGATTCAGTCTGGGATTTGCAGAGCTGTGCTGTAGCCCCTAGGACATGGTGAGGTTTGGGGTGCATGCTCCCCACTTCACCTGTCTGCATCTTGTGCAAGGCATTACCAAATGCTTTCTCTTGTTTGAATCTCTTTGTATTTGCAGTGCAATGGGTACCAGTCTTTATCTGTGTCATTATCAGTCCTCGCTGCTCATCAGTGGCTGTCCTTCTCTGGAGTTTTCCACTGTATCCTTGCTGCAGTCACCATAGGAACTGCAGTGCCAGTGTGCTGGAGTGAGCATGGAGCCAGCCGGTATCACCAAGCTCAGAGCAGGCTCCTCGGTGGAGCTGGGTGGGCTGGGGCTCTGCGCTGCAAGGCTCTGTGCTGGAACTGCTCTGCTGAGCTGCTGTGGGCAGGGGCAGAGGGTGGCAGTGGTAGAGACAGTTGCATTGGCCCCAGAGGCTGTTGCCAACCCTCTCTTCTGCTCAGAGAACAGGCCAGGTCTGGTAATGCTGGTATTTTCTTGATAGACCACAGACCAGAGCCTGCAATCTCCTCTGCATATGCAAATTCATGGCGATTACAACATCCTGAATGGCATCAGTCTCTGTGTGCGCTTCTGGAGCTGCTCGCTCTGCCAGCCCAGATGCAAGGGAGAAATACAGCGACGCGTGGTTCTCGGCATCCCTCTGCTCTCACACAGACGCGGTCACACTTGGCCCCTTCGCTGTAGGTCGGGTGTAGCTGAGTTTTTGGCAGCTGCAAAGTCCTTATGCCTTTTCCATTTCAGTACAGCAAGGCTGATTGGCTTGATGTGGGGGGACATGGTTCAGTTGGCACGGTGGGATTGGGCTGGCAGTTGGACTGGATGAGCTTAGAGGTCTTTTCTGACCTTAATGATTCTATGATAGCAGGGTAGGTTTACATATAATTGGTATTGCATGTAATGCACTTACTTCCAGGTAACAGTCTTTATCTTCCCCCAGACTGTGTTCTTGGAGCGGTCATTTCTCTTTTCCACCAACATTGAGCTGCCAAAACTCGTGTGCTTTTATCACTTACGAATCAACCCAAGTTTTAGCACCTGTGTGTGGGGACTTGTAAATCCCAACTCGCATAAGTATGGTGACGATAAATGGAGGTGATGAACTGAAACAGCCCAGTCTGTGCCGAGTCGCAAGGGAGGGCAGAGGCCAGGCTCCACGTGGAGCCACTGTGCCTCCTGCCCTGGAACTGCTGTGGCACACTGGCTGCAGGCTGGGCACCACTCTGTCCATGCCTGTGGGTGTTCCTGTGAGCAGAGCTCCTCCATTTGGCTCAAAGAACTTTCTCAACGACCTTAGGGAGCCGGTGCCAGGAAAGGATGAAGAACAAACCTGGTCCCAGTGCCGGTGCCTTGCTGGGCTGCATCACAGCAGCACACTGAGCAGCTCTGGGTTCTCAACTTTCTTCAGTCATCATGTACTCAATAAACTGGTTTCTGAAGTCGCTGACACGCTGTCAGCCTGCTTTTCGGCTCTGCCGGCGGATGAGTGTGGTGTGTGGCTGCTGCAATCCCGCCCGCTGATGAAAATGTAAATGTCAGTGGATTTCCAAAGCACTTGGCGCTGAGGAGCTCCGGTGCCTTTCCTGGCTAATCCTGACAAGCAGCGTGTCAAGGACAGCCAGGCTCTCCCGCGCCACAGCCAAGCGCTGGAAAAAACCAGCACCATGAGCTGTTGAAAAGGACTCTTCCCAGTGGTGCCACTCTCTTTACTATAACAACGGGGAGGCATGGAACACCTCAGTCCTTAGGCTGTGTCCTCTGCCTTGTACCCACCAGTCCTCAGGCTGTGCCCCCTGCCTTGTTTCCCCCGACTCTTGGGCTGTGTCTCCTGCCTTGTCCCCCCCCCAATCGGGCTGTGTCCTCAGCCCTTGGACTGTGTCCCCTGCATTGCCCCCCCCCCCCCCCAGGGCTGGCTCCCTGCTGCCCTCTCCCCAAACCCCGATGGGTGCTGCTCTGCCCCAACTCAGGCTGTGCCCCAGCTCTGGCTCCCAGGAGGGCTCAGTGCTCTGCAGGGCACACAGACACATCACCCCGGGGAGCGAGGGGCTTGGCCTCACTGCCGGGTTAACCCCGCTGTCCTTAGCATTTCAGAAGTCATCTGTGAGCCCTGCTCGTACTTCCTCTGCAAAGCTGCTACAGTTCGAAATGCTTCTCACTTCCACCCAGCTGATGTTGAGCTACGTAATGTATTTTCCAAATACCTGAGCTCCTGTTCCCAATGCAGCTGGAGGATTTCAGCCGACTCTGGCAAATGGAAGGCTGTTTATTTCTGCTGAGCGCTTGAGTCTAACGTGGTGAGAGAGAGAGGACGGAAAATGGGAAGCAAATTGTGGTTTCAGAGTTTGTTTTGTCAGCTGCCCGAGGAGCATGGTGGAATGGTTTGGGGATCCTTTCTGGGGCTGATGGGATTGATGAGGGCAGTTTGCACCAGCAGAAGCAGCGCTTCCATTTATTGTAATAAATAAACCTGCAAATGGGTGAAACTGGTTTAAAATGGGACGTTGAATGGATACTTCTTTGTGAGAGAGGCTTTGGCTGTATGATGGACAGGCTTTGATCACAGAGCATGTTGTGGATGGGCTGTGCGAGGCAGAGAAAACCCTCCTGTTTTTTCTTACCATTGGCTCTTTTCAACTTTAAGTTTTTACCATTTCATAACGTGATGGACTCTGTTGAAGCTCTGAACGCCCTCCCTGCTGCTGCTGAGAGTGCTGAACCAGGATCCAGCTCGGGAATTGAAGCTGATGGAGGGTGATTCGTGGCTCAGACCTCAGCACACCTCTTCGACTGGGTTCCTTCAGGTGATGAGGAGGCGAGGAAGTAGATGTGGTACTTGGTAGACCTAGGATTCCTAAAGAACTTTGGTAGCTTTCTGCATCATTTGGCTCCTTAATCTTTCTTCAGTGTTATAATAGGAGCCACAAACAGTAAGGGAGCCGTTACTTTTAACTGTAGCAAGGTAGAAGCATTGCAGATCCATGTTTTCCTTTACCCTGTGTGTGTTTTCTCCCTCGTGCAGGTGATGCTGGCAGAGAGGAAGGGCACCGATGAGCTCTACGCCGTTAAGATCTTGAAGAAGGACGTTGTTATCCAGGATGATGATGTAGAGTGCACAATGGTTGAAAAACGTGTCTTGGCTCTCTCCGGGAAGCCTCCATTCCTGACCCAGCTCCACTCCTGCTTCCAGACGATGGTAAGTGCCAATGGCCCTGCAGCCTGTGATGGATTTTAGTCACTTGGTTACACTACTGAGTTTGTGGGCAGAGACCCAGTATCTCCAGTTATCCAGGATTCAGTGCGTTTCTGGGCAGCTGCAGGGCACCCAGGAGCTGCGTGGATGGAGCTGTAGGGAATTCTGCCCTGGTAATGGATTTGAGCTTCTCTAACATGTACCTTTGCTCTTGTTCATGTTTCCTTTCTGGATGTACATCACTTACACTTGCAAAAGTGGTCATGTATTTTCTACCCTGAGAACCTCACAAGTTGTCCAATTTGTTTTCAAAAATGCCTCTGTGAGCAAAATGTGAGTGCATTAAATTGGAGGGGTAATGTACCATGTCTGCACCCCATAAATGTTTTCACTAGGAGCTGCTGCTGGCATTAGCCATGATCCCCAGCCCCTCAGAAGCATCTCTCACCCCTGATGTCCCTTATGATTCCATAGTACAGTGTTGTGCTTGTTATCAGGATTTGTTCTTGTCATCAAAAATCTGAGTAGAGTGTGAAACCTAGTACAAAGCACAGGAAATTCCATTTGGAATATGTGTGTGATTGAGTTTGTAGAAATCAGAAGTGGGGAGGGGGAGTGTGGAAGGGGATGGGGACCTTCTAAGCAATCTCTGCCCAGCAGTCAAGCGACCTGAATGAAACTGTCTAGGTTTCATTCCTGCAGCAGGAACAGGGAGAGGGATTCAGCAGAGTCCTTCAGAGTGGTGACAATGCTGTCCAGGAGGATTACATTTTAATATTATCCCAGAACTTTCATTTACCAAACACATTCCATGTATTTAAAGCCTGCAGACTGGCTTTGCAGCACAGTAATCAAAAAGTGGCAGGAGAAGCTATTTCACACAGCATCTCCCTGGCATCTGAAGTGAGTCAGAGCAGGATTATTCCTGGCAGACCTATAGTAGCTTAATAGTAATCGTATTTGTAATGTAATCAAAATGTATAGCAGGGTGTATTATCAAATGCTGGCACAAAGCACTTTGATTTCTGGGAGCACAGTCCTGAGCTCACTCTTCAGCTGGGGCTGTTAGTTTGGCCTCTGATGGGAGAGAGAAAAGCCCCAAATCTGCATTTTAAAGAGTAAGCAAAGATGAACAATGAGAGAGCTCCTGTGTGGGTCTGAAGGACATGAAGCTGGGTTGGGCTGGCTGAGAGATCTTGGGGTGCTGTGGTCCTGAGTGGTCCTGGGTGAAGCCTGGGCTTCTGGGTGTCCCCAGGTGAACTGTGCCTTCGCTGACGACCTCCCCTCCCTGTGGGGCTCAGCAGCAAAGGGCACAGCAGCAATGGGGACATGGGAGATGATAAATAACAGACAGACTGGGAGCTCATCTGGCATCCTGGCTTTGGCTCTTGCTCAAAGGGAGCTGGGCAGGAGAAGGATCCAGCCAGGGGTTCATTAGAAGGAGAGCACTGGAAGGAGCCTGGGCATTGCCCAAGGATGTGCGTGTTTTACCTGCTCCGTGCAAGGCTGTGCAGGGGGTATTTATTCATCTGTAACTTGCTGTTGCTCAGTGAGTTTGGATTCTCCAGACTTGGATAGACCCCGTCCTTTCCTGCCGTAGCCAGGAGCCAGGACAGCTTTCCATGCCCGTTCCTGTAGGCTGCCCAGCCATCTGGCTGCTTTGTGCATGGCATTTTTTCCTCTGAAGCACGAAGCATTCTATTCTCCGCCCAAATGAGGAAAGCTCAAATCCTGCTTTTAGAGCTCAGCTGGCTCCTTCAAGAGACCATCTTTTTAATATTCTTCCTTCTTGAAGCTGATCGATATATTTAGGAAGCAGCTGCAAACGAGCAGTTTTGCTTTGCTCTCCTGTTACAGCATGGCTGGCATGGCAGTGGCTGCTGAAGGTGACTTTGCTGCCCTGTGTCTTGCTGCTGAACCCAACTGGCACCTTGGCAGAGGCAATCATTTACTGAGGGGGATGCTCCCAAATTCCCAGTTATCTCATAGGCTGAAATCACTTTTCTATCCCATAAGTGCCATGTGTTACATAGCCTTATGATCCCTTAGGTACTTTATTTCATTCCCTTTGAGTCAGCGGGAGCTGTGCATGGCCAGGCTGTGCTGTGCCAGTGTGGAGGAGCTGCTGACCCAAGTTACTCCATAGCCCTTATTGTATAGTGTTCACATCTGCAGCTTTTCACTGCCAGTTGTTCCTTAGTGTCTTAAAGGCAGGGTGAAGTTTACAGAGGAAATAAAGAATGGGAAATATTATGAATTATGAACAGGTGATCCAAGGGCTGGGGCACCTCCCATACAAGGACAGGCTGGGAGAGTTGGGGTTGTTCAGCCTGGAGAACAGAAGGCTCTGGGGAGATCTCATAGCAGCCTTCCAGAACTGAAAGGGGCTCCAGGAAAGCTGCGGAGTGGCTCTTGAGCAGGGAGTGCAGGGATGAGACGAGGGGGAATGGTTTTCAGCTGAAAGAGGGGAGATTGAGATGAGATCTTAGGAAGAAATGTTTTCCTGGGAGGATGGGGAGGCACTGGCACATTTTGCCTAGAGAAGCTGTGGCTGCCCCATCCCTGGAGGTGTTCAAGGCCAGGTTGAATGGGGCTTTGAGCACCCTGATCCAGTGGGAGGTGTCCCTGTCCATGGCAAGGTGTTGTAACTGAATGGGCTTTGAGGTCCCTTCCAAACCAAAACATTCCATGATTCTATGATTAAACACCCTGCAAAACAGCTTCAGTGAAAAATGAGAGCAAATCTATTAATGGGAAGTGAAAACCCTCTGTTTTAGGAGTTCCTCCACTTGCCTTCACTGTCAGATCTATCTGCAAAGTGCAGAGCTTAAGTTTCGAGAGTTGCAAAGGACTTTGTACATCTATCATGTAGACTCTGTGTGAACATGAGCTCCACCTGCACCACTTGGGGAGGACAGTGATGAGAACTGTATTGCCATGAAAATTATAGGCTAGAGCTGTCCGTTGCCTTGCACTTTGTTTCTGACCCCTGCAGATTCCCTGCTCTAATAAATTGGCTGCTAATTATTTGCTTTTTTTTTCTTTAGGATCGCTTGTATTTTGTGATGGAATATGTGAACGGTGGGGACTTAATGTACCAGATCCAGCAGGTTGGAAGGTTTAAAGAGCCGCATGCAGTGTAAGTTCAGTAGCTGTAGTTGGGCACCTTCAGGGTAGGTATTTGATGTTCCTTTGTCATCCAGCTGGAAATATAGGCCAAGCCACAGGCTTCTGTGGTGCAAATGCTAGGCAGAAAGAGAGGGGAAGGGAAGGACAGCAGGAATTGGAAGATGCAGGATGATTCTTTGCCTGGTGCCAAGGATGCTGGTGCCTCCAGCTCATCTTTGGGATACACTGCACTTGTAAATAATTGACCTTCATAGAAGTACCAGGCAGGGGGATTTGGAGGCTTTGTGGGAGCAGCTGGTGAGCTCCCATCCTGTTTTCTGCCCTGTACTCTTCTCAGGGCATGAGGGATGTTGGGGCTTTGGCTCCTCTGCTAGGATTGCCAACCTGAGTGTTGACTGGTGGCTTTTGGCTCCTGCTCCCTGTAGCCTGGAATGTGTTCGTGAAAGCCTTCATATGCTTAAATAAAAGCCACAAATAGTGAGCAGAGCCTGGGTGGGTTTGAATGGATGTTGTGCACTCTTGAGAATCCTCTGAGACCCAGAATATTCTTTAAGGAGAGTGGTGGCAGCACGTGCTATCTCCTCGCCCTCCCCCAGATGACAGATAACGTTTCAAGCCACATTGGCAGCACTCAGTAAGGAACTGCCATAAATCCCAGCTCTCGCTTAATGAGAATTTGTGTAACAAGGAGTGACAGCCCCCTGCTAGCCCACAGCAGCCTGCTCCTATCCCTCCCTGATCCGAGCAGAGGGTGGGCTGTGTCATTCCCGTGTGACACTTGTCTGGTATTTTTATGTTGTGGCCGTCTTTGTCCTTTGGTCATGAATGCCCAACGCTTTTCATTTACTGTGATTGGGTTTGAAGGGTTTTCATTCTGATTCTTCTCCTTTAATTATCAGTCTTCCTTTTGAATCTTTCATTTCAGATTCTATGCGGCAGAAATAGCCATCGGCCTCTTCTTCCTGCAGAGCAAAGGCATCATTTATCGGTAGGTGGGCGAGTTCCTCCTTCTTCTCTTGCCCCAAGAGTGCAGCTGCAGCCAGAGCGCTGAAGCGACAGCGATGCTCTGTGGGGCTCTGCCATGCAGCCACTGGCCATGGGGCTCTGCCCCTGCTCGTGCTGTAGCTTCTGGCACCCAGGAACGGAGCTGGGAGCCTCACAGTGTCACGGGGTTTTGAGAAGGCTCTGCTTTTTGTCCCCATTTATAGGAAGGCAGCTCTGGTTCCTCTCTTGCCTCTGTTTCATGCATTTCTCTCCATATGACACAAATCCTCGCTGGCAGCACACACCAATTCTGAGCCACGTATATTGCTGCAGGGTGCTATTTTCTTACCATTAACACTGGAGTAAGTGCTTATGAGTGGCTTATTCCGAGATCTGCAGTGCAAGCCTGTCACTTCTGGTTCAGACACAAGAACTTTTCCTTCACCATATGATCATAGCATCCAGAGTGAGCCAGGTTACTGCCGAGTGCTGGACCAGGCACTGAGGCTGCTGGTTAAGCACTGAAACTAATGTTCAGCTGCTCTTCCCTGCTCTGGGAACATTCCTAGAGCCCAGGGTAGAGCAGAGCGTCCTAATGAGTGTCAGATACCATTAAGTGCTTTGCAAAAAGGAATGCCAGCTGTGCTACTGAAGTTATGAGATGCCAAAGACTGTTCAGAAGATGAAAGAAATGGAGCAAACCTGACATGAGGGATGCTTTTTGCCATCAGCCACTACAGAGAGATTCTAGGTCTGCTTGTCCCCAGTGCCCTTCCTTCCTTCCTTTCTTCCCCTGAATCTGATTCCAGGCTCATGTCCTTCTCTGCCTTTGGCCTGTCAGTGTTCTAAGCACTGACACAACGGTTGGAAAACACAGGCTTAAGGAACAGCAAGGAGTTGTAAATGATACTGTTCCTTTTATTGGGCTCTTACCAAAGTTCAGCCTCGTGCAATGCCTGGTCCCATGACTCTGCAAAGCAGGCTCTTCCCAACGGGAACCCGCAGCGGGAGTCTGTAGGAAGAGGATTCACATGGACACGATGTGCCCTCCATGCCAGCTCTGGGGTCATGGTGTGCACTTGCCCTCCATCAGCTGGGCAGAGTTGCAGTGCCCTGGCTGGCAGAGCTGAGAGATGGGCAGAGGATGGCTTGTGCCTGCACCACTGTGCCACTCCATCCCCGTCTGGTCTCCTGCAGTAGCCCTCAGGCAAGGGGAATCTCACAGACATGCTCCAATATTGAAACGGAGACCTCCAAGTGATGCTGAGCACAGAATAGAGATAAGCCAGAAATGGCACAGCTCTCAGAACTGCATGGTAACCACTTGGCTGGCAATGTATAAATTGCACCTGGAATACTGAGTGTTTGCTGCAAAGCTGTCCTTCAGGCCAGAGCCCCCACCTCCAGAGGGGCTGGCCAGGGCTGGGAGTCAGATTGGGAGCTCTGCAGCTGAAACCATGCCCATGGTCTGTGCTGAAAAGTAAAGCTTCTGCAGGGTTGGGTACAGCTAACAAATACACTGCGAGTGTGGGTCGGAGAGAAGCACGTTTGATTTGGAGGGGGAGCGTAGCATGGGGATGCACAGGCTGCTGCTGAGTGGATGCTTTTCATTTCTGGTGAGATCTAAGTGCACTTTGATTTTCATAGGAGCTAAACACTAGTCTATTAACTCTGTCTGCCTGCTATAGGAGAGTCTTTTCCATCGCATGCTTGAAAGGAATTTGCCCAGCATGGTGTTGCAGTGGGTTAAAGGATAATAAGGGGTTAAAGTAGAATAAGCACTTCATCCTGGCAGACCCTTGGTTTATTGTCACTCCTTGCCCCAAACATCATCCTACAAAGGGTCTGGATGTAAGACACCAGGATTCACTCGCTGGAGAGCACCTGGCTCTTTGCTGGGTGCCTTCACACGTGGTCTTTTATGTCATCATTTTGCTTTCTCTTTGTAGAGACCTAAAGCTGGACAATGTGATGCTGGATAGCGAGGGGCACATAAAGATCGCAGACTTCGGCATGTGCAAGGAGAACATCTGGGATGGGGTGACCACCAAGACCTTCTGTGGCACTCCAGACTACATCGCACCCGAGGTAGGAGATGTGGAAGGGCACTTGATGCTCCGATGTGTTTTGGCAGGCTGCCTGGTGCTCTTTCTGTGGGATGGCTGTGCTTTGGGCAGCTTTCTGATTGAAACAGGGACAATACTGAATTCACTGTCAGCCTGGAGAGTTCACCCCCCTCAGTGCTGTCCATGCCCCCAGAGGCTCCAGCTGCCTGTAGGGAAGCAGTGATGTTGGATCTGCCTCTCCGTTGGGCTGCGTGCCCGGCTTCCACCTCAAAGGACAGAAAATCGTCCGTGCTGGTCTCCCTGCATGTTTTCCCTCTCAGGGTGCTTTTCCCATGTCTGTGCTGCTGGCATCACCGTGCCTGGCCAATCCTTGGCATGTTCAAACCCACCAAGGGCTGTTCCTTGCACACTTCCTTGCTCCTGGCAAAGATGAGCCCGGGAACTCAGCTTTTCCCCTGGTCGGGGGTGACAGCCGCTTTCAGCACAACGTGAGCTGTGGGAAAATGGAATTATCAGTGGATAACATTTCCATGTGAAGTGGAGACCTTTAGATCTCTCCAGCTCAGTACTGGCAGTGAAGGGCTGTGGGTGTGACAGGGAGAGGCTCCCTCTGTACAGCTCTGCATCACTCCATGAGTACTTTGCATTTGGTTGTTATTATGGGATGGAGGCACATATGACACAGAGTGCTGTGTGGATGCCTTTTAATGTCAGACTTGTGAAAGTCCCAAATGTCTGTTCCCTTACCATAAAAATACCCCCTCAAATCCTCTCACTCTGCTGAATTTTCAGTGATGAGATTAATATTTATTCATTTAAATATTTCAGTGAAAGAGATGCTCTTTGCTAGGCCGTAGTTAGATGCACTTATATGCTGAACTACATTGTGTTTTGCTGCAGCCAGAGAGGTTTTTAATTACTCGTTTAAATGTGTATAACATATCCTTATTCTAAAAAAACTGATATTGGTGCTCTATTGTTTCATAGCACAGTTGCTGTGTGTGATTAATGCTCTTTCAAAGCAGGACAAATGACCAGTTCTCTTGGTATTTGCCTGAGCATTACCACTTAAACTCTTATTTTCTTCTCCTTCCTCTAATTTTTTTGTCACCAAAACTAAAACAGAAAATGGGAAATCAGATTGCAAATCACTACAGTACCCAGAAATAGGGTTAAAGCCTGCTGCCAGTGGGTCTCGAAGAGTCAATATGCTCATCCCCTGGTTGGTAAGTGGAAGAAGGAGGGGATGCATTTCTGGGGAGGGCTCCTGCAGGGTGGCCAAGCCTGTGGCAGAGCCAGGGTCCCTGTGTGTGGCTCCACTCCAGGGCCCTTCTGGACTGTGCTCTCTTCCATTAGGAAGCTGCTGTGTTCTCAAGCCAACATGTCTTCAGGGTAAAAATGCTCTGTGCATTGCTTGACCCATTTTAAGGGCTTTTTCTATTCTAAGGTGCAGCCCTGGAGGGGACAGGTACTGAGTGCAGGTGACCCTGCATGTGTGATTCCCTCTGAACAAAACGTGCTCTTCAGCTGCTGGGTTTTGACCTTCCCTAACCTGCAGCCGGCAAATTCAATTTACAGAGACGGCTTTTCTGTAAGGATTTCTTCTAAGTGCTGTTTTCTTTTAAAGGCCTTTATGGTGTGAACGTTTCACACCTAAATTTCCCAGAGCACTCGTAAATCATCAAAAGAACAAGTGGGAGGAACCTCAAGTGTGCTCAGTCGAGGAATTTCAGAGCTGAAATTCAACGTTTGCTCCCAGTGGGAAGGGTCAGGCCTGACCACAGGATACTCTTTGGGCTCTCAAAGTCGTGTCAGGGAATCATGGAATGGTTTGGGTTTGAACCTCAAAGCCCATCCAGTTACACTCCCTGCCATGGCCAGGGACACCTCCCACTGGATCAGGGTGCTCAAAGCCCCATCCAAACTGGTCTTGAACACCTCCAGGGATGGGGCAGCCACGACTTCTCTGGGCAACCTGTGCCAGTGCCTCCCCACCCTCACAGGAAAACATTTGTTCTTAAGGTCTTATCTCAATCTCCGTTCTTTCAGATTAAAACTGTTCCCTCTTGTTATATCCCTGCAACTCCCTGATCAAAAGCCCTTCCCCAGCTTTCCTGGAGCCCCTTTCAATACTGGAAGGTTGCTCTAAGGTCTCCTCAGAGCCTTTTCTTCTCCAGACTGGACAACCCCAACTCTCTCAGCCTGTCCTTGTATGGGAGGTGTTCCAGCCCTCGAATCATCTCTATGGCCTCCTCTGGATTCACTCCAACACATCCATGTCCTTCCTGTGCTGAGGACTCCAGAACTGAGCACAGGGTTCCAGGTGCCGCCACACTGGAACATGTGGCTAGAGCAAAACCAGGACAGAGGAGGAGATTTGCCTTGTGTCTTGTTCTCTATTCATGTCTCGGAGCTGATGCTTTTGCAGGATGGAAGTCATCTCCTCTTAGGTGGGGTGGCAGCACCTGACCTGCATCCTGCCATATCTCCTGGTTGGATCCTGTTGGACACTGCAGAGGTCCTTTGCAAGGTCAGGGATGGCTGAACAATAGGACTCTTGAGGTTGCAGGCATCACCCACGGCCATGGGACTGGATCCTTGCTCAGGAGCAGGGGTAGCACTGACAGGAACCAACTGTGGGGCTGGGTTGCTGTGTACATTCTCCTGTGATTACCATACGATTTGCATCTGCACTTGAGTACAGGAATCTTTGCAGCATAGAATTCTGTAATTAGGATGAATAAATTGAGTGATTGTTTTGCATTAAGTAACAGATGGCAGAGCCCAAGGCCTGTCAAACCCCAAGCGCAGAAATGACACCCAGCAGCAGCCACCCAGCGAATAAACTGAGCTTGAGAGACCCTTTGAAGCAGAGAGGTGCCCACAGGAGCCCGGCCTCTGCTGCTGTCGGTGGGTTGAACCTGGCACTGCTGGAGGGCAGAGGGACCCCTGTGCTGGAGGGAAGGATGGACAGAGGAATCATAGAATCATTAAGGTTGGAAAAGACATCTAAACTCATCCAGTCCAACCTTCAGCCCAACCCCACTGTGCGGACTGAACCATGTCCTCAAGTGTCACAGCCACATGTTTTTTGAACCCTTCCAGGGATGGAGACTCCACCACTGCTCTTGACAGCCTCTGTCAGTGCTTCGCCACTCTTGCAGTAGAGCAGATTTTCCTGCTATCTAATCTAAACCTTCCCTGGCACAACTTGAGGCCATTTCTTCCTGTCCTATCGCTTGTCACTTGGAAAAAGGGATCAGCACCCATCTCACTACAACCTCCTTGAAGATTTTGCAGAATAAGTAATGGGAAAATACATAACTCCGTGTCTGGTTGCCTTATCCAAAGCAGCAAAATGAAATGCTGATAGTTTTAAATTAAATAAAACCAACCCAAACCTCGAAGTTGTATCAGTGTTCATCTTTACTCCAAAACAACCACATTTCTCAGGTAAGGGTAGAGGCGTGGGATATCAGGTTATTTTGAGAGGCATATTCTATCTCACAGAATAATAGAAAGCAAACTGGCAGCCTGGAATGCAGAGGGGTTTGACTGCCCATATGTTGCAAGTCTGTTTTAAAGGGTACCATCCACAGGGACAAACTCAGTGCTGTTATTTCAAACCAACTGCACTGTAGTCAGCGGAAAAACAATCCCGCAGAGCATCAGGGTGCGCAAGAGCGGCTGCTTCTCTGGCTGCACCGTGCCTGGCTGCAGGAAGTTGGAAAGAGCACAACAAGTATGCTGAATTTTCCTCTGAATCTGAATGAATCTGTCCCAAATCACAGTCAATATTCTGTTTATTTTCTGATACTTAGTGCTCATTTGAGGGCTGATGATTTTTTGAAGTTGAAATGCTTTGCCTGTGTCCTGTTTATAACTGCAGCTTCCCACCATTCAGGGAGTGGTGTCTCAGTAAATAACCTCGTCCTTTTGGCCTGGACTGCAGCTTGCAATTAGTTTGCATTGTGCCAACAGGTTAAAAATGGGAGTGTAACCCTGCTGTTTGTGTTGCTTTCAGATAATTGCTTATCAGCCCTATGGGAAGTCCGTGGACTGGTGGGCATTTGGAGTCCTGCTCTATGAGATGTTAGCTGGCCAGGTAATTGAATTTTAATTGATTCCTATGGGATTGTGTTGAATTCCGTTGTGAGCATAGGCTGACATGTAATTTGTTTTATTGCTGGCAAGTGGCGGGGTGCCGTCTCCTCGGTGCTGGAGATGGATCCGTGTTTGCAGCCCAGGGGACTGTGATGCTGATTTGGCACGTGGCACAGCAGGGCTGGTTTCATGGCTGAGGATCACAGCAGCAAACAGAAGCTCAAAGATCAAGAAATGCTGCTGAACTTCTGTTTGCTTTGTTTTAGGCTCCCTTTGAGGGAGAAGATGAAGACGAGCTCTTCCAATCCATCATGGAGCACAACGTAGCCTACCCCAAGTCCATGTCCAAGGAGGCAGTAGCGATCTGCAAAGGGGTAAGGGCTGGCATTGGGTTCCTGGGGGGATGGTGCAGTGGAGCTGCTGGGCACAGCACGGCTTGTGCTCCTCCAGTGTCCCACACGCACTGGGGTCCAGCCTCTCCTGTTCTCCCCGCTCTGATCGGGGCTGCAGGCTCCCAGCACTTGTTTGTGTTCTGGTGCTTGTGCTCTCTGCCTCCTAGAGCCACAACTTGTGCTGCTTTGTGAGTGTGTACTAAAACCAGTTACAAATAACACCTGAATCCTTGCTGTGCTGTTCAACTACCCTGAGCAGAGGCACAGGGAGCACTTGAGGGCTAGCCAGTCTTTGCTCAGGTGAGGGGCAGGAGGAAATCAAGTATTGGATGGGCTGTGGGATCTGAGGGTGTCTGCCCGGAGACCCCTCCTCCCTGTGAGGTACCAGCAGGGGAGCTTTGTGCATCTTCACCTGAAACAGAAAACATTGCTCAGAGAAAATGAACGTGATTGCTCAGTAATTTTCCTAAGATCAGATACAGAGGCTTCCGTTTAACGCTGATGAGTTGTCCTCTAGGGGCTCCTGAAGTTCATCACTGGTGTGTGTCTGTTGGGTCAGGGCAGTATTTTCATTATCAGATCTCTGTAACTGCAGCACAGCTCTGCATTGCCCCTTGTCCTGAACTGCCCAGGGCCTGGGCTTAGGCAGGACTTCAGCACAGTCCAAATTAATTCAGGTTGTGGTGGATGAAGGCTTGGTCCTGTTGCTGTGCATACGGTTATTGCTTGGGCCTGAGCCTCCTCTCAGCCAGCCAGTGTCAAACAGTGCTATAAATATGTGTTTGTGTAGGAATTTTAGAAATGTTTGCTTTTAATAGTTAATATTTAAAATATCGGAATGTTCTCTATCTCAAAATAGTGTTTCTATCTACAAATGACACATCTTGCGCTTAACGCTCCCACTGTGGCATTTCAAATCCTCTTCCCAGTGTTGCCAGGATTCAGAGTTGGTGTTAAAGAAGAGGGTTTGCTTGTCCTGGAGGGGAAAAGCTGCTGCACCCAGAGCGGGGTGCAGGGAGGGGATGCTGTGTGGGACCCTGGTGCTCACCTTCCGCAGAAGGGAGTGAAATCCAGTCTTTAATCCAGAAACCACACTGGGAATTGAAGGGGAGATTTCCACCCTGTCCTCATTTTTCTGGCTGTTGTTGGCTAGGACAGAAAGGAAAAGTCCACAGTGTGGAGGGAGGGAAGATGCTTTGTGGTGCTGAACATCGTTATCCCCATGGTGCCTGAGGGAGCGGTGCTTGCGAGGGAGCAGAGGCTGGAACAGGGATGAATCTCTCTGTCACCTTTTTTTGTCATTGCATCAGTCAGAATGTGAGTGCTGTAAATAGGCAAGAAGAGCCCACAAGGAAAACATTTGCTGGGTGTAGCTGTAATGGCTTTTCTCACTTGTGGAAGCTGGGAGGATGTTCAGCCATGCATGCAGGGCTTGGTCCTTCATACATTCTTGGGGGTTTTTGCAGTGAAGTGGTGGCTACCTTTGTGGAGCTGTTGTTTGAGGGGAGTGCACAGAACCTCCTGACATTCTGTGCTGTCACCAAACTGCCACACCAGAAGGTTTAACTGGAAATGCATGTGGTACTCAAGAACTGTCAGTAAGCAGAAAATAAAGTATTTGCCTTTTCCTCTGGAATACAGTAAAATCTGTCTTAGTGAGCTGCAGGGGCATTGAGGCCGCGCTGGTTGTGTGGGTACGTGGTCAGCCTTCCAGGAGGGCACAAACCCAGCCTTGTATCAATCCAGAGAGCAAGCAAGTGGAGGACCCACTGCTCTTAAATGCGAAGGGTTTGGTATTTCACTGCCATGCTCTCCAAAACCATCTTGTCATTCCCAGGCGGTCTCACTCCAGCACGCTGGTGCCAGTCAGTGCTTACTGTTGCACAGCTCGGAGATGGAAAGCATTTGATCCTGAAAGCCTTGCATTGGCCCGAGCCAAGAAACAAGCGTTAATCAGAGATAGTTGGCTGGGAAGCAAACTGGAGAGTTAACCAGAACACAGCTCCTTGACTCGGCAGTCAGCATCCATTAGCAGATCAAATGCAGCTTTACCCTCCTCTGCTGTCAACTCAGATTTTTTCCAACGGCTGCTGTCAGAGCTGCTGTTTCCGTGGTCCAGGTAACTTAGCTTTGCTCTCTCTGGTTGGTTATCAGGCATAAGGCTCCCAGCTCAGCCCCATGAAGTGGCTGAGTACACGCACTGGCACCACCATCAGCTGTTTTCCATCCCATATGGAGGGGTTTGACTGTGCCTGAGCAAAGCAGCCCTTTCCAGGTGAACAGATTGCTGGCAAATTGCAGCTCCCTCTTTAATCTCTGCCTGGGAGCAAAGGCACAAACTGGCACGTTTGCCACAGGAAAGTTGATGGGTGTTTGGAATGGTATTTCCACTGGTGATGCTGCCTGAGAAAAGCACATCATTGGTACCTGGCACCATGCTGCAGTGTCCAGGAGGTGCGGATGTGCCCGTGTCTCAGTGGCTGAGGGGCAGAAAAGGAGGACTGGAAGGTGGAAGCATTTTGGGAGGTGCATGGCGGGTGCTCTGGGGTGCCAAGGGTTTGCTGCTTCTGGCTCCGGCTGAAACCATGGGCTGTGGTCGGGATGTGCTCCGTGGTGACCTGGCTGCTGCGTGCCCAGGCTGTGTGCCGGCATGGCAAAGGACAGGGAGGTCCCAGCGGTGGCTGTGCTACTGAGCTGCGTGGTCTCATCTAGTGTGGAAAAAGATCATCTGGATCAGCTTTGGAAAATGTGCTGCTTTTAAATGAAACCCACGAACACGCAGCATCTGCTTGTCTTCCAGGGGCAAAAAATAAGGTGCAGTTTTGCAAAGCAGTTAAGTCCAGATTTGGACTTCCCTGTGTCTGAGCTGTGAACATCAGATGTACCCATTGCACGTGGTTTGGGGTAAAGCATCATTCCTTGTCTGCAGAAGCCTGAAGGGTTTTCACTGTGTTAATATGGGGATTAAATCAACCTGTTCCTCTCTAATGCAAACAAAGCTAGATGATTATTCTATATAAGCCAGGAGAATCAATCTGCATGTTTATGGGGTCCTATATATCAATAACAGATGGTGCCTTCATGCTCACGCGCGTAAGAACACAATAGGAAAACAAGAAAATTTAATTTCTGGATGCATATGTTGAAAATACTGAATAACTGCACTGTAGTACAACTCTGTGTAGCTTTACAGCAGGTATGTGAAGGAGCAAACCTGCGATTCGTTAATCGGCTGAGCTGCTCTGAATTTGATGTGCATTTGTGTTAGGCTGAGGAAGCTGGGGGTTTGATTCGGAAGGGGAGGGCAGGGCCATGGCGTAAAACAGCTTCCAGCCCAAAGCAGCAGTTCAGAACCTGGGCTCTGTCTGGAAGAGCAGGGGCTGTGCGTAGCAGGGGATGTGTCGGAGGTGTCGCAGGGCAGCTGGGTTCGGCAGATGCAAGTGGATTTCTAGATGTTGTCACATAGGGGTGCACATAGGGGGGATCAGGCTCTCTCACAGGGAAGTGTCCACTCAGGGAGAGCCCAGGTCCCAGCACAGCCTCAACAGCTTTGCTGACCTGTGGAAGGGAGACGGAACTGGAAAACAGACCGGGGTGCGTGGGGACGAGGAGTGAGCAGCCTGTCCACTGGCACCATTGACCATCAGAGCTGCAGCCAACCCCCGTGCTGCCACCTCCTTTGCAGCTGGGGGACTGTTCAGCAGTTTGAGGTTCAACACGGCCAAGTGCCAGGTCCTGCACTGGGATCACACCAACCCCATGCAGCACTCCAGGCACAGGGAAGAGAATCTGGAAGGCTGCTTAGTGGAAAAGGACCTAGGGGTGCCGGTTGACTGCACCTGAACCTGAGCCACCAGTAACCCAGGTGGGCAAGAAGGCCAACAGCATCCTGGCTTGGATCAGCCATGGTGTGGCCAGCAGGAGCAGGGAAGGTGTCGTCCTCCTGGACTTGACACTGGTGAGGCCGGACCTCAGATCCTGGGTTCAGTTTTGGGCCCCTCAGTACAAGAAAGACATTGAGGGTCTGGAGCGTGTCCAGAGGAGGGAAATGGAGCTGGGGAAGGGGATGGAGCCTAGGAGTTCTGGGAGCAACCTGGGACTGTTTAGCCTGGAGAAAAGGAGGCTGAGGGGAGACCTCATCGCTCTCTGCAGCTGCTGGAAGGGACGTTGCGGTGAGGTGGGTGCTGGTCTCTTCTCCCAAGTGACAAGTGATGGGACAAGAGGAAATGGCCTCAGGTTGCGCCCGGGCAGGGTTAGATTGGATATCAGGAAAAATCTCTTCACTGACAGAGGGGCAAAGTGCTGCCAGAGGCCGCCCAGGGCAGTGGTGGGATCTCCATCTGTTGAGAGGTTCAAAAACATGTAGATGTGGCACTTCAGGACACGGTTTGGTCAGCACAGTGGGGTTGGGCTGGGGTTGGACTGGGTGAGCTGAGAAGTCTTTTCCAACCTTGACGATTCCATGATTCTATGATCTGTCCAACTCATACTTTCACAGCTGAATTTTATGCACAGGCATCTGTGAGCTGCAGTGTTAATGGAGGGACAGACAGGGACCTGCTTTCCCTCTTTGCCCCACGCAGTCTCTGGCGGTGAAAAACGGTGGTGTCAGTGTGCTCTTTGCAGAAAAGACCCACAAACAGATCTCTTTTCATGTTTGCTGAAAGCAAACTAAGCTATTTGACGTGACAGCCAAATCACTAAATCAGTTTATTAGCACATTTCAGGCTCTCACATTGTTGTCGGGGACTCGCTTTAGGAAAACCTTATTGAGTCGCAGGATGCATTTTATTCTTCTCCTTTAGCACAGCTAAGAGGGACCTGATTGAGTTGTCAGGATCCTGTCCAGAGTCTTGTGAGGAGATGCAAAGATCCTCCTGTTCAGCTGAACCCGAGTCAGCTTGAAGTGGGTATAGTGAATGCTCTGGGTTAGGAAGGTTTGGTGGGGCACATCATTGCCCTGCTTGCTGCCAGGGCAGACGGACCACAGCTGGGGCAGACAGACACCTGTCCGTGTGCCAAGGGGGGCAGGAACGCTGCCTGGTGGCACTGAGGGGCCGGCGGGTCACACACCTTGCTGTGCTGCCTTGGCAGCAGGAGCACCACAGCACTGGGCCAGGGCCACCTGCTGCAGCACCGGGTGACCCTGCTGCTCTCTCCCAGCACAGTGTGTGTGATCCAGCCCCACTTGCTCATCTGCACTGCTGCCCACTCATACAAGAGATGAAGGCTTGAAACATCTTCCACCTTGCCAGGCTTCTTATGCTGGGGGTTGTTTTTTTATAAGGGGCTGTGTGCTGCAATATTTACAAAAGAAAACATAAAACAGGAGTTAAGAAAACATCTCGCTTTCATTCTTGCTGCCACCTCATGACCTCTGCCCTCCCTCCCCAGCTCACCAGTAGCAGCTCCAGAGTGTCTCCTTGCACGGCAATGGGCTCTGCAAGACTGATACCGATGCCAGTCACATCCGTGCCCTGCCGAGAGGCAGATCACACCATCTGGAAAATCGTTTGTCCAGCTTGGGAAGCCTGGTGGGCCTGGGCTGTTTGCAGATGGGGCTCTCCAGGAGGTGATGCTGCTTCGGGGAAGCCTCACTCCATCTCTCTTTCAGCTGGGGGTTGCCATTGCAGCTGGCTGGCTGTGGATGCAGTGCTGTTTGCTAGCAGAGGCTAGCAGAGTGGCTCTGCTCTTCCAGCACGTTTGTGCGTGTTTTTTTATTTTGGGGTGTGGTTTTGGAGGCTTTTCCTTGCTTTCAACTCCCTCTTGTAGTATTGCTTTTAAAGATCAGCTTCCCTAAGCAAGTTTTTGTGCAGGGCTGACTTGTGTCAGACCCTTACACCCTGGGGGAGAGGAGCTCAGCCAAGACATGGGAGCTTTGTGGGGCACAGTGCAACTGTGCCTGCAACTTGGGCTGCTCTGCTTGGTTTTTCCAGAAAATGCTTGCTTATGGAAAGTTTGTCTTTCCGGGGTGGGTCAGTCTCAACAGAAAGGTGGGGAGGTTCCTCGGCTCTCAGACTGTGGGCTATGGGTTCCGTGTCCCTCCCAAGGGCTTGCAGAGAAGCAGCGGGGGGTCTCATAAAGACCCACAGCCCCAGAGACAGCCAGATTTGCTGCAACCTGTACACAACCCTGGGATCTGTTTCAAATGCCCGGCTGTTAATAAAGTAGTTCTTTTGTTGCAGAATATTCTCTGTGCTTATCAAGGTCTTGCCAATCTCTGGAATCTCCATCTGATTCCTGAACACAGCTCAAACAATGCCCCCAGGATATTACTGTTTGTACAACCGCCCTTAATTCCTGTGGCCCATTTCACTTTTCTTATTGAGCCAGTGAAGAGAAGTTGTTTAGATGATAAACAACATTAATGGACTGTTTGTGCTTTTGTTCTCCAAACTGACTCTTTGATTAGGAATGTGCCTCATGTCTGTGCTGCAGGAAAGTGGGGGTTCTTTCTCCAGGGTTAACAGAGTTTTTGAGGGCAGATTGTTCATCTTAAATGAGCAGCAGCCTTTGCAATTAATTATACAGATGCTGGGACGTTTGGTACCAAGGAATGGTACTGCTAAGCTGCTTTGCTAGCACCCCTTTTGTAGTGGGAGGTGAGACTGCAGTGGGGCAGGGAGATCTACCAGCGCCCTGGTATTATTTCTTGGTGAACCAATCTCATTCCCAGAGGAAAACGGAATGTGCTTATCCCACTCAGAGCTCACATACCTGTGATCTGCTCAGACAGCTGTCATAAGCCATTGTCAACCTTCCCTGTCCCCGGAGCTGCTCCAGCTTCTCCCTGTCCTCTGCTTCGAGCACCAGAAGCAGACAGAGGGGATGGAACCCCTCTTGGGGTCCAGGTGCTGATGGGGGCATCCTGGGGCAGCAGCCAGATATCGCAGCATCCTGGGGACTCCTGAAAATGGAGGTGTTGGGAAGCGGTTGGACACTCTTTGAGTAACTGTTTCTTCTCTTCCTCTCCCCAAGCTGATGACCAAGCACCCTGCCAAGCGACTGGGATGTGGCCCAGAAGGGGAGCGGGACATCAAGGAGCACGCGTTCTTCCGCTATATCGACTGGGATAAGCTGGAGCGGAAGGAGATCCAGCCTCCCTTCAAGCCAAAGGCTGTAAGTGTGGCTGTGTTCAGCGCATTGTCCCTCGGCTCTCCTACACACCGGTTCTCTCCCAATTGCGGGTCCATGTGCACAGGCATGTGTGCAGGCACTGCTCACCCTGTCCACAGCATGGAGGTACCGGTACTCTGTCTGCTTAGAAGACCGTGTCTCCTCCGATTTGGCACGTGTCAGGCCACTGCTGTGAAAGGATAACTCTGAAATGCCTTGTCTCACCGCCTTGCAGTGGTAGAAGCACCACGTGTTGAACGCACGGATATAACTGTGTTGCGGTACCGTCTGTTTGCTGTCCCAGGGTTCAGCCTTTGTGTTGGTTTTTTCGTACCTTCTTCTTAAGCTGAACAGGTCTGCGGCTTCTTTTAATCTAAACTTTATTCCAGCACCCAGCTCAGCACCACAGTCTGCCTGAATTGGCAAAGGAGCTGTGTTTCACTCCACAGTTTCTCTCCAAGGTGAAGCGGCAGAAGGCTGGAGCCTGGCTCGAGTGTGGGCACTGGCATGGGTGGAGAGGATCTCTGCAGTGAGGGGAACCTGGCTGCTCTCTTCCCTCTTGTCGCTTTAAGATGGGTTCTGCTAGTGAGAGAGATGCTGTGCATGCTGAGAGCACAAGGCTGTGGTGGGGGATGCGCTGCCAGCAGTGAAACTGAGGTGGAAGCATGAGTAATCTGAAAGCTCTTTGTCACAAAAGATGAGATGACCTGAGTGCTCCTTAGTCCGGCCATCTTTGCAGTGGCATCTGTCTGGGTGATGCCTGTGCAGACGCCCAGCCTGAGCCACAACACAGGTTTTATCCTGTGCGTATGGGGCTTGTGCTGAAGCAGCACAAGGGCATAAGCCTGCGACTGTGGTGCTCGGGTTTCTCTGTATGACCCCAAGCACGCTGGTTTGCTGCATGTCTCTGCCTGTGGTCTCTCTGCCCTTCCTCAGAGACGATGCACATGAGCAGTGACCACATAGATGTGGGGACAGGGACCTCTCTCCCTGTATTTCTGTTTCTCTCTGCCACTGTTGCTATGTCTGAGTCTCTCTACAGTGGTCCAGCTCCTCAAGACATAGGTTTGTTCACGTTTCCACCTCCTGCTCGTCTGTTGGCTGCTGTGCCCTAGTTTGGCACTGGCGTTTTATAGACAACTGTGAATCTGATTTACACAGCTGCTACGGACTGGTGTTCATGCCCAGTGATTGAGGTGGGGACATTGCTTGCTCTCTTAATCTGTCATCCTAGATCGCAACTCAGAGTTAAGAGATGCTCCAGGTATTCAGCTGAGCCTTCCCCTGTCTCACTGCCCTTCACAGCTTTGGACACATCTGCTTTCCCTCTGCTTTACAGTAAACCTGTTCTTTTGAAGTTGCATCTTCAGTGCTTGGGAAAACTCTGCTTTCAGGGAAAATGTGGAGTGTGAGTCGGATTGGTGTAAGGTGCTCGGCTGCTTTAGCGCTCCTGCCTCTAAATGCCTCTCTGCTCCAGCAGCCTTTTCCTTTCTACAGCTCCTTGCTTGACTGATCAAATAGGAATAAACTGCCCGGTTGCTGGGCCTTGGCAGGAGCCTCTGCAGCCTCATCTGCCTCCCGGCACACAGTATGGATGTGGCAGTGGCTGCTGACTGGGAGGGTCTGCTCCTCGCCCCAGCGATGTCCTTGCCTGCGTTCAGCACTGCATGTTTGAATTTCAGGCATATATTTTCACAAACTAAACTGTTGTGCAGTGATACCTTTGCAGGAAACTCTATGGGGTCATGTCCTCAGCCTTTCTTTTCCCTGGCTGAGAGCTGCTTCCGTGCAGTGCGGTCTTGGACTGCTGTCTGCATTGGCAAGGAGAAAAATGTCCCATTCTCCTTGCCCGTCTCAGAAATGTGAGCCCCAGGTTGCCGATGAGCAGCTGGTGATGGTTAGCACAGAGAGCTGAATCGCTGCCTGCTTTCCTTTCCCTCACAAGGAATGGAATCTTCAAGCCATTAGCCTTTGTGGGAAAGCTTTGCTGGGAAGGCATTAACTTTGATACGAAAGTGCAGAGGTATTTGGGGCTGTTTGTGCACACCATGGTTTATTGGCTTAGAGTGGGATCTGACCTTGGTGCAGAGGATGCTGAGGCACGAGGCGGAGTGCTCTGTGAGCTCCAGCGTGGGGGGACACAGCTCCAAACCCGGAGCCCGTTGGGAGAGCCCAGCAGGCTCCGAGGCTTCCAGGTCCTATTCTGCAAGAGCCCGCTTCTCCTGAAATCTGTAACTCCTGCTGTTTCCCTCTCTGTGTTTGTTTGCTAATGAAGCTGTTGCTGCATCTCTCCTCTGCATCTGCCCTTTCTTCTTGAGCAGGTCCCCAGGGACGCTGTGTGTGCTGGGTTGTGGCATAGTGTTATTGTTTGGGCTTTTACAGTTAAACACAATTGAATTCTGCCAAAAGTGTTTTCTTACTGTTTTTCTCTTTTAAAATGTGCAAATTCTGTCCTTCTTAAATGTCTTATTTCCTTAGTAATATGCTTTTGATGCCGGACCTTGGCAGGGGGGTGTTAAGGTGCCGTCTGTCGCGTCTCACCTAATGGCTGGTGTGGGAGAATTCACCATTTGATAGGACAGGGAGATTAATGGGAAGACAGGCGCACTAGATTTAGGATTTAGGCAGGATTAAGACAACTGAGGTACCTGCTGATAGCTGATATTTCAACAGCAGTGCATTTGTGCTAGAAAACACATCTCCTTTCATGCCAGCTGTGAGAGCAGATCAGAGCAGCACAGAAATGGAAAATTGGGTTTGGGCACCATGACAGTATACTTGGGTGGGTCACGAGGAAAGACATCGCTCACTGCTTCTGACCTTCAGGCGTTCAGCAGGGCTCAGGCTCCTGCTAGACCAGAGATTTGTGCTCACCTGGCTCTTTACTCCTGCTTAAGTCTTGGGCTTTTTTCCGTTCCCCCCTGTTTTCTTTATTAGCTTCTATAGAGATAAAGTTACAGTGAATTTCTGTAAGCCAAAGTGTCAAAATATGGAATCATATACAAATATGGGCTTGGTATCTGCCCTCAGCCTTCCCATGCTCCTGCATCACATGATGTCTGAGTGCTTCATCCCCCGGGCCAGATTGTCCTTAGCATCTCGTGTGTCCTTAGCATCACATCAGATTCTGCTTATCAGAAGGTACCGTTAATTCACGTTTGCTCATTGCTCATGTAACTCAAAGCCTCCTCTTGTGTGAGTGCCATGGCCAGGCAGGTGCAGGAGGTGAACGGATGCCTCAGGGAAGTTCCTGCTCCAGAGCAGCCGGGTGGGAGCTGGGTGCTGCCCCTGCACCAATCCCCGCTGGATGGTCCCAAACACACCCGGCCTCCGCAGAACCATCTTTACCAGGGACCTCTTCTGCAGCACCCACAGTTTGTTCCCTGCGTTCCTGTGGTTTTATAACCTCTCTGAAGGCAGGAAGCGTGGGTACAAGCAAGCGCTTTCCTTGCCAGGAAGGGCTTCCCATCACTTCCCAGCACCTGCATCATTTTACACCAACAAAGGAAAATGGACCCTTCAGCCTCTGCCTGGCTTGGTGTTACATACCCAGAGCTGAAATAAATTCCCAAGAGCTGCTGTGTTGCTGCCTGCTTTGTGCTTGATTAACCTTTATCACGGAGACGGTAACGAGACAGATCAGGGGCTGGGTTGTCTTTGGTGCGCAGAGACTCGGCAGTTTTGACATGGGGCTGTGCTTGGCTGCTCCCTGCTTTGGCTTGTGCATAACAATTCCTTCCGCAGGGCTGCATTTACCCTGAGAAGTGTATTTACACTTGCCTGCTTTCCCTGTCTCTTATTGAGATAATTATTGTTTTTGGTATCTAATTACTCCTTTACTTTACATAAAGCCTAGTGATTTGAAAAGTCTCCTCGTTTTGAAAGCATTGAAATGGCACAGCAGAGTGCAGGATTACTCACAACAGCACGGTGGTGGCAAAAAATTGCTTTTAATCTAATAATTTTTAATTGCATAAATTAATTTTCCTCTAACTCTTTGAATTAATTAATATTGAACCTGGATTTGTCTAAACTCTGGTTCCCCTGCATGTGCTTTTCTTGTAGCCTTAGTTCCAGACTTTACAAGGTGAGTTGAAATGTTTGCAGAAGTATTTTCCTGATTAGATGAGATTTAAGGATTGAGGGGGCAAACAGTGGGCAGGAGGATGCCGTGGGGAGGCGACCAGACACGTTACCATTAAACATCTCTTGTCCTTGAGTAAAGATTTGCCCTGGCAGCTTCAGGGTCCTGAAAAAGCTTGCTCTGAGATTTCTTTTGGATTATTCAGCCAGTATTTTCAGTATTTTGGGAAGCACCTTGACTTTTTCATAGGAGAGAGATGAAAGCCGCAGTCCTACATCAGAAACCCTCACAGCCTTTCTCTGGAGCAAGGATGAACACACACTGAGCTGAGGTCTGGGGTTGTTAACAAGGCACTTAAGAATGAGAAGTACCATCGTCCTCTTGAGCAGCACAAAGGGGCCCTCAGCTTGGCCCCAGGTTTGAGCTGTCACCCACTTCCCCTAACACATGCAGAAGTGTCGGAGAGCCCTAATCCTCCCTCGAGTGACAAGGAGCCAGGTTTTTAACCCACAGCAGCAATGGGAAGCTCAAACTGGACCAGACTGGCAGGATTGGGGCTGTACCACTGGTTTGGGCAAAAAACATGGGAAATCAAGGGTATGTTGAGCCCACTGCTGCTCCTTAGCACTGGGCTTTGTCGCAGCAGGAGAACAGTCATTCTTGGCTTTTTATGATCTTTGATCGCATCTTGGGGATCAGTGGAAAATATTTTATTATGCCTTTTGTCTCTATTTGAAATCAAGGTAGAAACTGATAAAATAAAAAGGCTATCTTCTCAGCTGACAGTTTTATTTCTGCAGCTAGGAAAAAAAAGTCATTCTGTGCTGGCTATAAATATTAGAGAGGACACATCGGGGATTTATGTAAGATAAATCCCCACCCTCCCCCCTTCTCCATTCGGGATGGTGTGGTGCCTGTACATTAATTTAGTACTAAAATGAGGAAGATTTTTCACAACTTAGCTTTGGATAAATGCAAAAGTTCATACAGCGTCTCTCATCCTTTAATGAGGAGCTTAATTTTGGGAAGCTTTAAAGCTGATGCTCCTGAGATATCAGCAGTTGGCAGTCTGGAGTGGCATCCATCCTTTTTACTCTCCCTTTTCAGGCATGTGGGCCAGACCTTGCATCTGGAAATCCAGCATTGCTGGGCCTTGGCCACTGGGATGAAACATTCTGCAAGAGCCAAGTGGTGTCCATGGCATCATGGCGGTGGCTTGGGTCTTGCGTGCAGGACAGCACGGGTACACGGCCACAGCCTTTAGACTGTCGGAGTGGGCTTGAATGTGGCTTCTGTAAACCCAAACACAATTTCAAGCCTTCAAGTCTTTATTTTGTCCATGAGAAAGCTCCCAAAGAGGAGCATGTGCTCTTTCCTTTGTTGACCAGGCTGTGTTCTTACGCATCTGAACAAAAAGCCTGCAGGAATAAAACCAAAATTCCCAAAGCTGGGAATGAAAACCTTGGAGTAGATGCAACTTTTAACATTTCTCATCCATGTATCCTTGCCTTGTTGCCTTATGATGAGAATTATTCCTTGCCAATAGACATTAAAAGTATGTTTGTGTTTTCTTTCCCGATAACTGGAATGAGGTTTAGTTTTCCGATGGGGTTTGACTTATTTTTTTGTAAGGGACAGCACGTTTCTTTATAGCAAACAGGTGATTGTGCTGTCAGACATTTCACATGGGCTGTCTGCACCGCGATCCCGTGGTGCTGACACGCAGTGATGGCTGCGCTGTCACGGCACCGCACGGGGTTCCCTGTGTTCCAGGAGCCGATAGAACCACAGGTGAGCGGCTTGTTAGCAGGTAAACCCTGCTGTGCTCAGTGTTACTGCACCGATAACCTTAAGCACTGCAGGCTTCCCCGGTAATCTTGCTCCTGGTTTGTTTTAACTCAGCACTAAGGAGGGAGATGAGGGACAGCGTGGCCTACAAAAGCCCCCGTCTCTTTGTTTCGTGACTTCAGCTTCCAGGCTTTGTGGAGCTGGCAACTTCCGTTTGGGGAAATTATCTTCTGCGTTGATCTGAATGCAATGGCTTTCAGGAGGGCATTTGGCTGGTGCCACCTTGTCAAGCAGCTAAACCAGACTTCTGCAAGACTCTGAAGCTGTACTTGATTTCATGGTCTGGAGCAGTGACCAGCAGTTCCCAAACAAACTGGAGCTGTGACAGGTCTACTTGAAATTCCTTATGATGGGAATTGTCAGCTCATCAAGAGATGACCTCACTGTTCATTCCTGCATATCTGTGAACCTCGCTGTTGTCCTGCTGCGCTGGAGACAGGGGGCCTGCCAGCCCTTGAGCCCTCTCCAGGGGAAGCTCTGGAGGCTCAGCAGCTTGGATGGGGCTTCCCAGCTGCTCCCGGCCTCTGCAGAGACAGCAGGCTGGGATCAAACATGAGCTGCAGGTACGGCTGAAGTAACCAAGAGGGGAAGGCCACCAGGAGGTCACCGTTTGGCCACTGCTTCATGAGCTGCAGAGCTTCCACCTGCCCAGGAGATGGGCACATCCCCGTTAGTTTGCATTCACCTGGTGCTTGGAGAGAAGAAAAGATGCAGAGAATTGCCTCGAGATGGGGTCTGTACAGCAGTCAGGGATTGGCAAGATGCAAGAACTTAGGCTTTTTACAGACAGAAGGTAATGAACTGTGTGTCTGCCAGTGTGCTCGCTGTGCTCATGTCTTCATCCTCCATTCCTTCCTGGGTTGCTGCTGTTGGTTTGTCCTGGGCTTCATGTTTTCTGGTGCAAGGAACCTTATGCTTCCTATGGAGAGCTCATTTTCCATTGAGTCTTTGTGCCTGAAGCCAGGGATTTCCAAAAAGTCATTCCTGGAGGACTGTGGTGGGGATGGCATCATGCTGGGACCATGGGCACTGGGGCAGGTTCTCCTGCACCAACACACCGCTCTGCATGAAAAGGCTTCTCAGGCTCATTTTGAGAAAGCTTCATCTTTGATACCCTCCTGGTGAACTGTATTTGCATGTTTGGTTTGGAGGGATTTTGGCTTTGGATTTTTGGGTTGTTTTTTTTTTTTGCATAACTACTCCCCTGGGCAGCACCAACTCATTTTTTTGCATCAAAATGCTTAAAAAAAGAGCAGTCCACGTTGCAACCTACCACACGAAGAGCAGCATCTGCCCTTACTGGGGCTCAGTGCTGGGTTCAGCTGTGGCCAGAGGCAGGAACTGTGTTGGCCAGGGCTGATGCTGCAGCATGTGTGACCACGGCAGCCCAGGAGAGATTTCCACCCCCCTCAGCAGGAGGGGAAAAATGCCTCCAAGATCGCTGAATAGGTTTGAGTGCTGACTTAGAAACCATGCTGAGCTCATGGTCATGGACAGCAGATGCGATTGGGAACAAAAGCTTAACAAATCGAGACCAGAAATCTGCTGTAGGTTGACATACAGCCTCACAATATGAGAGATACAATGGTATGGCAGGATGGGCTTGGATGCTGGTGGGGCTGGCGTGTGGCTCTAGCTACAGTTAAATCTGAGACTGTTCAGCCTGGATAAGAGGAGGCTCTGGGGAGACCTCAGAGTAGCCTTCCAGTACTGAAAGGGGCTCCAGGAAAGCTGGGGAGGGGCTCTTGATCAGGGAGGGCAAGGATAGGATGAGACGGAATGTTTTTAAGCTGAAAGAGGGGAGATTGAGATGACATTTTAGGAAGAAATATTTTCCTGTAAAGGTGGGGAGGCCCTGGCCCAAGTTGCCCAGAGCAGTCGTGGCTGCGCCATCCCTGAAGGTGTTCAGGCCAAGCTGGATGGGGGTTTGAGCACCCTGATCCAGTGGGAGGTGTCCCCACCCATGGCAAGAGAGTGGAACTGGATGGGCTTTGAGGTCCCTTCCAACCCACACCATTCCATGATTCTATGACTCCAGCATTTCCCCCTGAACTTCTTTTAGAGACTTGAGGATGATATGTGTCTTCCTTAACACTCTCAGAGCTGCCGAAGGACCATGCCATTGGAGGACAATGGATGTTCTTGTCTTCCCTGCAGCCTTTGTGGCAAAGGAAGGAACTGGGAAATGTTGTTTTCATGTATTTGTCCTTAATATTTTATTGTATTTAGTCTGACATTTATTAAAAATGTAAATTTGTTTCCTTAGCAAATGAAAGTTAAATGCAAGGAAAAACTATCCCAGCACTCAGAGCATGGGAAAATGGAAGGAAAGGACTGAGTGACCAGGAGGTGTTGGATTCTGCATCTCTTTGGAGAAAACAGGGCCAGGAGAGCCTCAGCTGCGTGGCGGCTCTGACAGGGAGGTCGCCAGCCGTTAGAGCGAGTCATTACACACAGTTCATGGGGCTGGAACGTGTGTGATAGGCGGTAATTGACCACAATTTGTAGCTGCTGTGGTGACCCGGGATCCACCTGGTATCAGCTATTGCTCGTATTATTGTATTAAATCATGACTCACAGCACAGAAAGTTACAGGACCCTTGTTTTGATTGCGAAGAGAATTAAATAAGGCATTTGGCACATCTCCCCACTCCTGCCCTCCACGCTTCACTGCAGCGGCTGCAGCGCAGCCAGCCGGCTCCTCCACTGCTGCCCAGGGCTCCTGCTCTGCGGCAGCCCAGGACCGAGGTATGCTGACTGACCCCCGGTGAGGATCAGTGCCCTCGGGTTCTTTTCTAGGTGTTTTCCTGCCCCACAGTGCCGGTGGTCACCCGGACTCCAGAGCTTTTGGGTTCTTCTCTCACCTGGTTTTGCTGGCTGCAGAGAGCTCAGCGCTCTTGGACTCCTGCCCCGCCTGAAGGAGGGCTTGTTGTTAGATGCCTTCAGAGGCAAGGAACAAAAACATCACTGAGTGCAGGTTTTTAAGGATAGAGCTGCAGGGATGCCTTGCAGAGAGCCTGGCTGCCACATGGAAAATATAGTGGCCAGGAGCACTCCGGTGCCCCAGCTCCTACATGCCTTGGCTGAGCTACAGAGACGGTCAGACGGTCACTGGCATTGCATGGACCACCTGGGTGTGATAGGCACGTTGGGAAGGGGTGGAGCAGCTCTGGAAATTCCCAGCACAAGTGCCCACATGAAACATTCGGCCGGTTGCAGTTTACAGGAGCTCTGCAGGAGGAGAGATGCTCTCTGCTTGAGCAGAGCAAGGAGAAGCCTCTCAGCAGTCCGTGCATAAGGAAATCTTCCCGTTGCCGAGGAAGGAGGGATAGGCGAGCACGAAAATCCACAGGGGGCTTTCAGAAGAAGCCACCGTGTGAGTGTTGTAACCTGAGAGGGGGTACAGCGCCACGTGTAGGCAGGGACTGACAGCAAGTAATTGCGCTCCCATCTCATGCCTCTCCTGCAATTACTTGCCATGGCACAGCCAGAGGGTTTTGCTGTTCGCAGGCTGTGCCATGAGATAACATCGCCTTGCGGCTGACAAAACCTCATTTGTATTTTGCACCTTTTTCTTTGCTGCCGTGGCTGCGCTGAGCTGAGCGGCGGCGCGCGGCGAGGCTGGGCGGGAGGCTGCAGCTGCAGCCCGCACGCTTCCTTCTCCACCCACCATGCGTTCTTTTCTTCCCCTCTCATAGTGTGGACGCAATGCTGAAAACTTCGACCGGTTTTTCACTCGCCATCCACCCGTCCTAACACCTCCTGACCAGGAAGTCATCAGGAACATTGACCAGTCAGAATTCGAAGGATTTTCCTTTTTTAACTCTGAGTTTTTTAAACCTGAAGCCAAGAGCTAAGTCGCTGTGTAGATCTCATCCCTGCATCTCTATCACCCAGTCCCAGCTGCTGTTGTGGTGACATTTCCCACTGCAAAACTTGCATTCATGGTTTTTCTTTAGTACTGCTACTAGAGTGACCATGTTTCAAAGCCAGAATTGTCCTCACGTGGTTTGGGGCATGCCTGAGAGGGGGAGGTGTGCAGTAAGCACTGAAAATGTGCTTTTATGACATTTTATTTGCAGAAAATGAGAACAGTTCACTGGCTAACCAGGAAAATGGAGAAGTGCAGGCCGTGACAGTCAGGAGAAATCACTTCAGCCTGTGCTTTGTTTCCTGCTCTTCCCTTTTTCTAGTCTTTTAATATAATAATGAAAATTTAATATTTAGCCTCTTTAACAAATAAGTGTTTTTAATGAAACCTTTCCCTGGCGTGAGCCCGCTCCCCGCAGCGCGGGTGCTGCCGGCTCAGCCTCTTGGCTGCTCCCAAGCCCCAGCAGCTGCTCCCGAGAGCTGAAGTGCTGGTTCTGGCTCCTTTTGCAGCTCTGTCCTGCTGTCTGTGAAAGCCCAGTGCACCCCTCGCCGCCAGAGGCTCGTGTGGACGTGGCTGCGGGCAGGCGCGGTTCCCTGCGCTGGGGCAGCAGCAGCAGCAGTGAGGAATTATTGAGGGAGCCAATTTCTCCTGGTTGTGCAATTCCTAAGCAGTGTTTTTTAAACCGAAAGAAACATCCAGTTGTAAATGGAAAATTAGAAAGAGCTGTTGCAGGTGCTTTTGAATCCATGGTCACCCTAGTAAATACCACATGACATTGGTTTTCATAGCGAAACTTGTTCCTTTATTCAAATGCCAAAACCATTCAGTTTGTTATCTGCGCTTTAAATGTGTCAAAAAATGGTGTTAACTCAAATGGGATGCTATTTAACTTTGAACAGTATTGTGAACTCTGATATGAAGCCTGTAAAGAAACTTGTTTCAACTAGTGGTCCTACTTAAAATGCCGCTAGATATTTAAATGGCCTGTGTTTTGTTGCTGGCATCAAAGGAAACGTTTCAGGAAGGATGAATTTCTCTTGAAACAATAGCAATCATGCAGCTTCCTTTTATACTGTCCTGCTGATGTTTGTGGGCTGTCACTGTATCAATATGCTTTCAATGTAATGTGCCAATTTTTTTTTCGCCCAATACTGATTATAAAATAAAAAGTGAGAAATAATGGCAAAGAAACCTGCATGTGTTTGGCAATGATGAGTTTCTACAGTGCTGGGCTCAGAGATGCCAGGAGCGCCGAGAGTCGGGGCTGCACCGTGCTGAAGACTGGAAGCTGTCCCAGCCACACAGGGATGCTGGCTCAGGGCACAGCAGAGCTGCCCAGGAGAGCAGTGCAGGCAGCAGCTCACCTCCCAACGCAGCCTCCTGCATCGCAGGCAGAGCCGTGGCTCATTCATCCTCTGCAGCGTCCATCCCCAAACTGAGGTGTGACCTACTGGAAGCATCTTCCCAGCGGATAGTAAATGCCTGCATTTCCTCTGCATCTGCTCGCGCTGCGCAGCTGACAACTCTGATTGCTCAAACGTGGATGGGGAAAGGAGCTTCTCTCCAGTGTCCCTCGGAGGAAGGATGGTCTGGGGCATCTCGCAGGGCACTGCCGTGGCGAGCAGAGCTCTGCTGCGTAGGGATCTCTTGAAATGCCTCGAACAGAAACAACTGCGGTATGCGCTGGGATTTCTGGAGACTGCAGAGGCAAGGCTGTCGGCGAGGCAGCGCCGTGTGTCGGTGACTCATCACCCTGCCTGCACGCTCTCCGAGGAGCAGTTGTTAAAAGCAATTGGCAGCTTCAGCTAAAGAGGGATTACAGGTTCCTGTTAACCTCCCTTCTCCTGAGCACACACAGAATTTCCCTTCTGCCTTTGGAAATCCACTTCTACTGAACTGCTGTGGTTCCAGACTCTGTGGGATTGTTCTGAAAGGCACCGAATGTCAGTGGGTGCTTCCCAACTTCCTCTGCCTGTGCATCCTGGAGCTCTGCTGCAGAGAAGGGGCTCGGTGGCAGCTGGGTGATGGCCAGCCTCTGTGGACCAGCACAAATGCTGTTCTGGGCCAGGCATCCCTACAGCCTGTGTGAGAGCCTGGGTGCTTCTGCCACGCCATCCCTCACTGTCCCTCATCACCTCCCAGAGTCAAACAGCCCTTTGCTGAAGGCACTTTTAGCCTTGAGTTTCCCCTGCCTTTGCCTTTCTCTGTTTACCAGATCCATGTAGCAGTTACCTACCTGCTCCCAGGCTATTCATCGTCTTTGACAGAGCCAAATTGCTACCGATTTCAGTCAAAGGTGAAGGTAAGGAATCAGCAAACGCCACTTTGCTGTGCTCATGACGGGGCCCTCCTCGTGCTGCGTGTTCCTGCCAAGCCTCTGGAGAAGTGGGAGGGGGAAGCTCCTGGAGGATGCTGTGCAGGGGTGGTGGGCTGCCCTGAGCCCCTTCCCAGGCACAATACAGCCTTTTCCAGAGCTTTCTCGTACCAGAAGGCAGCAGGAGGTGTTGCTCACCCGAGGGTTCCCAGGCTGAGAAATTGCCCTTTCTGGTGCCATTAGCAGAGGCCACTCTGAAGGGCTGGGAACCATCATGGCAATTTATGCTGACAGCAGATGTGGGCATTTCATTCGCCTTTGCAGCATTCTACACGTTCCTACTCAGGAGAAGCTCCTGGCTCAGTAGGACAGTGTTGTCTTGGCAAATGTTGGTTTGGATGGATATGGCCTTCAGGAAGCACTTGGTCGGCTCAGCATCCTTCTGAGAGCAGGGCAGGAGCCTGGTGCCAGTGTCAGCTCCTTCCGTCTGCCTGTGCTGGGGCTGCAAGAGAAGAGCAACTGCATCAAAGCAGCCTCTTCACAGCAAAAGGCAGTGCTGCTTTTCCATAACTCCACGCCAGCCCCTCTCATACTTGGGATGCTGCCTTCCATCGAGGTGGGCTTCCAATTGAGTTTCAACCACTTTATCCTTCACCTGGCAGAACTCTGCACCTGAAGTTGGTTCCTTCTCCCCTTTTGCCCTTCCTCACTGCTCCTCTGTGCACCCAAGTCTGCCTCTTCTTCCTTCTCTGTGACAGTAGCCCCGCATGGACTGTCACCTCCTGAGTGTCACTTGTCTGAAAGCGAAGATGGCCCCAGCTCCTGCTGTGGGATGGGACCTGCAGGCACCAGCAAATCAGGACACTGCTGCTCTGAGCACCTCTGTGTGTTCAAATCCTCACTGGCTTGACAGCACAGCCGCATCCTGGCTCTTCTCCTGGCCTTTCTCTCCTTGCTTCTTGAGCCCCAGCCGTGTTTTTCTTCCTACCTCATCTCTTTTGAGATGTCATTGGCTCTTTTTCCCCTCTGATCTTCCTTCCTCAAGGTGGAAGCTGTCCTGATGGGATGCCTCCTGCAGCAACTGTGGAGCTTCTGGGCTGCTGCTGCCGTTGGGGCTCATCTCCATCCACAAGCTCAACCCAGCTGCCACTGTGATATGGCTCCTGGCCTGGCCACACTGGCAGGAAGAGGGCAGGGAGGACCTGGATCTTGTCCGTATCCTGGCCATACTCCTGCTTGAAGCATGAAGGTGCCAGTGGCTTCTGCCCCAGCATCCCCGGTGAGCGGCAGCCAGCAGTGTTATCAGGATGAGAGGTGCTGCAGTGAGTACACATCGTGCCACCCACTGGGTGCTTCATCAGTTCAAGAGCAGTGGGATGGAGTGGGGCTGGGGCATGGAGCAGCCAGCGTGTCCCTCCCATGGCTGGCAGCATGCGTCTCTGCAGTGATGGGGCAGCAGGAGGTGAGGGCAGTGGGTCCCCCTGCAGTCGCTCCTCAGTGCCTGCTGCAGCAGCTGGCAATGCAAACCAGAGTTGGAAATCTCTCACAGCAGAGTGCAGGCGAGCTCCTGGCACTGCAGGGGCCTCAGGTCAACAGCAGAGCCTAAAGAAGAGCATTTTCAGGGTTTCTGCGAGGTACCAGAATTGTGACCTGGTCACCTCCAGTGCTGAGTCAGGCATTGGGGTGGCTGCACCTGCCAGTAAAACCAAAACAAGTGGTGGGAAGTGCAGCACTCTCTGGTAAGTCTCATCTGGCCCTGGGGATCTCCTACCATCACCCCCTACAGCATCCCAGCCCCACACCTGCTGCCTTTATGGGCAGTTAGAAACGCTGGCCCGTGCTCCCATCTTGTTCCAGCTCCTCCATAGAGGCACAGAAGAAGAGATGCGGAAAGGCTTTTGTCCCTGCTTGCTTTAATAACCAGGTGAAGCAGAGCAGGTTCCTGCCACGCTGCAGGGAGTAGGGTGTCCCTCTGCAGGGTTTGTACTGATGAAGGATTTTGGGTGCTTGTATTGTATTTTCAGTACTCTGGTTTCCCATTCAGCCCTGGCACCGGCACCTCCCGCAGCCAGGATATCCCTGAATTGGGTGATCTCTGATACACACACGGCAGTCTGAGCATTCCCACCTGACGGGCTCTGCAGTGCCAAGAGCAGGGAACCAGCGCGAATCGAGGCAATAACAGTCTGATTTTTATATTTCTTTGGTTGGATTCAGCTGCAAAGTTTTCTTATGGAATTAAACTGATAAGAGGTTGTGTATATGGAATTTTCATTCTTTGAAGATTTGAACTCCTGTCTATTTTCTATATACAGCCCTGGAGCAAATCACATCCTCCCATCAGTAAAACACGGTGTTGGTCAATGCCATATCATAGCATAATTATAAAAAGTTAAGCTTAAAGCACAAGGAGCTCTTCCAGCTGATTATTTTGTGCAAATATTGAAGTAGTATTGAATGTTTACTTCCATTTTGAGGCATGTTGCTTCCTCCAGGTCCTCCCTACTGCACATCATGAATGTCTATTTGCAGTGATGGGTTTGCATGCTGAGAAACTTCTCTGTCACTCTCTCTCTCACAGCAGCCAGGAGAGGAGGGATGCTCGACCTGGGAGTGCCGCAGTTCTTGCCAACACCCTGGGCTCTCATCATGTCCCTTTGCTTTCTGGTTGTGTGTTTCAAGCATGTTAAACTGGCATTCTTCTGTTCCTGTCCATAGTGTGGTGTTGCTTCTAGTGTACAGGGGCTGCGCTGGCTGGCTGGAGGTGTGTTCCTCTTCTCAAAACCAGTGCAGAGATCTGGAGTGCCAGGCGTGAAGCCCTGCAGAGCTCTCCCAGCCCTGCACCCTTGCTCGCTTGTGCCTTTGCTGAGTTTAACTCTGTGCTTTCCGTTTAACAGAAAGACAAACGAGACACTTCCAACTTCGACAAAGAGTTCACCCGGCAGCCGGTGGAGCTCACGCCCACAGACAAACTCTTCATCATGAACTTGGACCAGAACGAGTTTGCTGGATTCTCCTACACTAACCCCGAGTTTGTCATTAATGTGTAGTCGCGGCATCGCCGCCCTCCCTCTCCGCGCAGTCCGAGACTCCAGAGCGCCTTGTACATACCGACACTAGTCTTCCGGGATTAGCAGTGCAGACATACACACCCTCATGCGAAACACGCCGACCGCTTGGTTTAGGAGGCCTTTCTATGTCTGTGTCACTTGCTAGCTTGATTTCCCTAGCTGGAGATGTTTGAGGTTCGAGTTAACAGTCAATGCTACTTCTAGGAACTGTAGTTGGTGGTGACTAATAGAGTTTTTAAACAGAAATATACCAAATTGCTACAGTCTTAGTAATTTTTGAACTCGGATGCTGAGATTCCAGTGACCCTAGCTACTCACATACCATTTCTGTTGAATGCTAAGCATGGTTGATATCTTAAACCGTTGTGCTGAAGCTTGCGATGACTGTGAGCTTGTCTTAGAGGAGCCTTTTGTTCGAGACATGGATACATTTGATCAGTGTGGAAAATGTCTGCTTATAGACATATATTTTTTAACGCATTGCGTACCCCGTCAGCCTGGCTCCCCGAAGCCGTCTTCCTCCCGCAAGCCTGCGCCTCGCCACTCGGCCTTTCCTACACTCAGGCATTACGACTCCAAACTAATCCCATGCCAGTTCTTGTAAATCAAAGGCAAATCTTTTTCTAAGCGAAAGGTGGGATCTTTTCTTTTTTAACATCTGGAACAGTTTGCAGTTTTGATACGCTCTGTCAGCGCTCTCATAAATCTCAGTCCTGTTTTTTCACAGACACTGTCGAAATTTAACAGCTCTGTAAAGGATATTAATATTCTACCAAAACAAAACACATTTATATTCTCGGTTTACAATTTACCAACTGAAAACATGCCCGCTACAAAAGGGCTGCACTGAGGGCTATTTATAAAGGTAACTTTTCTACTTTACACCCTCTGCTCTTATCTTAAAGGCTCCAAACCCATTAATTTCACAGGCATCTTCGTTTACCTGATTTCAGCCAAAATTCCTGGGGGTTTATTCAGTAATCCAGGACCTCCTGCATAATTTCCAAAGTTCTGAATTGGAGGGGCCAATTCTGGCTGTAAGGCAGAGCAGTGCTGAGCAGGAGGGCAGGCGTTCTCTCAGCAGGGTGAGCCCTGAGTCTGAGTGTCCTTTGAGCACCTGGCTGTTACCCCTCTCGTGTTACACACCAGTTCGGCCAGTTTGCAAAAAAATACCAAACCCATATGTATATTTTCTGAACCAGTTCTAATGTAAATACACATCACTCCATGCCTATAGGGGAAAATGGGGGTGGAATTTTATGAATCACAAAGAATCTTATAAAGGAAATTCTGGTTTGTAGGTCTTTTATAAACATCAAACTCTACCTTTTTGAGATTATTTTCTTCTTTTAATGATTCACTGAGAAAAAACGGTTGCTAGAAGCTCCAGCCACTGTCCTGACTGCTGGGGGTCCTCATCCCATTATTAAACTGCAGGCAGTGCCCTGTGCGTGCTGTGAGCTGCAAGTCCGTTGGCCTCGGGTACCCACCTGGGCTGGAGGAAATAAAGCAAACCCAGAAAAACTGCAAATTGTGCCAGATTGAGGAGAGGGTTACGAGACACTGCGCCAGACAGAGCCCAGGATAACCTGGTGAGGGTTGTCATAACCCCAGCATGCGTTGCCGAGGATGTCTCACCACCCTCTGGCCACGGCTGATATTCAGAGCATGTGCGTTCCTGTGACTTTCAAACCTGTTGCTGCAGACTCAGTATTACTTCAGCACTGACTGTTTTTACTTTCCGTCCCTCCGGCTCCGCAGTGGCTCCCGGAGTCTGTCTGTCCGGGATGCTGCTTGCCAGGGCTCCGTGCTGCAGACGCAGGGCCTGCAGGGAGGAGTCATGTCTTTTCTGTTTGGGACTTCTGTGTGCGTGTTGGGGTGACACTTTTGCATGGAGCAGGCATGGTAGGGCCACCGAGTGAGCCGGCGCCCTGTGGGGAAGCCAGGTGGGCACATAGTGTGCTCATCCATGCCTCCGTGGGTGAAGCTTGTGCCCATCTCCAGGATCTGCAGGGCTAAGTTGCAAGCTCCAGGGAGAGCTTAGCAAGGGCCAGGTCCTGTTTGCAGGACTCGTACCTTGAGCATTTCTGACATTGTCCATTCTGCTACTTGCAAAACACTTATTTCAAGGTTTATTTCCAGATGACCTTTTTCTCCTCTGAAGAAATGTAAAATGAGATAATCCTGGCACTACACAGCCATTCAGATGTGCATGAACTCTTCCAAGGAAGGGCAGAGTAACAGTGCTTGACTCACTCTCTGCTGTGGTTTAATCTTCGCTATTGGGTGCGGAAAGCAGTGCTTTGGGAAGATGTTCAGAGCTGAGAGGCTCTAGGAGAGCCCTGTTAGTCGGCCCCTGGGTGCTCTGATGCACAGATAAAGCCCAGTAAGACAATACGAGCATGCTGCCAGCACGCAGTGCACCAACCCCAGTAACAAGGGAGAAGGGGACAGCGTGAGCAGGCAGCGGAGGCAGAAGGATGCTCAGGGGACACAATGCCAGCAGCTACGGAGGAGGGGAAAGTCCCTTAGGGCTTGAAGGGTGCACCCTGACCATGTGCTGGAGTGGGTTTAGCTGTAAATCTGGTGTCCCACACTGGGCAGTGTGGCTGCCCTGAGGCTGGCAGCGGGGTCCAGCGGTGGCACGGTGGGACCCAGAGCCCCACAGCTCCCCAGATGAGTCAGGAGAGACTGAGGTGGCAGGACATGCAGTCACCCCACCACAAATGACAGCATGCCCTGACTCTCTCTTGGGCTGGATTACACCTGAACGCTATAGGTAAGTGGAGTTCAGCCTTCCTGGGTGTTTTCCCTGTGAGGAGGGATGGGTTAGATGGGCTGTGCTGACCCCTCTGCTCAGTGGCTGCTCTGGGCAGCAGAACCTGCATGGCTCCTGCACTCAGAGGGGCTGAGCAGCAGCACAGGCTTTCCAGGGGAGACCACATACTGGATGAAGAAGACATGGGGTAGGAGAGTTGAGGTGCTTGCATTTACCCACTGGCTAAGGATTTCTTTCCCAATGCTTGCATTTGGAAATATGCCAGGATACCTTGGTGTAGGAGCAGCTTCCCATTCCTGTCTGCAGGGATGTTAGGGCTGCAAATGCCAGTGCTCCCTGGGCACACCCTAATCTTTGACTTGGACAATTTGCCAAAGAAAAGGAGGACTGTGGCTGCTTGTCCAGGCCTTCTGCAGTCCTGGTCTAAAAAACAGCCCATCTTGAGCTGGGGAGTGTTGGGGAGCCTGCTGGCAATGGTGGAGTGCTGCTGGAGGGCTTGCATGGACCATGGGGACAGTGGAAGAGGGAAAGAAATGGAGGAGCCTGAGCAGGGACCTGAGTCAGGGGCAGAGCCTGGGTTGGCTGCCTGGATTCAGCCTGAGGAATCGCGTGGTCCTGGTGGTCTACAGGGCACTGCTGAGGGCTGGGGGCTGCAGGCAGGTCAGGGGTGACGGGAAACACTGATCCACTCCTACTCTGCTGTCCTGCAGCTGCAGGTGGCTGTTCAGGTTACAGCTGGTCCAGACCCAGCCATTACACAGCAGCTGGGGTTGAGCCTTTGCCACGGCTGCCAGTGCTGCTGCGTGGCCCAAACATCACTGCCCTGCAGTCAGCGCGTGCTTGGGCACTGCCCCGGTGCAATGATGTGACCAGGGAACCTCCTGCTGCTGCAGCTCGTGTCTCCCCTGGCTGGACATCTGAGCAGTGTTCTTGTGATAAGAGAGCCATCACTAAAGGAGTTATTGATCCATTTAATCCATTTAATAAATAAAAGCAAGTTTGCATAGCGGCCAACCCATATAGGTAGTTTCAAAGATGGGAAGATGAGGGCAGTAGATATGCTCTGATGATTATTAATCCCAGGAGCTCTAATACAAATGAAGAATCAGAGTGGTTTCTAGCTCAGAGCACAAGGATCTTGCTGTTTGAAAGGCAGGGCTTACATCTGGGGGGTGGAACTCACTCATAAAAGCGAGTCCTGCAGCTTCTCTGCTTTTGCAGAAGCAGGTGAAGCACTGAGCCTGCAACAGCAAAAGAAGCGACAAGCATCTTGCTCCATGCACGGAAGTATCATCCAAGCTGTTTATTTCTGATCAAAGTGGCAAGTAAAATAAAGAAAAAAAAGCAATTGTTTATTGTTGAACAGTTTGTGTTTGTGAATTTGATTTCACCTGCAAGTATTTGATGACTTTTCTACATCCTAGACTCCCTACTGTGTATTGTCAAATGATTCTCATAAAGACCTCCTTTTAGATGGGCATATACTCTTTATTCTATTTGCTGCATGTATGAAAAAAAATAAAATATATAATTTTAAAGAACCCCTGAGACCTGGATTTCTTTTGCCTGCGCGACTCTGGTGACATGGAGAGGGGGGAGCTGGTGGGCTGAGCATCCCTGGGGATCCCTGGCCATCAGCAGCTGGTCTGGTTGTTGAATGCTTGTGTGGTCACCCAGAGGCCCCCACCCTCCCCGAGCCCTGATATAGAAGCAGATGCTGAAATGGTGCAGCTTTTCTGTAGCAAAGATGCCTGTCTGACCAGCTGGAGAACATTAGAAAAGGGAGCCTGGCTGAGGGCAGGGCCAGGACTGGAGACCCACAGCTGTGATGGGCTTACAGACACAATAGATACCAAGGGGGAGGGAAGGTGGTGACTAGAGCTTCAGTTGATTGGTAATTAAGTTAATTAGCTCTATTGTAGATGCTTTCCCCCCCATCCATGAGCACTGGTTGCCAGCTGCTCCATCCCAGGCAGGGCTGTGGGGTGAGCTGGCTGGCACCAGGGGGCTGGGTGCTTCAGAGCCTCTGTGGGTGCTTCTCATGGCACTGCTCTGTGGCAGCGGGCTTGGAGGGTTGAGGCTCTGTGAATCCCTCTGTGTCTGCATGTTCTCCTACTGAGGGTGTGAAGGGTTTCCTGGCTGAGCATGCCATTGCGCAGCTTTCTGCTGGCTCATACGAAGTGCTGCATGGCACATCCCTGCTTTCCTCCATTGAGGAAATCTGCTTTTCTACAAAATGCCCTTGTGAAAGCTGGTGAGCAGGTTAGGAAAGGCATTTCCTTCTCTCTTTGGGGACTTCAGCAAGAAAATGTCCTCGTCTCTCCCACCTGACATGGCTGGTGGTCACCAGGTACTGCCCCAATCTGGGGGAAGGGAAAGCCGGAGAGCGTGACCAACCCTAGCACTTCTGGCATCTCTGTCCAGGCTGTATAGTCCTGGTCTGTCTGTCTGTCTGTCCCCTCACTTCCCAAGCAGCAGCCCCTGCTGCTGCCCCACAGCCCCTATCTGCAGGACAGGGTGGTCTGCGGGGCTGTGCCAAGAAGGTTTCCCATGGCCCCAGCGTAGGATTTTGGGGTTGCTGGTCAAGCCCACCCCCAGCTTTGCTGACATGCCCGTTCCCAGCATGTCGGAAATGCTTCTGAGCTTCAATTATCCTGGATTGTGTAAGTGAAACATTTGGTTTTTTGACACTTCCCTTAATTATGGGAGCTAATGACAAAACCATTGTGACAAATGACTCAGCTTTTGATAGTGAAGTTAATTAATTCTGAAGTTAGAGTCTCCATTGGAGTATCTGGAAAAACTCAATTAAGAAGTCTGTGTACCCAGCACAACACGGGCAGCAGAAACTGAAGCCCCAACAATATGCCAGGTAAAATCCTCCCCGCCACTGCGAGGGGATGATGTACTTGGAGTGACGATAAAGGCCAGCCACTAGCCCAGTGTTTGCTGCTCTGGCCATCCCTCCATCCATCAAAGGCATTGGGAGGAACACAGCCTCATTAATGTTTGAGTGAATGACCAGAAGCAGCTTTGCGTTAGGCTCTGACCTTCAAGAGCTGTCTCCCTGAAGCCATCTTTCATCTCTTTCATTTGCATTACAATCCTGTTTGCCTCATTATTCGTTATCCACTTCTTCTTCAAAGAATTTAAATCAAATCAATTAAATTGCGGTGGGTCAGAACAGCAGCAAACCTTTTATGGTGGCTCAGCATGGTCCGGCTGGACTCAAACTATCTTCTAATTTACTGCTATCTGTTCTTTTATCACTTCTGGGGTACCAGTGCCTCATAGAATCCCTGTGATAAGCTTCCTCCTTTCCCTGTCATCCCGTGCAGACCTGCTCAATGTAGAGGCTGGTCTTTGTATGACCTTGGGGAAGGGATTCCCTTGACTTCCCTCCTGCAGCTCAGGATTGGGATAGGGCCATCACTGGCAGGGAGGGCTGCTGGGGTGGGGAGATGCTGAACTGCACACAGCACCCCACATGCCCACACCTGGCATGGAGCAGCTGGGGGAGCCCAGCGGCACTGCTGTGATGTTTGCTGTCCCGTGTCATCCCTTTCCCTCTCCTGGACTTGTTTTGTCTGCCCAGGCCGTCGCTGCAAACAAAAGAAAAAAGGCAGATGCACTGGAGGGACAGGGCAGTGTGTGCAGCTGGTGCATGCAAAAGCAGAAGTGTAGGCAAAGTAACTCGGACTTTAGCATGCGGCTGCTGTAAGTGCACTCACCTGGGCCTCCCGAGAGGCTGCGTGCTGCTCGCTGGCCCATGCATGGCCACCCTGTGCTCCCTCGGCATCTTCCCATAGAGAAGAGGCTTAATAAGAATGGATTTCTGTTTCTCTCCGCTGCTATTTCTATTGCTACTAAACTGTTGGAAGTCCAGCAGGGAGCTGCAGAGCTGGTAGGAAACCACACAGGCTCGCACTGAGAAAGCCAACTCATACCACATGCACTTGGGCTGGTGGCACCCACAGCACTGCAGCCAGGAGAACCTCCCTGCACTCATGTAAGGACACACCAGCCTCACTACTGGAGTCCTGTTAGAGCCAGCAGATCACAACCAGCATTTCCAAAGTGTGTGCGGATATAAATAATCCCCTCATAGGAGTGGGGAAGGATAAGCACGTGTGCCAGAGGTTTGGGAGTCCTTATCCCCTCACAGCCCCCAGAAGGGAAATGAAGTGAAGACTAGGCAAGGCTAGAGCTCAGCATCTCCCTGCATTGGTAATGACCTAAACACGCCTTGTATCAGAGCCTCTCTTCCTTCAAGGAAAAAACCTAATCCAGCTAGGGATTATTTCTGACTACTTACTTTCTGTCACTTTGCCAATTTAAATGCAGCAGAGCTTTCATCGCTGGATTTGAAAGGACAAAGACTAACACATCTCGGTTTAGGACATTTTTGCCTGCAAGGACAGCTTTTTTTTTTTTTTTCTCCTGAACAAGTTGTAAAATATTTGCGGGATGGGCTGGTTTCTATTATTTCTTTCTACTTTGCACAACTCGAAGGGCCCAGGTCTGTGAGCTGGTAGGTGATGATGGATAAGGCAGTGAACAGCAAGAGGCGACTGGGGTAGGAGCTGAAGCTGGCTGCAGAGGCAGGTGCCAGGCTCTGAGCACACTGCTTCAAGGGGCTGGGCTGCAAAGTGGGACGGCAAGGTCTTCAAATTTTGGTTAGCTGCAAATCTTAGTGCCTCCCCTGCACATCCCCTGGAGCAGCTGCTCTGGGCAGAGGTCCAAGCTCTCTCCTGGAACTGGCTGCTCCATGCAACAAGTAGAAAAAGGGGTACAGGGCTTGGTGAGGGGTGCTCCCAGCACCAGCCTGTACAAGGGCCAACACGATCCAGCGTGGACTTTGATTCTGTTTGAGTTTGCTTTGTTAAAAGCCTAGGAAACGGTACATGTGCACTCTGCACACACCTACACACACTGTGTTAAAATAACACAATTAAGGCTGCAAAATCCCCCACTCGCAAGCAATTTGCAGCCCCTTCGCTGTAGGTGTGAGATATCTTTGCTGCCTCCCCCTCCTGGGCCGCCTGCCTCTGCGCAGGATGGGGGCCGGGCAGGGTGCTGGCGTCAGGCTCAGCCGCATGCACCACAGGAGCTGGGTGACAGGCGGTGGGAGCACTGGGGGTGGCAGGATGAGGGAGTGGAATGCCATGGCAGAGGCAGCTGTTCCGGAGAAGCACGGGCTCTTCCTGTACCTTGCCCTGAGCCACCGGTGTGTTGCCTATCAGATCGCTCGGGAAAAGCACATGGGTGCAACCATGTGTGGGGCTCACCTTGGTGTCCAGCATGTGACATCAGGGTGTGACCTGTGACTGTCGGGTGCTGCTGCCAACACCAGAAACTTAAAACTACAACCCCTCCGCAAAATATACACTGAAAAAAGCCCTGTGACACAGCTTTGGAACTGTTGGAACAGGTCCAGAGGAGGACAAGGAGATAATCTGAAGGCTGGAGCACCTCCTGTACGAGGAATAGGCTGAGAGAGTTGGGGTTGGAGAAGAGAAGGCTCCAGGGAGACATTGGAGTAGCCTTTCAGTACTGAAAGGGGCTCCAGGAAAGCTGGGGAGGGGCTCTTGATCAGGGAGGGCAGGGATAGGATGAGACAGAATGTTTTTAAACTGAAAGAGGAGAGATTGAGATGACATTTTAGGAAGAAATATTTTCCTGTAAAGGTGGGGATGCCCTGGCCCAGGTTGCCCAGAGCAGCCGTGGCTGCGCCATCCCTGAAAGTGTTCAGGCCAGGCTGGATGGGGCTTTGAGCAGTGGAGGATGTCCCTGATCCAGTGGAGGATGTCCCTGGCCATGGCAGGGGATTTGAACTGGATGGACTTTGAGGTCCCTTCCAACCCAAACCATTCCATGATTCTGTGCTGCTGGCCACTGCCCTGAGTCTCCATCATCATCCCCATCAGAGAGGGCTGTGGCCTGACAGCCCGCTGGCAGCTCTCTGGATGGAAAGGCTGGAAAAGCAGAAACCGGTGCTTGTGCAGCCAGGAGAGCCTGGGCTCTGCCTCCAGCCTGAGCTCTGAGCAGAGGCCGAGGGCTCATCACAAAGTCGGGGAATAAGGGTGACCCAGGGCTGGAGCCGGTATAGCAAGCATCCCACCTGACAGGGATCTGGGGAAGCAGTGCTGCATTGCAATCAGCGTGCCCTGCCTAATCAGCTGCACAAAGAAGGTGATTTAAGGTTGAGGAGGGTGCTTTATTTCCATATTTCTTAATTTCTCAGTACCTAATTTCTTTGTAACCTTCCTAATTTTCTGTTTACATTTTGGGAGTAAATAACTAGTATTTACCTGTGTGTGCATACAAATGAGAACTGTGGAGGTAGACACTATCAGATAAATAATTTGCTTTCCTGTCTCACCCATAGCCCTTAAAAGACTTAATTTAAGAGGTAGGTATATTATAGGGCTTATTTGAAAGGTCGCATGAGTCATAAGCTCATCCAACTGGCTGCAAAAATGTTTGAGATGAGGAGACAGCAGAGGCACAAGGAGAGAGTGAGGTTTGAACTGGTGGCAAATGCTTGGGGAGTGCAGTGGAGATGCAGAACACCCCAAGGTGCAGCAGCTACTTGCTGGCACCCGTAGTTACTTCGGTCTGGTGACAAAAGCTGCTCTGCCAGTGGGGCAGGTGGCGAGGCAGCCCCTGAGCCGCTGTCACTGTGCCCCCACTCCCCCGGCTCTGCGGGTGCTTCTTGACCCTCGCAGCCACCCTGACCTCAGTGCCCTGAACCGGGGGGACCGCGGCGGGGGTCCGGAAGCCGAGCTGCTGCCCCCCAGGGGCGTTGAGGGAGAGTGTCTGCCCGGCACCCGGTAGTGGGGATCCCGGTTCCCATGGAGCAGTCTTGGATCCAGCATCCCGGAGTGGGATCCCCCTCCCAGTACCACAGCTCAGCCCTGGTTCCAGTTTCCCCACCCGGCCCCGGCTCCCCTGGGGTAATCCCACCCCCAGAACACCGGGATGGGGGTCCCCTCCCGGTCTTAGTCCTCGGTGCAGTCGCAGTCCCCATTCTCCCCCGGTCCCAGTTCCACCCCCGCCCCGGGTCAGTCCCCTCTCAGTCCCAGCATCCTGGGGTGGGCTCTTCCCCGACCCGGGTAGGTTCTGACCCCCCAACCCCGGTGTCCCATTCCTCCTCCACTGCCGGCTCCCGCTGCCCCCCCGCCCCCGGGTCTGTTTACCCCCCTCCCGTTCCCGGAACCCCAGGATGGGCATCCCGTTTCCCCCTCCCCCCGGTGCCGCTCCCCAGTGCCGTCCCCTGGGTAGGGGGCGGTGTCCCGTCCCCCCGGTGCCGCCCCCCGCTGCCCCCCGCCCCCGCCGCCCCCCGCGGAAGCCTTGGCCGGGCTGCGCGGGGGGAGGTGCCGGGAGAGGCGCCGGGCGAGAGGCTGCACCGGGCGCACGGCGGGGCCGCCCCGCTCCCCGCTCCGCTCCCCGCTCGGGCCATGCGGTGCGGGCGCCCCGGGGCTCGGGGGGGGCCGTGAGGAGCCGGGCGCGGCGCCGGGAGGATGAAGCAGCATGAGGATGTGTGAGCGCGGCGCCCAGATGCTCATCACCACGGTGGGAGCCTTCGCCGCCTTCAGCCTCATGACCATCGCCGTGGGCACCGACTACTGGCTCTACTCGCGCGGCGTGTGCAGGACCAGGGCCGCGGGCGACAACGACACGAGCCGCAAGAACGAGGAGGTGATGACCCACTCGGGGCTCTGGAGGACGTGCTGCCTCGAAGGTACCGGCCGCCCCGCGCGGGAACTTTGGGCGGGGAGAGGGCACCCTGGGAGCCCTCAGCACAGCCCTGGCTCTGCGTGGTCCCCGGCCGGGGTGCCACACCGTGCCCCCCCCTCCTGTCCTCTCCTCAGTCTGTGACACCGTGCCCCCCCGCTCCTGTCCCCTGTCGAGGCTGCCCTGCCGTACCCTCCCCTACTGTCCCCTCTCCGGGCTGCCCCACCGTGCCCCCCGTCCTGTCCCCTCCTCGGGCTGTGGCACCGTCGCGGGGAGGGGACATTGCGGGAGGGTCCCGCACTCAGGAGCTGGGATGCAGGGGCAGCCGGAGAGACTCCTGAGCATCCCTGCCGGGGTGTGCCTGGCTCAGGGGACGGGAGCTGCGGGCAGAGAGGCCACAGGTCCCTGGTTTCACCGCCCAGCAGAGCCCCTCAGCCTCTCTCTGTACCCGGGGGTCCGCGGGCACCTATCCCTGATCCCGGGGACCCATCGCACCCGGCATGTCTGTAGCCCAGCCCCACACCGGCGCCAGCTCTCAACAGCAGCAAGGTGTGCTGCTGCTGCCCCATCGCTGCTTCACCCTCAGGGATGCGCCCCGCAGTCGCTCCACGGCTGGGCTGCTCCACCACGGCAGCCCGAGAGCCTGCCCTAGAGCCTGCCCTGTGGCTAGGATGACCTGCCACAGCCTGTCCCATGGCCGGGCTGCTCCTCCACAGCAGCCCCATGGCAGCCCACAGCAGCCCCACAGCCTGCCTCACAGCTGGGCTGCCCCACCATGGGCTACTCCGCCACAGCAGCCCCATGGCCGGGCTCCTGTCTGTCTGGCCTCGCCACTTTGCCCTGTGCCTTCAGTCCTGCGGCAGCGCCTGGCTGGAGAGGCCATGGCGGCTGCTGCCCTCCTGCAGCGCAGGCCACGCTTTGGGGGTGGTTTCAACCCAAAACTCCTGGTTGGGATTTCCCTGAGCAGTCAAAGGCTGTACTTAAACAAGAGCTTGAGCGGAGCAAGGTGCTGGTACCTGAACAGCAAACAATGGCTGATGGACCCACACTGGGCTGTGACTTTGAAAATCACTGGCAGCAGTTGGTGTCCTGCATACTCGGAGGGTCCTGCCCCACTGTCCTGTGGGACCGTGGGGCCATCAGACTCCCCCCAGCCTGGGAGCAATGCCTCTGACCGTGGGGGCAAGCGTGCCATGGCGACCGAACTACTCCCTCCACATTGGAAAGGTCTCAGTGAGTCATGGCCATGGATGCAGAAATGCCCTGTCTGTCCTAAAGCTGATGAAGTCAGTCAGAGCTTTCTTATAGATCCAATGAGGGTTTGGATCATGCTCTTATTCCATAATAAATAATTTGAGATAATCTATCTCCCTTCCTGGGCTGAGGGAGCTGAAGAGGCAGCAGCCAGGTCTATGAACGATGGGATGGCTGGAGGCATGAGTAATTTCCAAAATTCTTGGGTTTGCTGGCTGTAGTATTTTTTCAGCGTGTGTTTTATATTTCCCTCACTGCGATAAATCACTGCTTTGGAAGGAGCTGGTGAGGCCCCAGTCTCCTGGGCACAGCACACTCAGGAAAGGGTTTAACGGTGCTATGCCAGAGCTCAGAGCTGAATCACAGTCCATCACCCTGAGCCCAGAGTTGGGAGCAGCAGGGCACGTCCTTGCTGTGGGGTTCATCACTCACCACTGCACCTTTTCCTTCTGGGCCAGCACTCTCAGCTGCTGGCGTGGGAGTGGGAGCAGAGCAGCTCGGCACAATGCCGTGCCAGTGCTGCTTGGCTGTATCTGTGACAAAATCCAGTTCTCGTGCTGGGCACAGGCTCCGTCATCCCTTGTGTGTGCATGGGCAGTGGGGGCTGCAGGGGGAACACAGCATCGAGTCGTCTGCTCAGTGGGGAGGGTCCAAGCCAGTGCTTGGGGTGAGCACATGGGACTGTGATGGTGCTGGAGGGATGTGGTGGTGCTGCTCATCACCCTCCCAAATTTTCCTGGAGAAAGGAGCGGGTGTCACCCAGACTGTTAACTGATGTGATGCTGGGAAAGGAAAACTTCCCACCAGCCAAGCTGTGCTGAGCTCACGTACGTTCCGGTGCAGAGGAAGGACAGAACTGCAGCGGGGGTTGATTCCTCCCAAGAGCTGAGGATCAGTGCTGCAGCCTCTTGGCCACTCTTTCTTTACCAGTAGTCCCTGTGCCGAAGGAGTGCTGGATGCTGAGCTGCACCCAGTACTTTTATGTGCAGCAGGTCATGTTTGATTTCTGCTGGCAGGGCCTTGTTGCATCTCTGATTTCTGTGTACTCATGGTATGTGACTTGAAAAACAGACAAAGGTTGCCCTTGATGATCCTGTGCTTGGAATGGACATGATTAGTCAAAAGGACCGGTTTTCCCAGCAGAAGATGCTTTTAGCTCTGGGCAGTGCTCTCTGCCCATCAGGAGCGCCTCAGCCTTGAACTTTCCACTGCCAGAGGGAGTTTAGTCTGTGTGCCCACAGAGGAGTGAAGTGGTGAGCTCCAGTCGCTCATCCAGCTGAGCACGCGTGGCAGATTATTAAAATGACCGACGTGAGCGCTGGGTGCACGCTCCATCGCAGATGCTCTTTAAATCCATGTCAGTCACACACACGCAGCGCCTGCGTGGGAGCCGCTCGCACCACGTGAGCATCAAAAGCCCATAGGCGAGAGCGGATAAATCTTGAATGAAGCCGCCGCAGAACGATGTAAGAGACACCCACGGTGGAAAACACAAATTAGTGGTTGCCTCAACATCTGGAGCCCAGGCTGCTGTGCTGGGATAGCCACTGTTTTACATTGCAGTGCTGGAATGCTAATTGTCACTTTTACACTGTGTGAGTGTTGTCTTGCACTCCCCACTCAGACGTGGCCAGCGTTTGTTGCCGTGTGTCCCCTGGGGCTCTTTATTGTCAGCTGTTTTCCTCTGTGATTTCCTTGTTAATACAAAATGCAGGGAAACACACAGCCCTTTAGGGAGAAAGCTGAAGTTGAGAAATAGCTGCTTAGGCGTGTGTTGGTTGTAGGCAAGTGAAAGAACTTCGGTTTTCATCAAACATAATTAAATTCAGCATCATTAAACGCAGGGAGCCTCCTTGTCCTCCCTGCTGCGTGGTATAGATTGGGACTGGCTCCATGGCATCACGCGGAGCCGAAATAGGCATAAGTAGAGGGAGGATTTGGGCAAGGCTGCTTGAAATACCATGTTTTAAGGCGATGTGGTACTTTTCCTTTCCTCCTTCTTTTTCCTCATCAGAATGAAGTGCTCTGCCATTTCTGGAGGACCACGAGGCTCTGCCTGCCTCCCTGGAGGATGCACAGCATCCTGCTGTCCCTCGGGGATGTCTGCAGCTGGGATGGGATGCGGGGTGGTTTGCAGGGGACGCAGGGCAGTTTGCAGAGGACGCATCTACCTGCAGCTGCATGGGGATGCGGGGACCCAGAGCCATTCCTCAGCCGAACTGTCTGGCTTGGACCTATCCCAACCCCCTGCCTCCAGCACCCCCCGCGCCGAGCACCATCAACACAGCTTTCGCCAGGCAGGTAATTACTCCCTGCTAGACCTGTAGAGCTTTGCTCAGGTCTTGTTCGTTTTTGAGGGGTTCCTATCTAGATTAAACCCTAATATTGTGAGTGCCAGCCCAGAGGATCCTAGTGAGCCATTTCTGTACCTCACCTGGCACTGCTGCTTGGCTCCTGGTGGGTTGTGAATAGATGGTCAGTCCTGGAGACTTCAGCTGCAGGTGCATCTGCCATGCTCCTAGGCCAGCTGGTGCACTGGGAAAAGGAATGAACCCTTCAAACTTCCTTTGAACATAAGAAATAATCTCTGATACATAAATCTTACATAGCCAAGCTCTTTTCCCTTATGTCTGCATGTTGTTAATCTGCTTGCACACCTGTGGGTCACCTTAGTCCTCTGAGCTACAGCATACCGGGGGAGCTCCCCTGTGTGGTGTTCCACCATGACTGCCAGGGCCTCCTGTGCTGCTGAGTGGCAGGGTGTCATCTCCTGCACCAAAACAGTAGCTTCCTCTCCTAGGTCCTAACTGTAAAACCTTGCCCTTGGCTATATAAAAATGGCTATGACTGGTCCTAAGCCCCTGGTCCTAAGTTGCTCAGGTTTGCCTGAGTCCGTGCCCCACCTCCATCATTAACATTGTAGTCAGCCTTTTCTCTGCCATTTACTTCTTTAACCCACAATTATTTCATGTTGTCTTTAATACTCTCAATAAAGACATTGTTATAGCTCAATGCTCTTCTGGTAGCAGGCGATCCTGTGTAGAAATATCCCACTGGCTGACAATGTACAACCTCTGCAATCTGCCTCCCGATCCCTTTAATAAAGTGCTGTTGATTCTGCATGATACTGGTCTTATACGTTTTCAGGAGAGCTAAATCAAATACCCTGTGGAACTCTCAATATATTATGTTACTGATTTCCTTTATCAACTGAGTTTGTAACCATATCAGGAAGAATTTATGAAGTTTGTTAAATCCATTTTCTGCAATGCTACTGACACTTATTTCATCCCCAGTTCCTCCTGCCGCTGCCCACATCAGTTAACGCCCAGGCGATGCTGGGGGCTGCAGCTCCATCCACTGCCCAGCACCATTGCTCATGGCATTCAGCCAACTTTTCTTCTCTTCTAGAAATCCAAAGAATGCCAAGGTTTAGTAAAACCCGTTTTCGATCTTCAGAAGACTTCTCAGCCCATTCTCTGGATGCTCTGGGGAGAAAGCTCTCTGGTCCTACCAGTTTTGTGTTTACACGCAATAGTTGCTGTTTAGCATCCTCCTGCTCTTCTGGTGGAACACAGGAGCCTATTTGTCTCCAAGTACAGAACAGAAGTAGCTGATGAATAAATAATTGTGTGTCACTTCTGCTTCTTGACTGACACTCGCGCCATCATGATCTGGTAGTGATTTGTACCGGCAGTGAAGCTCCTTTCTTCTAATGTGACTAAAGGATTCCTCCTTGTCTTGCCTAAACCTGTCAATTGCACATTCGTTTTAACTGATCCCATTAGCTTCTCTTTTCGGCCACGTGTGTATCCTCACTGCTTCTTCCCGTATCAACCCCCCCTGATTTTTATTTCTTTAATTGCCATTTTTGGTTTTCTTTCTGGCAGGAGCTTGGCATGCCAGGGAAGTGCTCTGCCCTTGCTCCTGAATAGCAGTTGCGCTTCTGTGTTTACATTTTCCCCCAGCTGGGTTTGTCCATGGTTGCTTTTGGCTTGACTGAGCTGAGCTCATTCGCACTGAAGGCGTTAAACTGGGCTGGAAGCAGCTGCCCCTGGACAGCCACCAGCTCTTCCCCTGCTTTCAGCTCCTTGCAGTCCTTCTGAGTAAGGCCGAGCAGAGAATTTCCCCAAGGTGACAGCAATATTGTTTCTGTTAGAAAGTTATTATCTTTAATTTTTAAAAGCGCCAAGCAAATGTCCCTGAGATTGCAATCATCCATGATAGAGCACTTTTTCGTGCTACTCATTATACGTGGGTATTTAAGGAGCTGCTCATCCTGTTCCTCTGTCTGGTTGGTGTCTGTAATAGGTTCTCATCAACACCCATCTTGCAATTGAACACTTCTCCACGGTGCTCTTGGTCCAGCTCTGTGGTGATGCTGTCTCTGCTGCAGCTGCCAAGCTTTCCATGGGCAGCCATGGCAGGTGACAGATTCAGCCCCCCCAGCCTGGCAGCCCTTGCACAGCCTCCCACGCTGTTGCCACCAGATGCAGCTCTGTCCTGGGGATGCACTGCTGGCAAGGAGAGCCCTGGGATGACAACCATGCAGAGAGGATTGGTATGGGCTGGAGGTGATGGAGGGGGAGAGAGGTCAGGTCTGAAACAGCAAGAGAGGTGTGGGAACATGAGCAGGGAGGGGTCAAGTTATCTTGTGTGATGGAAGTAGATAGTGGAGGCATCTCAGATAGTAGTGATGGGGGAAGATAAAGAGGGCCCAGTTGTCCATTTGAGAACACCTGATGTAATCACCACACTGCAGGATTACCAACCCTTCCCCTCACCCCTGGCAGCCTCCCCACCTCAACAGCACTGAGGAAGGGGAAGCCATGCACCCACACTGGGGTCAAAAAGGAGTCGAACAAGTGCCTTGGGCATGGGGCTCTGCGAGGTGTCACGAACGATGCCCCAGGTGTAACTTCTGATTTCAGCAATCCCTGAACTTGCTGGAGGATGTATTGAATAAGCATTAATTACTGCCTGCTGATAGAGGTGGAAATCAGGCTGGAGCCTTGGTCTGCTCCAGACCCATGTTCTTGTGGCACGTGGCCAGATGCCAAGAGCCATCAAAATCCTCCTGGACAGGGACTGAGCCCTGGCTGCTGCCAACCGGCGCAGCCGGAATGTCACTGTTTTTTGGAAGGAGTCTGGAGAGGAGCTGGGCTTCAGCTCACTGCCACCAATTCTGCTCTGAGAAACCAGCCCTTTGAACAGGGTGAGCGGAATTTACCCTCCTGGGTTGCCGCAGGATTTATCCGGACAGAAAACCCGTCTTCTGGGGTGGTGTAGGGAGCTGGTTCCCACACTGCCTGGGAGCTGCACGTGATAAGCAAAACGTATGCTGTGAACAGCTCAGAAACAGGCATTTTATTGCTGCATAGGCGTGGTGCAGAGTCTGTCATCTCAAGAGCTGTTACTGTTTAATAGAGGTGGAAGTCTGAATTTGAATGAGGCTCCGGTGGGGTTTTTTTCCCAGGCAAGGTCACTATCTCCATTAGAGCAGTAAATAATTAGGGATGGTTAATGAAAGCTGCAAGCTCTGGGGCTGGGGCTGGTGGCTGGGAGCATAGCTGTGGTCTGGGGGAGGATGCCCCATGCCAGATTCTCCTCTCCCAATCCCCGAGGAGGTGGGATGCTGGCACAGGGTGTATGGGAGGTGCCAGCGGGTGATGTTTGCTGAGAGCAGCCAGGGAGCAGGGGGAGATGCTTGGCTCTGCTGCTTGGCTCTGGCCTTTGGCAAATCACTCTCTGCATGAGTTTTGCTTTCTGAAATGTGAGGATTCTTTAGTGTTCATCTCTTATAGGGCTTCTGGAAAGGCACATGGTGCTGTAATCACTGGTCCATAGGGTAAAGACCCTCCCAGCCCACCAGCAAACCTGGCTGGACCACACTGTGCTCTCTGGCACAGTGGTTTGGGCAGTGGTCTGGTGCGGAGACCCGTAACGCTCTTCACTTGCTTGTGCTGTGTGGGATGTGATGAGGTGAGACAGCCATGGGAGTAAACTTGCTCAGTGCTTCTCGCATCTCAGTTGTTAGTTTTCCCATGGATTTCACCATGGAGTTTTAATGAACACATTCTGCGCTTCATAAAAGACATTAACCTCCTTTTTCAGGAAAATCAAAATTGCTCTTAAAACAATATTAATGTGCTAACCTGTAATTACAGTGGGGTTGCTCAGCCACTGCCCGAGGGGTCCCGCTCGGCTGGGAGGGTTGATCCCTGGCTCACCTTGCTGGTGAGCATCCCCGGCTGCCTCGCGGCCCTTCACTGGCAGGAGGCAGATAGAGTATATCCACTGCCATCAGTGCACATCAGCGCTGATTGGGGCTCAGGGTGTGGGAGTCAAAGACATCGGGGGGGGGGGTGGAGGGGAGGGAAGGTGCCCACCCTATTTACAGAGTCACTTTGAGGTGCCCACGGGGAGACAGGGAGTGATCAGGGGTGCCAGCAGGGTTGTGAGCTTGTTGAGGGTTTTCTGCGACGTTGAAGGAACCAGGGAGGGCTCCTGCCTGCCTGCTGCCCTGCCTTGCCCTTTTTAAGGGCTGCAGCTGTGCAACAACATCTAAAATGCCATTTAATTTTTTTTAAATAGCACTTAGAAGCAGATTCCTTGAGGTTGGTGTTTGACTGCACTTTGGGTTAGTGCTTGGTGTGGAGAGGACGGTTTTGTGGGCAGGTTCACTTTGGCTGACCCTTCAGGCTCAGCACCCAAGGGTTTTGGTAGCTTTTCGCTGGGGTGAGGCGCCCTGGGAACGCATCCCTTGCAGTTGGCTCTGCACAGTCCCACTGCTCGCGCTGTAATGAGCTGTGGCTCGCTTGGGGGGCCTGCAGCAGCGGGCATCTTGAGATATGTCTTTGATTAAGAAGAGGCCTGCTGTGATAAAGAATGACAATGCCAGAGTGACAACTGGTATCTTCTCCCTCAGCTGCTGTGTGCTGACAGCTCTGTGGTGCTGAGGAGGAGCAGTGGCTGCATCACTGTGTGGTAGCTCTGTTACCCACCCCCAAACTCTGCTTGTGTCCTGGGCTGGGGGGTCAGCCCGGGGCACCTGGGGACATTTCTCAAACTGTTCTCACTTTAATTTTGGCTTAGCTTTTATTCTCACATGTATTTAACAGTATCTCCAAATAAAAAGTTCAGGCCAGAGTATGCTCCATGCTCTGAACTGTCCGGTGTCCTTTGGAACAATTCTATTGGAGACAGAAGCGCTTTGACTCTCCCTGTCACTCTCTGGACCAGAGGCATGCTGCATGATGAGCTTCCCTATGTAAAGCTGTTGAGTAATGGCTTTGCTTGCCTGGTCTAGTCCCTTGCTTGTCTGAGGTGGAGAGGGATGCAGATCAGAGAGTGCGTGAGGAGAGCAGGCATGAATAAATGCCCGCTTGATCTGTGGTCTCCAGAGAAACATGAGAAAGTGGGCTTTCTGCATTTGGGTTAGCTCACATTCCACAAACAGAGGAAAGGCTTTTGGCAGGAACAGAAAACCCGGCAGCGTCCCTTAGCAGCTCTGCCTCTGGGCCAGCACCGGCAAAAGGGCCAGATCGTAATTGACTTGCTCTTATGACAGTTTGATGTTTTGCCTTTAGAATCATAGAATCATAGAATCTTCCGGTTGGAAAAGACCTTTGAGATCATCGAGTCCAGCCGTACCCATCATCTGCTAAACCATGTCCCTCAAAAACTCATCTACCCATTTTTAAACACCTCCAAGGATGGTGACTCAATCACCTCCCTGGGCAGCCTCTGCCAGGGCCTGACCACCCTTTCGGTAAAGAAATTCTTCCTAATATCCATTCTGAATCTCCCCTGGCGCAACTTATGGCAATTTCCTCTTGTTCTGTCAACTGGCACTTGAGAGAAGAGATCAATACTCGCTCTGCTACAGCCTCCTTTCAGGCAGTCTTAGACAGTGATGAGGTCTCCCCTCAGTCTCCTCTTCTCCAAGCTAAACAACGCCAGTTCCCTCAGCCGTTCCTCGTAGGACTTGTTCTCCAGCCACTTCACCAGCCTTGCCGCCCTTCTCTGGACGCGCTCCAACACCTCAATGTCCTTCATATACTGAAGGGCCCAGAAGTTTGTTTGCACATCGATGGTAATCAGGCTCCTGGAGGCAGGTGCACGCTGCGGTCAAGGGAAGTGCATGGCCGGGGCTGCAGGCATCATCCTGCACTGTCCTGTGGGGACCCAGCAACAGCATCCGGCAGTGATGGGCAGTGACAATGTCTGGCTGAGATGGGCAGAGATGGCATCCAGCGACAATGGGCAGTGATGGTGTCCAGCAGCGAAGGGCAGTGCCTATTCTGCTCCTGTTGTGCCAGGGGCTCTCCTGTCCTTACTGTGCTCCATGGCAGGTGGACTCAGCAGTAAGGCTGATTCACCATCGTTTTCCACCATCTCGGTTCCAAGGAGTAACAAGAATGTTAATGCTACAGCTGCCACAGTCCATTCCTCCATCAAACCGTCCCCTGTTGCCTTGGCTGTGCTCTTGCTGCCCTTGCTCAGCCAGGGCTGCTGCCACCCCGTGGCTCACTTGCCTGAAGGAGAAGAGATTGGGAAAGTCTTCTCACAACGGGAATTTGCTCCTTGTGGAACCTGTGGCAGGACCCCATGGCTTTGCTTGGTTCCCTAACCCTTGCAAAAATCACCTGCATGTGGGGTGAGTGACTGTATTTGACATCTTGAAAATATCAGGGTTTTTCATAGCCATCATGGGGAGAGAGGCAGGAGAAATTATTGTGACTGCTGGACAGGTGATACTGCAGGATGATTTGCTCAGATATTGCCTGTTTCTTATCTTCTGACACTTCAATCTAGAGACAAACCCGGCACTGTTGGGCTGCAGAGGATGGCTCAGCCATTCCCACATCAGGTTATTAGGAGCTCTGTTGTTTTATCGTACCAAGATGAACAGAGTCGTGATGAAATAACCATGGCAAGGAGAGGCAGAGGGCAGGTGGGAGCAGGAGCAGCCTCTCCTGCCATCCCACTGCCCGCACTGAGGGCTTTGTGCGTTTGCTTTTTGCCAAGCGGTTTGAAGCAGGAGAATTGGTTGGGACAGGAGCTGCAGGGTGGGCAGAGGGAGTGGAGGGGGATGTGGGACCCATCAGCCTTTCTGTGGGCTGCTCAGAGCCCAGGATGTGTTAGCATTGTCAATACACTCCGTGGGATGTGGGCAGGGGAAAGCAGTGGTGAAAGGTGGCATTTGATGGTGACGTTTGTGTTTGCGCCTCTTTCCAATTTCCAGTTTCACTGGTGATTTGGTAATTGTCCCCTAATTATAGCTTTACTCTCAATTTGTGCCTGGAATCACAAGGGGAGGAGAAAGCAACCCCCAAAGAGGCTACAGACAAACAACTGCTCTTTTAAAGTATTCCTGATTTTAATTTGCTAAAATCGATGTTGGCTTATGCTGCTGGCACCTTTGTGAAGCCACTGGTGTCCTGCTGAGCTGCCTCTGGTCCCAGGCATGAAACCTCTGTCTCCCTGGCAAGGCTGGGCTCCCTCAATGAGGAAGCAGGATCCCCTTGGGACAGGCTGCCTGGTGCTCGGCTGGATGTTTGAGACCAACTTATAGTTATTTTTTGCAGCTGCTGGAGTGCTTTGATGCATCAGCATCATCAACTGCATCACACAACATCACTGCATGAGCAATTGCAAGGGGCTGCGAAAATCTGCCGACTCTCTGGGCTGCCTTCTGCCCAATCTGACCCTGAGGCTGCTTGTCCAGCCAGGAAAGGTCACTGTCACCTCACGAGACAGACTGCAATCTGACATTGACTTTCCCTGCTGCCTGGAGCCTGCAGAAGCTCCAGCTTTGCCCCACCGGCCGCGGCGGGCAGTCCTGCCAGGCTGCACAGCATCCTTGCCAAACCCTCCATTTGCCTGAGCAGCCTCGCTCAGCTGAACAAACCTTATCGCGGCACAGCAGCTGTGCCACGCGGCTTCACTGCCGAGGGGGCTGGTGAGACACGGCCCCATGAGGCAGCGGAGCAGGGTCCCCTCGGGATGGGGACCTGCTGCTCCCCCCTGCCAGCCCCTGGCTGCTGACGGTGTCTGGAAGCCTCTTGCAGCCCTGAGGCTCCTCTCCACGCCAGGAGAATCTCTTGTCATTCCTCAGCACGCGTCAGCGGAGGATGAAAGTGTTTTCTGTACATTAGTCTTTGGCCTTCCCTCCGACGTGAAAGGCTGAAGAGGGACAGGAGTGATTGCGCCTTTCGTAGAACGTTGAAAAGCTGCAGCCTGGGGTGTGAGAGCTCTTAGCTGGGAGAGAGGCAAACACTGGCTCTTCTGCTGTCACCCAGTGGGTGAAGCTCCAGGGAGGGTGAAGGGAAGGCAGGGAGGCCAGGAAGAGGTGGTGTGTATGATTTAAATCATGTTAAATAATAATAATAGTTTAAAATAACATCTACATATTGCTCCAACCTGCCCTGATTCCCACTGCTGCTGTGGGATGTGGATGCTCCCCAGCCTCAGCCAGCAGCAGGAAAAGGGCAGGGCCCCTCTGCCAGGCTGGGGCCACCAGCTGGTCCCCTCGATGCCTCCGTGCTTCCCTGGAGACGAGGGCCGTAAGGCATTCCTGTTTGTCCTAGCTTGCTGGCAGCTGAAGTGAGAGACAGACGTGACAGCGCCTCCACCCCTGAGCCGCGCTCCCACAGCACAGCCCGTCTGCAGGCAGCAAGGGCTCGGCCCTGGGGAAGGAGCGGTGCGGTACGATGGGTGCGGTGTGGTACAGTGCTGTACGGTACAGTGTGGTGCGGTGCAGTACAGCACGCTGGGGTGCGGGACCGCTGCAACAGAATGGCCCTCTCTTGCCCATTCAAATACACAGTAGCTGTCATGGGCCTTGGGAAGGTATGAGGTGCTCTCCATCACCTGCAGCTCAGTACGAGCACAGTGCCTGTAAAACTGCAGCATCCGTGTGTGAACGTCGGGTACGGTGCCTGTGCTGCTCGCCACAGGCTCTTGGAACCAGCCCTGTGCCTTAAGCAAGAGCTCTTCAGGGTACACAAACTCAGTCATTCGCTTAGAAATTATTCACGTTGTCGATTTGGACAGATCATCCCCCTGGATGAGGAAGAGTCATCCAGAAAATAGGAGAAGCAGAACATCCCATTGGCATCCAAGAGCTTTGCTCTTCAGGGTCCAGGTTTCATCGTAATTAGCAGGCTCTGGCAGCACTGTCACCTCCCGCGCAGAACCTATTTCCAGGGCTGTGCTGAGGGCTGTGAAATCCCAGGCTCTGCACAGCTCCAGCTGAGCACCCAAAATGAGCAGATGCTTGTGAGCTGCATCTCTCCAGCCCTGCACCACCCATCTGTAAATTAGGGATAACATCACCTGCGCTGGCTTAGCACAGGAGCTGGAGAAGTCTCTGAGATGCTCCCATGCTGCTGGAGCTGAGCAGAGAGCCCACAGAGGGCAAATTGCTCCCTCTTGGCAGCAGGTGAAGTGGATGAGGCTGAGGACCACACACTGAGCCCCGAGGGCAGATAAGGAGCAGAGCTCCAGCAGAAAGTGCTGTGCCCTAAGGGAGCTGACAGAGGTGCGAGTGGCCAAGGAATAGGCAATGATAGCAGAACTGTAACCCAACACATGTGTGAACTGGCCTTAGGTGGAGCAGATTGCCCCATCCTGCAGACCTGCCCTCAGTGCAGCTCTCATCCTCTTTATTAGCCCAATCTGTAGGTGCATCATCAAGAGCGAGGCTGGTGTGAGCTGTGAGTGTAAATGAGCACCTGAGCTGCAGCTGGGACAGACCCAGTAAAAGGGCTGCTGTGGGGCACGGCTCTTCCTGCTGAGTGGTGCTGAGGGTGAAGCTATGGACCGTGGGCATGAGCCTGAGTGGAAACCGGGGGAGCAAACTCACGGGAGCAGCCCCAGGTAAGTGCTGGCAGAGCCAGGACAGTGCAAGTAGCCTGTGCCATGCAGGTGTAGCAGCGTGTGTTGCAGGATGCAGGAATCCTGTTTGCCTGGGGGAGTCTTTCACCTCTGGCGTGAGCAGCTTGGGAAGCTGTGGGACCCATATGAAAGTGGATCAGGTTTGTAGCTGGCAGCATGGTCCTGTTCCCTGCCCTGAGGTTATCCGAATGCAGAGCCTCATGTGGGCAGGGGAAGTGACAGTCTTAAATTGGGGAGTCCCACTCACCGCCTGTGGACAGGAGAATGTTACAAGGGTCGGGGGGCTCGTTGTGATGTGTTGGGGTCTCTTGGTGCTGTGGAATCCCAAAACGGAGGATGATGGAGAGGACACAGCATCCTCCTCTAGCTGTCCCTACCCCTGCCCCAGGTGAGGAGCACAGAGGAGTTTGCAGCAACAAAGCCCTCCAGAATGCAGTGGGGCAGAGCTAGTGCCAAGCAATGGAAATTGTTCTGAATGGCTGGATATCCTCCCAGGGCATGGGTAAGTTTCTTTTATTTCTTGAGGAGAAGTCAAGGTTGCTATCACTCATTCACCAGTGAAGTCCTCTCCTAATACTCAGTCTATAGGATGGTCCCTTCCAAAAAAAAAAAAAAAGCCAAGAGTGAAAAGTGAAACTATGGTGCTACTCTTCAATATCACTTTTCCCCATCTGAGGCATTGGAACCAGCTTCCTGGGGCTGTGTTCCCCTCCCGCAGATGGTGAGGAGGTGGCTCTGCCTCCAGCAGGCAGAGAGCTAAATCCGTCGGTGCTGGATGCACCCTGGTCCCTGTGATAGCAAGCGGGGCTGTCCAGACCCTGACCCAGGCTGAGTGGAGCGAGCCTGGTGCCAGCCGGGTGAGGGAAACAGAGGGAGAGCCTGAAGCTGCAGGTTGCCAGCACCCCTGGCTTCCACACTGGCAAACATGCAGCGTGATGCCCACTGAATTCCCTAAAATAAATAGGCTTTGATGGATCAAGTCCCTTTTAGTGCATCAGCTGAAAACTTCAAATATTTATATCGTTAGGGAGATATGACAGAAGTGTGTGTGTGCGTGCATGTATATATATATATAAAGGCAGGTACTTGAGTGGCAGCCCCATATTTGAAGTTCAAATACTTACCTTCAAATCAATGCTATAAAAGAAGAAGAAAAAAAATGAATTTAATATCACTTTTGCAAGGAAAACAACCTGCCAAGCCTCCTTCCAGGCTAAATGCGCTTTAAAGATTGACTGTGCAGCTGTAAAAACTATTGATGAACTGTAAACATGAAAAGATCGCCCTGCTCGTGGCCTGTCAGAAGCATTAGGTTGGAAATGCTCTGTGCTCCGCTCCAGCATGACTCACCGAGTCCTCAGCAAATGTGTTTATTTGTAAAGATCCTCATTTCAGAAATAGTGACCTTTTTAATGCCTCGTGCAGTGAGCTCGGAAATTCGAAATTGCCTTTTGGCAACTCGCTCGTCTGGCTGAAGCTCTGACAGTGCTTTCCGTGGCGATTTACATATTTTTAGCCTTGATATTCTGCACTGTGGGGCTCCTTTGGAAAATGATTTTCTTTTCGCAGCCCTGAGACTGCAGTTCGGTCTCTGCAGTACTGGGCTGAGATCAGACTATGCAGAGGGTGTGAGGGGTCTGCTCGCTCGACTGGTGGGCTTCTTGCAGCACATTGCTGAGCCTGCTGCCTCCATGAACCTTCCTGCTTTTATTAACATCCTTCTTGAGAAACAGACTGTGATATCAGTCACAAATTCAAGCAGCTGCTTCACTTTGAAATGGGGAATAAAAACTCTCATAGAATCACAGAATGGGTTGGGTTGGAAGGGACTTCAAAGCCCATCCAGCTCCAACCCCCTGCCATGGGCAGGGACATCTTCCACTAGATCAGGGTGCTCAACAGCCTATCCAACCTGGCCTTGAACACCTCCAGGGATGGGGCAGCCACAAGGTCTCTGGGCAACCTGGGCCAGAGCCTCTCCCCCCTCACAGTGAAGAATTTCTTCTCATCTCAATCTCCCCTATTTCAGCTGAAAACCATTCCCCTCATCCTGTCCCTGTACTCCCTGATCAAGAGCCCCTCCCCAGCTTTCCTGTAGCCCCTTTCAGTATTGGGAGACTGCTCTAAGGTCCCTTTGAAGCTGTTATTCCAGGCTGCTGTGCATCAAAGCACCAGGGTAGCTCCTTTGGCCATTGCACTCATCACCTGCTTGCCTCCTGGGTTCATTGCGAAGCCCCAATCACTCCTGTGCTCTGCCAGCGTTCACACCAAGGCAGGTTTGGTAGCCTGCAACCTCATCACTGTGTCCATGGCCTGTCCCACTGTTCCCAGTCCCTACCAGCTGCCAGCTCCTGGCACAGCAGGAGGAACACAGCACAGCACTGCGTGCTGGAGCCTGGGGAGGGTGGCAGCCACAGCCACCTCACCCTCCCAGCCAGGCATTAGGCATTGCTGTTCATTGCTCCGCCAGCTCCTTCGATGTGTCTCTTTAAGCTGTGGGATACAAATATGCTGAATATGAAATGTCACAGTTGTAATAACAGTTATTTAACCTTTCTCGGTCCTGTGACTAACGGCTTCTGCCATTCGTGTTTGGGAACGGGCGATAGCACTGCTCCTTTCTGCTGTTGTTGTTCATCCAAATGCATTGGGGAAAGATGTTTTGATGGTTTTTCTCCTGTTTGTTTGCGTCCTTTCTCGGTGCTCTACAATTTCTCATTGCTGATTTATATTCAGAGTTATAAATATTTGCTTTCTTCTTTTTGTTGAGCATGTTTTTATTTATATAGCTGTTTACATATTAGCCAGGCGGGTTTTAAACTGATGCAAACTCTTGTCTCAGTTATGAGTTTTGGGGTAAAACACTCTTAAATCATTTTCTATTCACAGTCATGCCTTTATGCTTAAATCCATTCTCCTAACTGATTTGGCTTATAATTGTTCTCTGCTCTGTGAATTGACCTTTCAAAGCACCAGGAGTATATGGTGGTGCCTTGGACTTGCCTCTGTTTGCCCATCAACAGTGTAATCAAGTCATGATTGCTTGGACTTGAGCAGCAACTAGTTTTTAATTCTGTGATCCATTCCCCTTCAGCTGTCAACACGGAGTCTAAAATAGCACTCCCCTGTGCTAGATGCCATGCTTCAGAGCTATGAAATTATCATTTATAGGTTTTTAGAAATTCAGAGGACGTTTTAATACCGACGGAGTGAAACCTCCAGCTTCCCATCATAATGCAGCTTTCTCTCCTACTTATTATAAATAGGAGCTTAAGCAGCCTCTGGGATGGGCTGGCCCTGGTACAGTTCTGGGTCGGAAGCAGATACTGGAGCACCCCATGTCTATAGATCATCTGTCTGAATTACTGGCAGCTTGTTTAACCAGAGGACCACAGGTTTTCACACTCTTGACCCTTGATTTTCCCACCTGGTCCCTTTTGGGCAGGATTCATCATCGATTTTCATTGTTCTGTACAGGTCTCTCTGTAGGGCTCAACAATGCCACATGGGTCAAACTTACTCCAACAGTCATTAACCTAGCTTGGGGGGGGTGCAGGCAGCTGAGGGGCTGCCTCTTTCTTTTTTGGCAAGGTTTGTTCTTACCATCTCAATGTTGTGCTGGAGGAGGGCTCGGTTGTTCCATGGTGCCTTTTGCTGCTGGTTTAATGCCTTTGCGTTGCTGACTGCTGCAGCCTGGAGGTGGAGGTCACTGCTGCTTCTTGGGGTGGATTCAGGAACTCCTCACAGCTGTGCGTGAGTCCCCATGGAAGGTTTGGCACAAGGCAGTGTGCTGTGCTGGAGAGGCTGTGATGGCCAAAGAGGGGCCATCTTAACAGGAAGCTCCGGTTATTCCCCAGCTTACAGAAAGGACACCCTGAGATGAGATGCAGAAATGGGAGTTACAGACAGTGCAAATGATGCTTTTTGGGGGGGCAGATCCACAGCCTGGCAAGGGGTATGAGCCTTGGTTTAGTCCTACATTCCACATCCATGAGGTTATTCAGTGACCAGAGTGTGATGGAGCCAAGCTAGAGGTGTCCCAGGAGTGAAAAGACCACAAAGCTGTTATAGGGAAAGGGTGAAGGAGAGAGAAAAAGACATCATTTGATGCGCAGAAGTTGTGTCCAAGTAAGAGAAACAGAAAAGGGCATGAATTTCGACAAGTTAAATGAGGAACCACTACAAGGCAGGCAGAAATGATCACGAAGGACAACTTGCTGAGGGCATAAAAAGCAGTAATAAAATCTTTGCTCTCAAACACGGGTCTGGCAGCTGTGGCTTGGTGAGCAATGGCTCCCTCTGGGAAAATGGGGGGAATTCTTCTCCTGGTAGTCGTTGGTAGATCTCTCCATAGGCAGGAAAAGTGTGGTTTGGGAAGGTTACAGGATGGAGTGGGTCTGTACTGCTGTCCCTCCAGTGTCTCTGTGCCACCAGCCAGACATGTGGAACTGCAGGGTTTCACACCAGGTTGACATTGGGGCTGGGTGCACTGGCTCAGCACTGGCAGGAGGTGCCAGTGGGGGCCCCCAGTGTTCTGCCCCAAACCCTCTTGAACCCCTCGGAGACGTACAGGGCAGGAGGAGGACAGGGTTATGCAGCACAGGCTGCAGCAGGGACCACACGGCAGCCTGGCTGGAGAGGAAAGTGGCCAATGTCATTTGCTGCAGACAAGGATGTGCTCAGGGAGGAGATTGCTCACCTGGGAAGATGTGGTGAGATCCCCGCAGAGAGCTTTTTAGTGCACCAGATCTCAACAGTGATAGCAAAGAGAAAGGGGAGGACGGGGATCAGCCCAAGCTCTCCTTCTCCAAATGGGCACAGAGTTCCTGCACCTCAGGACAGATCCCCTTCCCTGTGTCCCATCAGTAAAAAGTGTTGTGATCCACGAATCTCCCAGGGCTGGGCTGGCTGCCCCTGTTACCAATAGCTAAAGACAAAGCTGGAAGGCCCACCCTTCCCAGAAGCTCATCAGTTAACCCAAGTGAATCTAAAACATTCCTTGGAGGAGTGAGAGCTGGATCCTGCCCTGACTGTGTCTGTGCTGAGGGAGGTCCTGGTGCCTCGTGCATGGGATGCTCAGCTGGTGCCAGGGATCCCACTCCTGCCCCATCTCTTAACTTCAATGCCTGTGAGCAAGCAGACAAACAAAAGTTATTTTTTTAATTACTTAAATTGTATTAATTTAAATGGATAAACTCAATCAGTGAAGCTCATTAGTTTCTAGCACGTGGCTTATTTACGCTGAATCTGGCTGCTCCAGCCCTCATTTCAGTATCATAGGAATGTCAATTACCTTTTAAAACACAAATCAATGTTTATTCACTGGTAAAGATGAAACATGGAACGCTTTCTTTGGCTGTGTTGATGAGTGCTCTGCTCTCCAGCCTGATCTGAGGGCTCCAGCACTGGCTGCCCATCGCACCGATGTGCCAGAGGGGACGGCAGCACCTCGGTCTCCTTGCAGGGAAGGGACCACCCTGGACCCCGTGCTCGCAGCAGCCCCTCTGCCTCTCCACCCTGTTCCAGATAGGAACGCCCAGCGTCTTCCCAGGAGTGTGTTTGCAGTTCCTTGCCATGTACTCCACCAATGTGGAAGGACAGAGAGAGGAAGGAAACCCAGGGGGGCACGGGTGGAGACCCTGAAAGGCGGCTCCAGTGCGTTACCTGATTACTTCTATAATGAGAAAAACAAAGCTAAACCCTTGAAGCAGAGTGCTGGAAATTACCCATCATTTTCAAACTTTTTTTCCTCTATTATTCAGAATTGTTTTGCTTTTCTGCACTGCCTTGTGTAGGTTGCAGCAACCCCACAGATTCCAGAATGGGAGATGATGAGTCACTGTCAAAATGTAGATTATTTTTTTTTCCCCTTCAGCGATGCTGAGGGAGTGAAGTCCCAGTGACACGTCGGTCGCCGGCACCTCGCAGGCTAAATCTGGCAGAAGTTCCCAGCCCACCCCTGGGTGCGAGTGCCTGGGCTGTGCCCACGGCTGCCCTGATGGGTCCCCCCGGGGATGCCCAGCAACACCGGGGCTGGTCGCTGCTCCCCAAACCCTGCCAAGCTGTTGGGAACGCACGGGGGAACTCAGTTTTCTTGCGTTGCTGTGTGTGTTGGCACTGGCCTCAGCGTCCAGCGGCACCGTCACGGCAGAACCCACTTCTGCCACCTCCTCACTGTTGCGCTTGCTTCAGTTTCCTTGGTTTTTTCCACTGTTATTTTTTTTACAACAGGAAAAAAATCCGTCAGAAAAGGCATCTCTGTGTAGGTGACTCTGCTCAGCCACCAACCACCACCGCAATGAGGGGGAGAGGGTGTGAAGTAGGGATGGAGCTGGATTGCGCATGTACTCCAGTGGGAAGCTAGCGTGGGGCTGCTGGGGTGATGGGGATGTGCTGGGGGGAGACCTTGGTCCTGGGTAGGGGGATTCATCCTGCTGGCCGGCTCTGAGGAGTCCAGTATCCATCCCAAGGAAGAGAGAGCTTCTGGCTGCTGAGCAATGCAGAGCAGGAAGCTTTTTTGTACCAACACACAGGTTTAGCCTCAATTTAGCTGCTCACCACTGGATTTGAAGCAAGCAGATGGGTGTGGTAAAGCAGTGACAGCCCATGGGCTGAGGGGTCGCAAAATCATTTTGATGGTGAGGCCTGGTGCTCAGCTGACTCCCAGCGGTTTCCCAGGCTTTGGGAGGAGAGCAGAACCCTTCCCAAGACAGCTGTGCTGGGCAGCATCCTTGACTTGAGCAGTAATTCCAGCTGGGTTGCTCTGAGCTGTGGGTCTGGGGGTGTCTGTCCCAGGTGCTTTTCTAAGGTGCTTGTGTTGTCTTTGAAACCAGGCTGTATCAAAGGCTTTGCCGTGTGGGAGGCGAAGATGATGCTGGGGGGTGGCTGGGACCCTACAGCCCTTCCTGAGGATGTGAGATATCTGCTCCCTTGGTGGCCACTGGTCTCTGGGTGATGGAGAACTGAAACCCCAGAGTTTCGCAGTCTCACACGGGGGACCTTATGCAAAGAGCCTCAGGATCCCTCACACAGTGTGAAGCTGGGGAAGGAGTAAAGACGGATTTCTTTCTGTCTCTCCAAGCATCTGGGAGGTGGGTGGGAGGTAAAAAAAGATGAGCCCTGAAGTTTTAATTCCTTGAAGATATTTAGGTATCTTGCTTTTGTTACTCAAGTGAGTGCAGAGCCTGAGCACCCCTGAGGATGTGCAGCAGGCTCATACCCCAGCATTTGTCAGCTTGGCCTGGACTTCTGATTCTACAACAAGTGTGAATTTTCAGAGAACTTAAAGCATAATGACCCCACTGCCTCCTCCAAATGGATTTGATGTGACAAGGGGTCTTTAGGAAGGCCGTTACTGTAAAACGCAAATTAGGAGATAACTCACTTGAATTCACTGGGAGGTGGGGAGAGCTAAGAGCTGAAATGTCACCTTGCCTTGGGACTTCTCCTCCTGAGCCAGCCAACGTGAGGGAAGAGAGGAATTTCCTTCTCATTTAAGCACAGTGTTAGCTCATCTTCTCCACCCTGAGCCTTAGTTTGTGCACTGAGCAGTAACAACCAGAATAGTCCCTGGAAAAGTGTTCCACTGGGTGAAAGTAATGAGATTTTAGAACCAGAACTAGAGCTCTTTAGTCTTCTGGCTCCCTGGGTTGGGATCAATAGTCTTAACTGTATTTCCACCATCAGGAGCATCGCACTTCCCTAGCCCCTTCCCTGCCTCCCCAGCCCTCCCAAGGGGAAAAGGGCTTTGAGAGGAAAAAGACCTGAGATCAAATCAATTAATTGCCTTTGCATTCTCCAATAAATGCAGTGCAGAGAGTGTGTACATTGAAGTAGAAAAGAACTGAAGCAGCAGTGATGAAACCCTGCTGAAACGAGACATTTCCCTGCGTGAAGCAGCCTTGGTCCAGGGGAGAAGGGTGACTCGTGGAAGGCTGGCATTGGTCACGTTATTTAACGACAGCTCGAGGATGCTCTGATCTGATGGGGATGAGAGGGATCAAGGAATCACATGGAGTGCAGGATGCAAACCAGCCCCACAGGAGGATAAGGGAAGAGATGCCTTTGCAAATGCAGTGAATACAAAATCTGTTAGGAGTTAATTTCTTCCAAATTAAATCCAATGTTACCTAAAACTGCAGCAAGCCCAGAGCCTCAGGCAGGGACACCCTGCAGGCACCACACGGCCAACGCACCCATTGCCAGGAAAATGCTGGAAGATTTGCCAACTGGTGAGGCCCTCCCTGTGGTGCTTGGGGTATCTCCAGGCTGGGTGCTTGCCAAAGGGTGGCCACTGGATTAAAGCGGAACCATTAAATTGAGAGCTTGAGCCGAAACTGGCCGAGACTGGTGCAGAGTGGGGAGTGATGCTGCTCTGCTGTTGGCTGAGGGCTTGGTGTTGACTGTGAAGGACAAGAGTTGAGCAGGCAGAAGGTTGCACCAAACTGACAGCAGCGCTGGGGATGCTCACACTGACCCTGCCACAGTGCCACTGGCATCCCCAGGGAAGGAGGGCAGGCAGGGGGAGGCTTCCTGCGGGACTTAGATCACTCCCTGGCCCTGAGGTTTGGATGTGTGGTACTGGGGTCTGTTCTTGCAGCTTGCTGCCTTGGGGGGACAGGGAGGTGGGATGTTCTTGCATGTTCTGCATGCTCCTGCCCACCCCAGTGGGTCCATCATGGCCCAGCACTGAGATCATGGTTACTTGTCCTTTGCCTTGATCATGGCTGGGCTCCTTGGTTGCTCTCCCAGTGCACTGACTATTTGGAAGTGCCTGGGCTGCAGGAGAGGCCAGGAGCAGCTCAGTGCTCAGCTCCGTGGCAGAGATTTTAACCCAGCCTGGGCAGGGAGTGCAGTGCCACATTGCCACAGATGAACATTTGAAAGACATGCTCATTCTGGCTGGCCAGAAGTGCCTCATCCACAGCCCGCATGGCTCATCCCTGGCACTCTGACTTCCCCTTTGCTTGCTTGGGCTCGTGCCAGCTGATGTTACTGCTGTGTTGACTGACTTAACCAGGCTTCAACGTACCAGCCTGTGGAGCCGTGCCTCCCTCCCTCGGCACAGCAGTGACATTTCCCACTGCCAGGGGGTCTGCATGCCCAGCTGCTGCCCTGCAGCTCCCTGGGGCTGGCAGCAGCAGCAGCCACAGGAGAGCACCGGGGTGGCAGCAGGTTTTGCAGCTACAGATGCTGCTCCAGGGAAGAGGGGAGGGAAGCAAAACAGGAGGGCCATGTAACATGAGGAAGGATTATCTTGCAGGCGTTGTGGCTGGCACTTGTCCAGCTGCCTCAAACTCTTGTTTCTTGTGGCTCTGTGCTGGAACCTGTTGGCCGGGCACTGTCCCTGCCTGTTTGTGCATCGGGGGGACCCCAACGCATGTGCTTGCATGGGGAGGCTGAGCTCACTGGGTGCCACACGTACTGTGTGCACCCCACGCGTTCTTAAGCAGGACCCTGCTGGAGGAGGGGTTATGTAGGTCTGGTTCCTCGGTACAGGCAAAGGGAAAAGCTATTCCATGCCGGGGTGAGGGGAGGCAGTGGTAGCCGGCTGGGGCTCCCTGGCACAGCGTTGCTGTGAGCGGAGCTGCCTGGTAACACGCCGGGCTCCGGGCAGGGAAGTGCAGTGATAAGCTAAGTTGGCTAATCAGGATTCACATTAATAGGGAGAGAAAATTACCCAGATCTACCACAGAGAGAGCTGAGCAGGGAATGAATAACCGCAGCGGTGCGCTGCCTTTGCTGGCACTCTCCTGGCCAGCAGATGAATTAAACCCAGGGTGGTGTGAGTCATGCACACAGTGTGGAGTCGCATCACGGGCATGGACAGCAGCTGGGGAAATCACTCGCAAGTAGGCTGGGATGTGCTGAAAGCAGCAGCCTCCAGCAGCCTGATGTGCTCCCAGCCGGCAGGAGCTCTGCCCTTGCTCCTGCGAAGGGAGAGGAGCCCGAGCACCAGCGCTGAAGGCAGTGGTGGTTGTAGAGGGACACAGCAGCCCCTGACTAACGCATCCGTACAGCATGGGCTGCTCTGCGAGCTGTCACAGGGTCACAGTGTGTGATGGCAAGGGGCACAGTGCCACCCGTAGCAAGAACTGAGGGTGTAAGCGCCCAGAGCAAGCGGCTGTACCTGAGCCAGCCCAGCATCCTGCTGAGTTCCAGGCTGGCCTGTCTTTCCCAGCTGATTTCTATGTGCAGCCAAGCCCAGCACTAGGCAGGACTCCAGCCCCAGGAGCAGGAGCGCCATGTGCCTGAGCTCACAGCCACAGCATTGGCTCTGGCAGGGGGTCAGGGATGGCACAGAACAGGCAATCTGGCATCGCCTCTGCCTCAAGTCCTTACTAAGAAAACGTGGGCAGGGGAAGGAGGCTCCAGAGGTTAAGGACTCAGCCCAAACCTGCTTCCTTTATGTCTGTGATGTTGTAATGCTGCCTTGGCCAGGGCGCAGCTATGAAGCCAGGAGAGGGAAGTCCGGAGCTGCATCTGCCATCACCAGGGATCCAGTGGTCAGGATGTGTGGGGCAAGAGTGTGGGGGCCAAGCCCCCAGCCAGAACCAGGAGCAGCTACCCCATCTTCCATGGAATCCTTTCCAGCCACACCTCCCTGGGTCAGGGCTCAGGGAGCATTTTGGGGGTCAGAGAGGCTTTTTGTGATTTAAGCTTTGTTGTTGTATTTGTTTGGAGGCTGGGAAATTGTGTATCAGGTGACTCAGCGGTTACCATGGTGACAAGCATCACTTAATGAACAGAGGGAGCAAAGGAACCAAAATAAATGTCAGCATGAAATAGATGCAATGGAGCCGGACAGGCAGCCTGACTGCCCCCTCCCCGCATCAGGGGGCCTGCCCTGCAGTCCCCTGGCTGGGCTGTGACTCCCTTTGCCACGTGGGGGACAGATTTTGCTAAGCCACCTGCAGGGTGAAGGGCCAGTGGGCAAGCAGCGTGGTGAGCCCTGACACAAAATGTGCAGTGTCCATCCCCGCTGAGGCTCGTGGTCCCCCTGGTACCAGGCAGCTGCAGCCCTGCTGACTGCAGGGATATGTTGCTCTGCACCTGACAGTGTCGAAGTAGCCTGCAAGTATTTAGTGATGCCACCATGCTTTCCCCCTCCTGATGCTCGGCCAGGGTTGCACTTGCATCCACAGCAGGAGGGAGTTGGTGCTGGGTCCTCTGGTAGCAATGCTGAGCAAAGGCTCTGCCTCTGCTCAGAGAAGGGGCTAAGGGAAGCAGGGAGGTCACAGATCCTGGTGGGGCAGAGCAGATGCAGTAGAGCTGTGTGTGGTTTCGGCTGCTGCAGAGGGAGGGAGGGATGGATGGATGGATTGATGGATGGATGGATGAACAGTTGGACGAGCACCATAGCCCAGGTGAGCCCCATGGCAAGGGTGTGTTTACATCTGAAGAGGACATTCCATGCACTTGCAGGTGTCTCCTGCTCCAAGGCTTGTCCTCATTCCTTGTGGTCATGGATTTACCTTAGACAGCAAGGCTTGCAGGGATCCTGGCTCATCCAGATGCTGCTCAGAGCAAGGAGGTGCTGGCCTTGGGGGCTGAGGGGGCTTAGCAGCACAGGGAGCCTTGGTGAACCTCAAAGGGCTGGAGCCCAAGGGACTGGTATTCTCACTTGCACGCTGTGCTGATGGGCTGACTGGGTCTCTAAACTCCTTTCCCACAGGACACCAAGGGAAAGTTTCCTCTCTCTAATCAGATAGTGAACGCTGGCCTCACAGCCCTATCTGGAAGGTGGAAGGAAGTGTTCCTGCACTGCCGGGAGTCGGTGCCCTGGTGAAGCTCTTGCAAACTCCTGCACGCTGCATGGGCATCCTGGCTGACAGCAGCTTTGCAGCCAGTAAAACTCTGAGAGGATGGGTCTGTCCCACCAGAGCAGGTCAGGGCTTTGGGGCTCTGAGGCAGAGTGAGGACCCAGACATTTGGAGACCAGCTGGAAACAGAAGCCTCAGCACTGCCCCAAGAGTGACAGCCCTGCACTGGGTGAGACTGGAGACATGTTCAGGTCAACACAGTGTGTCCAGGCACACACTGTCTTGGCACATCCTTCTGGGTCCATTGGGGTGTAGGGGTGTTTTGGGGTGCTACAGGTTGGCATAGTCACACTCTGGCAGCACATACCTGATGACTGGAGAGCAAAGAGACAAATTTGGAGGTGGTTCTGGGGTGCATGAGGCAAAGCCTTGCTGGCAGGTACAGGGAGAAGGTCAGAGGAGGAGGATGGGGTCTGTGCCACAAAGCTGCCATCCTCCCAGTGCCTCACCAACCCCACTTGTGATGTCCGTTCTGAGCTTCCCCTTCACCTACAGTTCCCAAAGCAACGGGATCAGGCGGTTCTCCCTGGATGCCGTGTCTCCCGCTTGGATGACAGCTTGCCACCTCCAGAGCTTCATCTCCAGTTTTAATTGATGCTTGTCACGATGCTTAGCTCCCCCGAAGCCGTAGCTAGAGTGCAGACTGGCAGCGTGCTGCTGTGCGGGACACCGTGCAGGCTGGCTTCTCTTGCCTGAAGCCCTGTCCCCTGCTAGCATGTCCTTTCTGGTCCCATGGGAGAGGAGACAGAGCCAGCATAATCTGGCCGCATGCTCCAGCACTGGTGTCCTGAGGGGCTGCCCTTCCTGTAGAGAAAAGCTGCAGAAATTCCTCATCCTACCCCTTGTGGCTGCAGAAGAGCCACACTCTGTGCCTTAGTTTCCCTATTTATAACATCCAGCACAGCATTGTTGCCCTGGAGGTGTTCAACGCCAGCTTGGATGGGGCTTTGAGCAACCTGATCCAGTGGGAGGTGTCCCTGCCTATGGCAGGGAGGCTGGAACTGGATGGACTTTTAAGGTCTCTTCTGACCCAAACCATTCCATGTTTCTGTGATTCTATTTGTCAGCACTGTGGCTGAAGCATTGTGCATACTCTTGCATTAGCGCTTGCTGTTTGCTTTGGAGAAGCTGGCTCTGTGAATCCTGCAGGCAGAAGTGGCTGCTGCCGCCCCAGGCCCTGGAGAGGCTGTGTTCCCATCCAGCACCATGGCATGAGCTGAGCTCAGAGCTGTCCCCAGCAGACAGCAAGTGCTGTGCGCGGTGTCTTGGAGGGCTGCCATGAGGAGCAGGCTCGCAGCGTCCACAGGAGGTGATGGGCTGCATCCATCACAACAAATCCATAGATGCAACTGGGCATAGACAGGGATTTTTATTAGTATCTTGTAATGTCTTTAATTTCTCTCTGCCTGTACATCAGTAGCACATGGACCAGGGTGCTGAGGCTGGTGGGTGGATGACCAGAAGAGGCAAGAGCCCGTTCATGACCAATCCCTTCCCCAGGCTGTCCCATAAGTGTTCCCCACAGTGGACATGACAAGTGCCCCCGTGACTTACAGCCTGGAACAGAGTTCCCAGGACATCGCCTGCCAAAGCCTGCACTGTCCTTGGCTTTTTGCTCTCACGGCACAATTGCACGGCCTTGGCACGGGAGACTGCTGAGCCCAAAAGAGCAGAGAGGAGGAAGCCGAAGCAAACAGGCAGGCAATGAAAAGTGAAATGCATTTGTTTTGTTTCAGAGGTGGGGGGGGGGGGAAAAGCCACAGAAAAAGAGCCTTTTTTTCCTCAAATGCTAAGTGGGAGGCCAGCGGATGCCAGAGCATCTGCCTTCTTCCCCAGCCTTCCAGGCAGCGTTGCCAGTGCCCACCATGATGGGGACTGCTCTCGCCCCCACTCCCCACTTGTGTCGGGGGCACCCATGAGCAGGAGTGGGACGGTGACACACTGGGCGGGTGGCACTTAGTCACTTTTGTGCATGGTTGTGCACGTGTGTGCTGGGGGGACACGTGAAAGCAGGCTGGAAATGTGGTCCAGACAGGTCATCTCAGCAGCTCTCTGCCTCTTCTGCCCCAGCTGCCATGTCCGAGGCATGGGGCATGGCTGAGAAGGGGCAGGAAAGGGTAAGCAGACCAGAAGCTTTTCGTAGTCATTTAAATGAACTTGCCTGTGGCTCCAAAAAAATCGCATCTTGGAAGTTAAGCTGTAGCCCAGATGTTCCTTTAGCAAATGTGCAGCAGCCCATGCCCTGTGTTAGTTCAGCGGTAAATCAGAACTGCTCTTTGTGCAGCCAGGGACTGGGGCAGAGCAGCCAAACTGGGAGCACTGGGCTGGTGTTTCGGTGCTGCGCAGACCCAGGGCTCTGCTCAAGCAGCCGCTCTGACTCCAGTGCTGCTGTTGTTCCAGCAGGAATTTGACACGAAGGCAGGTGACCCTGACATCCCAGAGTGAGCCCTGGGCTGCAGCCATGAAGGCTTTCCCTAGTGCATCCCAATAAGGTGGCGCTGGGACCTGCAGGCCAGGAGGGTTTATTTACAGCCGCATCGATTCTCTGTCAAAACCGATGAGTGGTTTACTTGGGTGGGTGTGGGGAGCCAGCGAGTGCCTGCTCTGCTTTACTTCCCCCTCACTGAGAAAATGGGGGACAGGCAAGCCTTGCGTGTGTCCAAGCATGCACCCAAGAAGCGGGGGAAAGCTCGGCTGCAGTCAGGCAGAGGCAGTGCCATGCTGAGCATCACAAGCACACGGCACATCCTCGCAGCACCGTGCAGCTGGAGAGGGGAGTGGGAGCTGCAGTGCAGAGAGGCTCTGCCTGTGGTTGCCGTGGGGCTGCAGGGGGAGCAGGGCAGCTTGGACTTCTCCCCAGAGTTCAGCAGCAATGCTAATGACAGGACTTAATTTGAGATGTAGATGTGCAGCCCCACCGGCGGGGACAAGCAGTGCTTGGAGGATGCAGGAGCAGCTGAGGACCAAAGCATCTCTAGGGACCAAGGGCACTGTTTGGGGTCACTGCCAGCCCTATGCCAGGCAATGCTCCTGGGCTGCTGCCGTGCTGGCCCTGTGCAGCTTGTCTGGCAGCACTCCTGCCAGCGGCAGAGGGGTCTGAAGGTTTCCTGGTTTCTGATTCCACAGGAACCTTCCGAGGAGTATGCAAGAAAATTGACCACTTCCCTGAGGATGCGGATTATGAACAAGACACGGCTGAATATCTCCTCCGTGAGTCTGCTTTCCTCTGCATGTTGGAGCTGTGCATGCTTCTCAGGGACCCCTCACCCCATTCCCAGAGCTTCACCCAACAGGTCCCTCCACTGCTGGCATGAGGCTGATGGGCCCAAGAATCCCAGGCTCCCTATGCAGCAGCAGTAACCCTCTGGGTTCCCTAAGCATGAACCACGCTGTCCCTGTGTCCTGTCCCAAGCTTGTCAGGGTGCGAGGGCCACTGGGGACCAGGACCCTGCAGGTCCCTGGTGTGGCCCTGCTGGGTTGCAGTGTTCGTGCCGGACTCCCTGTTTCCAGGGCCAGGCAGCAACCTCTACCTGATGCAGCTGCAGCTCATCCAGATGTTGCTCCAAACTCCCCATTTTCCAGATCTGCAGGGAGCCATCAGCTCTGCTCACCCATCTAAGAGGGGAACGTGTCTAATGGAATAGGTTTGCAATTTTAGTAGATTAGCATTTAAGTTCTTTTCCCACCCCCTCCTGCATTTAAAATAAAAAGTCTATTTTAAAGACCCCAGAATGGCATTTTAATGGGGCTTCTCTGTATCTCTGTTCTTTTAATAAAGGCCCTAATAGAGGGATGAGAGCCCAAACCAAGGCACAGTGTATTTTCAGTGCAGCAGGTAGTGATTTGCTGCATTAATTACTCTTTACTGTCATTTTGGGAGCTGAACTTCTGATAGGCCGAGTAGAAAAGACCCTTCTTTGTGTAGCTGTCAGTCAGTGATTCTTGAGCGTGCAGAGATGGGCCCTGCCAGAGCTCATCCCCTTGGGGATGGAGCCCAGCACCGGAGCCACAACATTTCACATGATGGGACTGGCATCTTGGGCTTCTTGTCCATTTTGATAGTACTCCTCCTCTGCATCAGAAAATGACCTTTTGTTGAATTTGAGGTATGTGAATTTGCAACTTTTTGCCTTTCAAAGCTGCTGGGATTGTTTGGGGGCGCAAGGGACGGGTTCCTGACCCTTGTGGTTGGCAGTGCTGCTCCTTTCCTTGCCAAGCTGGTGCAATCTGGGGGTTCTGCAGTCCCTGGGCTCACATCCATAGCCTAAACCTGTGGGTGGTATGTTTGGCAAGGGAAAGGTACAACACTGGTGCTGACGGTGTGACAAGACTGGGAGAAATAATTCCTTGAAATAGCCTTGGAGGAAAAAAAGTATATTCAGGATTTTTGTGATGGGAGGCCTGAATCGCAGCGTTTGTAGGGCTGATGCTGGGTTCCAGAGCAACCTGGGAGCAGAGCAGCTCAGGGAGAAGCAGAGGATGCATAGAGGGGCCTGGTGCTGTTTCTCTCCCGTGCCTTGTTGGCAACAACCCAGCATGGCTTTGCAACAGATCTTCCTGGGTGCTGGCATGGGATATGCGGGCAGTCCCTGCCTGGAACGATGCTGGGAGCCAACCCTGCCCCACTCCCTGTCCCACAGGTGCGGTGAGAGCATCCAGCATCTTCCCCATCCTCAGCGTGGGCCTGCTCTTCTTCGGGGGCCTGTGTGTGGCAGCCAGCGAGTTCTACAAGAGCAAACACAACGTCATCCTCAGCGCCGGCATCTTCTTCGTCTCTGCAGGTAGGAGCTGCCTGGCGGGTTGGGAGCAGGTGTGGGAGCATGGGAGGAGCAGGAGATGGTTTGGGGATCCTCCTGTGCTGTTGGCACAGAGGGTTTCTGGAGTTTGTGAGCTGTTCCAGTGAAAATATCCTCACTGCAGGGGGAAAACAGCAGAGGTTTCTGGCAAGTGGTCACTGTGCTAGATAGCACTTTAAGTGTCCACCCTTCTCTGCCCTGACCAGTTTCCCTGCAGGTGCTGCAGTCCAGGCAGGGCTCCTGGAGTGCAGCCATCCCACAGGGGGAGCACCTGGCCCCAAGGCTCAGGGGCTCTGCCCTCCATCACCACCACACAGTGGGTTGTGGGACCAGGCGAGGGCGGGTGCTGTGCTGGCACTGCCCTCCAAGGAAAATCTCTCTCTCTTGAGATGCTGTTCCTTCTGCATTATTTTTTCCTCCGTGCACTGTTCCTCAATGCTTGCACTGATTATCTTATGACAATGTCTTTGTCTCAAGGAACTGCTCTATTTTGTGTTTTTCTTCTCCCCACAAAGAGACAAATTGCTCTCCCTCCTTCGACTGGCAGGAGCTGCTGATGCAGATGAGAAAACAACAGAAAGAACATAATTGATTCATTAAGTAAATCCAGGAATCCATCAGCTGCTCCCCAGCCCTGCAGCACAGTCCCGCAGCGCTGCTGGCCATGCAAAAACTGCTTAGATCCCAAATAAAGCCTCTGGGCTCCACCAGGAATGAAAAGAGATGGAGCCATTCCCACCTCCCTAGACTCCCAGGGCCACAGTGGGCCAGGATTTGTGCTGAAGGGATCCCCTCCATGTCCCACAGATTCGCTCTGCTGGCCGAACTCCTGTGGCCCGTTGTTCAGCCAGCAGCTCTGGAAAGCAAAACCAGCTCTGGAAATGTCCCCTTCCTAAACAAAATATCAGTGGTTCCTCGTGCCCCTCAGTGTGCCTGAACATGTTTACATGTGGGGTGCCCATGGGTACAGATGTGTGCTGGGGACGGCAGCAGAGGGCTGTGAGCGGTTTCGGCCCCACTGTGTTGGCGGGTGGGTTGGTGCCCCATGGAGATGCGGCCCTGGACCCTGGCACTGTCCCTGCCTGCCCCTTGGGTTGTGGAGGCAGGAGAAGGGCCAGGGTCCTCCAGCCTGTGTCACTTCACAGCCAAGAGGGGATGAGGGCGCTGCTGTCCCCTGTCCCTCTCCGATTACTCGAGCGAGCACCTCTCCCTCTCGTCTTCCCCAAAAGGTCTCAGCAACATCATCGGGATTATCGTCTACATCTCAGCCAACACAGGGGACCCAGGGCAAAGCGACTCCAAGAAGAGTTACTCCTATGGCTGGTCCTTCTACTTCGGAGCCCTGTCCTTCATCATCGCCGAGATGGTGGGGGTGATCGCCGTGCACATGTACATTGAGAAACACCGCCAGATCCGTGCCAAGTCCCACTCAGAGCTGCTGAAGAAGTCAGCCTTCACCCGCCTCCCCCCCTACAGGTACCGCTTCCGCCGGCGGTCCAGCTCCCGCTCCACCGAGCCCCGGTCCCGGGACATGTCGCCCATCAGCAAGGGGTTCAGCACCATCCCTTCCACTGACATCTCCATGTTCACCCTCTCCAGGGATCCCTCCAAGGTCACCATGGGGACGCTGCTCAACTCGGAGCGGGACCACGGTTTTTTACAGGTCCATAACTCCATCCCCAAAGAGTTCAAGGAGTCTTTGCACAACAACCCGGCCAACAGACGAACCACGCCGGTCTGAGGCGGGCAGGGGCGTTCTGTCAGGCTGCATGGCATCATCATCATGACGGTGTAACCCGTGAAATCCCGTTTTTAAGGACAAATCCAGATGACTCCCTGTGCCCCTACCCACGGGGCTGGTTTTTCACTCCCAAAATGCCACTGGCCCCGCCAGGCTGCTGCGCTCACGGTGGGACTGGGACCCCCGTGCTCCTCCCTCCCCAGTGGGGAGAGGACGAGGCTGTGCTGAGACCCTGGCCATGGTGCCCCTGCAGACTGAGCGGGACCTCCATCCCCACCCAGAACAGTGGCTTCCGGGAGTCTCCATCGTTAATGTTACTCATAATCACAGTGTTGCCGTAGCTGTCTGTCCCATGGAAATGCTGGCGATAGCCCTGTCTGTGAGAATCCTTACTCTGGTAGTTACAATTAAGCGAAATCGCCTGGAAGTCTGGAGTTTGAAGCACGGGTTGGTGCCGTAGCGAGTGCTGGTGTTACGAACGCCTTTCCCTGTTGCAATGGATGAAGTGCTCGGGCTGAGTTTCTCTATGGCGTTTCGTGCATGCATTAAATAGCTTGGAATTCAATTTTGTCATGTTGGGTTGGAAGAAACATCCTTTTGCAATTTTCTGTGGTCTTGAAAGGGCTTCTTTCTTTCCTTTCTTCTTCCTTTCCTTTTTTCTTCCTTTGGTGCATTCAGGCCGTGAAAGGACTCAGGAGCAGAATTCCTCCAGTGACTGGTAGCAATTAGCCAGCATTTAATTAACCTCTAATGTTGCAAGAAAATGAATTAATTCCCTAAAATTAATACACACGCAGTCACAAATTGCTGTCTGGGCACAACCAACACTTGGTGTGGTGGTACTGAAGGAGGAGCTGGTGGATGGCTGGGCTGCGGGCTGCGTGCGCGTGGTGTACGATTCCACAATGGCTGGGAGATCAATGAGAAAAAGAACAATAAAATTGTCCAGTTTGGCGAGTTACTTGGCTGAAGAGGTTGCACTGACCCTGCTGTGGGCAGCTGGAAACTGTGCACTCTTTCACGGGTGTTTGGCAGCAGCCTCAACCTCTCCTGCAACTGCAGGGGGTTGGGGGGAGCAGCCCCTGTCCTGCTCTCCTGCTCTTTGCGGTGCTGCCCTGGCTTGCCTGGGGGGAAATCGGCTGGGCAGCAGCGGCTGATGGGGTGCATGGGTGTGGAGTGCATGGAATATGTGGGGTGCATAGGATGTGGGATGCATGAGGCACTGCGGGATGGGGTGGGGTGTGTGTGCACCTGCAGCCCCCTGAGCCCAGGCAAGTGCTGCAGGAGATCCTCTGCAGCAGCAGCTCAGAAATCCCCAAACGATGCTGCCGCAGGGTGACATCCCCTCCCCGGGGGTGGTCATGGCAAGGCCACTCTCCCAAGTAAATGCCAAGTTGGGAGCCGCCTCTCCAGGCTGTGCTTGCTCTGCGTGTTTGCCTGCTGGGTTTCAGCACAAGCCTGTCCTCTCCAAGCTGCCAGCTGTCTGCAACATCCAGGGGATGGCACAGGCTGGCAGAGAGGAGTTCAGTCTCTAAATGCCCAAGGCATTTGTGTGCGGCCCTGGGTTTGGCTTGAAACACTGAGCCGCCTTCTCTCGCTGGAGCAGAGCTCGTCTGAACAGAGGTGGTTGCAAAGCAGATGGCCTTACAATTGACACATCACTTAGTTGAAATCTCGTTTAACCTTCTGACAAAAGTGATGCATTCCCACAGAGGCCCCGGGGCAGGGGGAGCTCATTAGGCAGCCCTAGGTAATTTAGGGAGCTCTCATTCACTCGTGCTCTCTCCAGAAGGGAAACATCTGGTGCTTGGGGCACGTTTCTTTGAGCAGCCTTGCCCTGGATCTCCTGCCTGAAGCTGGAGCATGACCGGTTGCAGGGCACGTCCTAATTCTTCCCAGGAATAATATGCAGGTCAGTGTGGGATGGGAGCTGTGCTGGAGCGAAATCCCTCCTGAAGCACCACAAATACCCTGGCAAGGGCCATCTGCCCCTTGGTGGGTCCCAGCTGCACAGGGTGCAGACCCTGTGCAGGCAGGTTCTGCATCTCCAGCATCACTTACTTGTTATTGCTAAGGGGGGTTGTGTGAGAAGACCGATTCAGATGCTAATTAGACCTCTTAATTGCCATAGTTGCTGATTGCATGTATTAAAAACAGTTGAGAAAGCATAGCATTCTGATCTTAGGGAAATATTTAAAAACAAAGTAGTGAACAGGCTGGCAGTGTTAAATGTGGAATAAGCTGTGTTTTAACTTCCCTGGCATGTGGCTGCTGGACTCGTTCCTGCCCAGCTGCCTCCCGCAGCCACTGTCACCGGCAGACTGCCCTGCAAAACAGCATCTGAGCATGTACAAGGTTTGCTTTATTACATATTAACACACCCTTGAGCTGTGACTGTCCTTGACAAAGTTCTGAATCATAGAAGGGACTTCAAAGCCCATCCAGTTCCAACCCCTACCATGGGCAGAGACTCCTCCCACTGGACCAGGTTGCTTAAAGTCCCATCCAAAATGGTTTTGAACACCTTTAGGGATGGGGCAGCCACCAATTCTCTGGGCAACCTGTGTCAGTGCCTTCCCACCCTCACAGGAAAACATTTCTTCCTCAATCTCCCCTCTTTCAGCTGAAAACCTTTCCCCCTGGTCCTATCCCTGCACTCCCTGAGAAAGAGCCCCTTCCCAGCTTTAATCTGAAATTAAATCCTTACAGATAATTAATCCAGCAATCTTTCAAGGGAGGTTTGTGCACTCAGCCAGAGCCCCCAGGCCTGCAGCTTCCCAGGAGGGGAGCAGTGAGAACCTGGCCTGGGACTGGTGGTTCCCAGCCAGGCAAGAAGAAGAAGGGATGCTGGAAGGGGAGACTGGTGGGCTGACTGCTGGGATCGCTGCACATGGATCAGCATTTTTAGGCAGGTCCTTAGATACTCTGATCATGGAAACATTGGTTGAAGGCCACACCGAGATCTTCATTTCCCATCCCTTCTTGCTGATGGGGTTGGCCACAGCAGCGCTGGTACTGGGATGGGTTACGGTGCCTGGGTCTGGCTGCTCTGACACTGTGGTGAGCAGTCCCTGCCCAGAGTGTAACGGCCCTGCCTGGCTGCAGAGGCATTGCCAGCCTCTAGATTTTACATACATGCATGCTTTGTGGCTTAAAGGAAAGATGTATTTTTTTTTCAGAATTACATCTCCTGGAAGCGGGCTTCAGCTGAGTCACTGGCTGCTGCAGGTAAGAAACCCTGTTTGCCTTGATCAAGCAAAGCAAAGAACATGAACAGCATCATTTCTTAATTAAACCCAAACCCCGCAGCAGCAAACACCAGCTGCACTGGAGGCCCCTTTCCCAGCAGTGGGGTTTTCCCTGAAGCAGCACAGTGCCAGATGCTTTGAGCCCTCCTAGGCAGCTGTCCCTGTCACCATCCCCGGGACAGGGCTGACCTGGACACTGGGGTGCAGTAACTGCCAGGAAAATGCCTGATCAGCTGCAGCTGAATTAACTCCTGAGGTATGGCAAGCGTTGATCATATATCTGAAAGAGTTGTTATCATTATCAATACTGCCATCACTACATATTTATTGTCATCGTGGTGGTAAATCAGAGCAGTCAGGGGCCAGGATGCTGCTGTGCTGCATCCTGTGCACATGCAGGATCCTTGGTGACTTCAGGTGTGTTTACAGCCACAACCAGGGCCATTTGTGGTGCTAATGTTTTTCTTGAGGGCCAGTAAGGGAGGAGATCAGTTGGGAAAGGATTTTGCTTCGTTTCAAAGGGAGCATCGATTTTCTGAAGTTAATCAAGTTATCCCCTAAGTATTGAAAAGAAGCAGCTGATGACCCAGGGTGTGTGCTGGCCATCGCCTTCTCCTGTGCCACATGGAGAGTCAGGCAGTAAGCAGCTTGCTCTTTCTTAAGGCTAAATGTATGACTTGGAATTGTTTGTTTCTGAGGCAGTGTAATTGGACACTGCTCCTTGTAGTGCCTTTTGTCTTTGGTTCCAACCTCCATGACACGTCTCAATCTCACAGGTGGCTGGTAGTGTAAAGCACTGCTGGAGCTGCTCAGATGAGCAGAGAGAAGAGTCCTAGAGCTGCTGCATCAGTGGTGCCTTTGGTGCTGGTGTACAGCACTTGCCTGAGGAGCTCCTCAACAGAACTAGCAGAGTAGAATAGGATAGAATAGCACAACATAGAATATTTCGGTTGGAAGGTATCACAGCAGTCATCAACTCCCTGACCCATTCAGGGCTGATCAGAAGTTAAAGCATGTTATTAAGGGCATTGTCCAAATGCCTCTGAAACACTGACAGGCTTGGGGCATCCACCACCTCTCCAGGAAGCCTGTTCTGGGTTCTGACCACCGTCTCAGTAAAGAAATGTTTCCTCATATCCAGTCTGAACATCCTCGGGTATGGTTTTGTACCGTTCCCACGTGTCCAGTTCCTGGATACCAGGCACAAGAGACTAACACCTCCCTGTACACATTCCCTCCTCAGAAAGCTGCAGAGAGATGTGGTCCCACACATGGAGGGGCCTGGGCAATACATGGCTGAGACCACAGTGCTCATTGTCAAAGCATTCCATGGTGGCATGTGGCCAAGCCAGGCAAAGAGTCAAATGCTGGTTTGGGGAGAGTGGAGGGAGCGGCAGTGGAGGCATCTCCAGCCAGCAGCTCCATGGCCCCCAGGGTTGCAGCTGTAGAGCTGCCCAAGCAGCTGTGTCACAGTGCCAGGACAGGGCTGCAGCCTCCCTGGGCGATGTGGGACCATTTGTTTATGGAGGGAGAGCAGGCGGTGATTGACGGTGTTTACTGCCACATGTAATATCTTTCCTTCGTGCGGATGCCTTTCCCCGGGAAGAGAAAATCAATACCCAGGCTAAATCTGGAGGCTTCAATATTTTTCAGAGAAGTGCAAATCAATATGGATTTCTTAACAAGTTTAATTTCAATACCTGAAAGTGCACATTCTGTCTATTTCCTGACCTTTCCAGTCCTTCGGGGAGGAAGATTAAAAAGATTTGTTCAAATTCAACGAATTGAATCAGCAAATGCCCCATTACCTTGTTTCGTTTCCACCAGACCTTGCTAAACACTATGATAGCCCATTGTCATTGTGTGGCTCATGGCACCTTGCCCAGAACCATTCCCAACAACAGCCGTGCCATCCCACACCAGTGCGCAAGTGAGGGCACCCACTTCCCCTTCTCCAGGTCCCTCAGACCATCAGCACACCAACGAGCCCAAGCCTCCATTTGCTTCCGAGCAGCCTGATTTAAGGGTACTGCAGTGCACACGAGCAGTTCTATGTTTATCCTACAATGCTTTTATGCAGTTTTAGATCATCGTGTGATCACTGTAAATAGTGCACAGTGTAGGCTTGTGGGCTCGTCTGGTTGGAGACTTCAGGTAGTTCAGTCATTGCCTTTGAAACGGTGCTGCTGGACGGACAGACAGAAACCATCTATCCAGTTACAGTACCACTGCAAACCTGCCCACTGAGGTCAGTTCTGGGAGTTTCAGTGTCCAATACAGTTGTGGCTGTCCCAGGGGTTATCGCAGCTGACTGTGGGTGAAGCAGGGCTCCGCACCATGGAGACGTGCGCACAGCTGGGTGCTGGGTGTGGAGAGACCCAGCTGTAGTGAAAGGTACTGGGAATGGCTCCCCAGTCATTGTCTGGGACTTCTGTTTGCTGGTCACTGTGGGCTTATGCTTCTGTTTACCTTTCTGGGAAGTTTTTGAATTGCTGTATCGGTGCTGTAACAAGACAGAACCCCCTCAGGACTGCCTGCTGTCAGCCTGAAAACAATGGTGTGCACAGAAAGAGCCGTGGAGGGGAGATGTCAGTTGAGTCACATTTGCAGTAGATAGATTTTCTTTTCACTCTTTTGTCCAAATCTACTCCAGGATCCACACACTGACTTCACCAGGGTTTTCTGCAAGCAGATTTCCCTGAATCCTCTTCCTGCAGAGCAGCCACCTCTTCGGTTGTTCCTTTCTCGACGTTGTCCTTTGCCCTTTCTTGCTTTGATTTGTTGGGGTTTTTTTCACTGTTTGCAATAGCTCATGAAAGCCTAGGTAAGTCCAAGCAATTTATATTGCATGTTTATCATTTCCTTGATTGACAGTAATGGCTTCTGTGGTGCCATTACTATATGTCATCTAAATCCAAATGCTGAGGTGCTTTAAAGTGCAGCCTTTCATTCAGGGGCTGGAATAGCTTTGCCAGCATCATCATCATCCAGCAGGAGTGCCTGCACACCATAAATCTTCAGCTGACCATGGGCCACTAAACCCAGCTCTTAGAAGTCTCCCAGAAAATTTTCAACAAATAGGACTTTGTCCTGCTTGCTCAGTAAAACCTCTTCCTAATGAACTTGTGCCTTGGTCTTTAACCTCCCTTCAGTCACCAGTGTAGAAAAGCCACCTTGACCTACCTGGGTTTGTGTTGGAGAAGGTCGCTGTGAGCTGTGGGTGCTTTAGGCAGGTGGGGGACAGGTGCTGTGAGCCTGTATCTGCATCTCTGGAGCTGCCCTGGAGCCTGGGGAGGCCCCCTCAGCACTTTGCAATGGATGCCCTGGGATTGCCATGAGAAACAGTGATGCAGGTAAGTGCAATTAGCAATTAATTCTTGCTGGTTCTCCTTGCTTACTGCTGGCCATGGCTGTAGCCCCCAAGTGAGCTGGCAGCCCCTGTGCTTGTGGAGAGCAGCTCAGATTTGGGGGGGACCTGCAAGTCCTCAGTTACGGCAAAGCCCAATATGGAGACGACGGCTCACAACAACGCTTTTGCTGCACTCTGTGCTGCATCCCTTGTGCAGTTTGTTTATGATCTTCAGGTCAAATCTTTCAGGGAGCAGCCCCAAATAAAGCACCAGCCCCCATGGCTATTGCAGGAGGGTACCTTCGCTGCTGCAGGAAACCCCTCGGGGTTCCACGAACATGGGGGAAAATGGTCTGGCTATGTGTTGGCTGATGTCAATCAGCAGGGACCTGCCAAACCCCATCTCAGAGCCCAGCACAGGCAATGTTGCAAAGCAGTGACAGCACAGTGGAGCTCCTGGCATTGGTGTCGCTGGTGATGGGTTCCCAGACAGCATCAGAGGGAGAAGATTTATGGGAGCATTTGTCCATGTCACTTCTCTGAGGTGCCATCTTGCAGAAATGCCAGCTGAGTTTTTTTTAAATCAAGCAGTCTTCCCTTCTTCTTGATCAGCTGGTTCTGTCACTGGTCAAAAGGAGCTGCCAAGGATATAAATTGTGGCAGGCTGGCTTTCCCTGCCCACTGCAGGACAAGGCTGACAGCAAATAGCACCAAGGTTGCATAAACTGTCCTCCCTTCTGTCTCCCAGTTCTTGGATGGCCTCTGTCGGTTCAGTAGCCCTCTGGCACCAGGCTCAGCAGCGTCCAGGGTAATCGACCTGAAGCAACCACAGACTGAGCCATAGGTGCAGGGAAGGACAGGAATTTACATTAGGTATAGAGCAGATGATCTAATTTCCAAAGTTTGTGTCGAAATGAATGGAAGATCCAATTTACCAGTAACTGAAGTGAGTGGAAGACTCCATGTCCTTTCTTGCACAAACCACCTCCAGGAGGCCACCCAGCTGCACCTTTCTGCTTTCTTTGTTTTATTTGCAGTGAGTTTTAGCTCTCTTATTAAGCAACTTTCTTTCCATGCTCTATGGTTTCCTTAGTTACTCTCGTTCCTCCCAGCCTCATCAGCATTCACACCACTGCCACCGCATTGGCTGTCTCCTGCGCTAGCAGAGGCTCAGGCGGTGCCAGCAACTATGAGCCGGCAAGTGGACCCTGCAGGAATGGGCAACACTAGCCCACCGTGTCCCCTCGCCTGCAGACCAACCTGCTGAGGGTCGAGTGTGCACATCCCCCTTGCTGCAAACCTACCCAGGGGATGTAACGGTTCCAGAAAAAGCCTGGGTGTCCGGAGGGCAGCAGTGCTGGAGCTGCCCAGGAAGGCTGTGCCCGGTCCTCAGTGGTGGCTGGGACAGGGACACCAGGCCCTGCTCGGACATGGCTTTACTGCCTGGGCAAATGCAGCATTTCAGTGAACCATGACCAGGCAGAGCGTGTGGTGCTGATGCTTTCTGTGTGTTCCCTCCAGCTCAGCAGACCCTGTGGTGTGCAAGGTTGGGTGCTGCTCCTGGGAGCCCGGGACCCTCCAGAGCCAGGGGCTTTGCAGCGCTGGCACCCTTGCGTTGCACAGTTGGCTCCAGCAACCAGCCTGCAACCAGGAGCTGATTACTGGGTTTCTGGTTCCTTGGTCTGTGATTGGGGTGGGGGTTGTAGTTCTTCTGGGAGCTGAGAGCCGTTTGGAAGCAAAGGAGAAAAGGCAGCTTGAGCTCCACAGCAGTGAGGGAGCTGTGGCCACCAGAGCAGCAACAGCAGCCTGGGGCCAGGAACAGACACATGGATGGGATGGAGCTCAGGACTCCCACGTGGCTGCCCAGACTGGCAGTGATGGATGTGAAGCAGAATAGCCTCGGTGGGTGTGCAGGGACTGAGCTGTGGAATCCGCAGTCGAGGAGATGAGCAGCCTGGGGCCTCAACAGTGCAATGGGCGATGACAAGGAGCTGTCTCATGTCATGGCAAATGCCTGCGTTGGCACCGTTGGCTGCTACAGGGAAAGGTGGGGGTGAAAATTCACATGAGTTAGCGGCGGGTTGGGAGGTGGTGCCAAGTCAAGTGGTTGGCACAGGTGAGTAAGGCCAGCGTGGGGATGTCACTGGTGCAAGAAAACCTTGGCAGGGCTAACAGATTTTGTGTGTGGACGCTGCAGGTGATGTTGCAGGGACAGGCTGGTGAAGCGGGAAGCTGCCATTCCTGCGGGAGGACTTGACTCCTGCCCTCCTTGACCTTTTAGGCACCAAGTTCACATCTGCGGTGCCATTCTCTCTTTGCAGAACTAAAGTTTCAGCTTCTTTAATAATCCATAGGTCCACTGGAAAACTTAGTAGCACCAAGAGCAACTTGGTAAGTTTATTTTGATGAAATACAATAATTATTATGCTTAGCAGCTGTTGCTATTTAAAATAAGAAAAAACGGGTCTTGCATTGAAAATGTTTTGTAAACCATGTGCACCAACAATCTGTTCCAACGAAACCAGCCATTATGGAAACGGTATAATAGCAGGAGCTCATTATGGAAAGTTAAATTGCAAATCATATTTTGTTTCAAATGAGCTAGATGAATGCATAATTTGCCTCAAAGAAATAGTTTTGTAGTTCTGATCCTTCTGCCAAGAGCTGAAGCTCTTTGGGCTGCAGCTGCCAGAGCGACCTGATTGTCCGTTTCAAACTGCAGGAAGTTTGGGTTTCAAAGGAAGATTGACAGAGAGAAAGGCAAAGGGGAAAAAAAGGCAAAGGCAAAAAAAGACAGCAGGCTACCACCACCTTCAGAGCAGAGCAGTTAGGAGTGCTCAGTGGGATTCCACCCGATCCCAGCACCTGCGGGGCTGTGCAGGTTGGGTTTAAAGCAAAACAAGGACCTGTGCACCCAGAGTAAGACAGGGGTTGGCCATGCATCCCAGGCAAAGCACACCATGCCAGAGCTGATCCCTACTCTGACGGGCAGAGCCTTGCCCTACATCCTGCCAGGGGCCTGGATACAGTGAAACCACCTCAGCGGCTGTTCCAGGGGCTCTAAGTCTTGTGCAATTGACTCCATTGGCCACACCAACACCAGCCAATGCTACAGGCTTGGGAAGAGCAGCTGGAAAGCTGCCCAGCAGAAAAGGACCTGGTGTTGTTGGTCAACAGCAGCTGAATATGAGCCAGCAGTGGCCCAGGTGGTCAAGAAGGTCAGCAGCAGCCTGGCTTGGATCAGCCATGGTGGGGCCAGTAGGAGCAGGGAAGGGATCGTCCCCCTGAGCTCAGCGCTTGTGAGTCCACACCTCAGATCCTGGGTTCAGTTTTGGTCCCTCGCTACAAGAAAGACCATGAAGTGCTGGAGCGCGTCCAGAGGAGGGGAATGGAGCTGGAAGAAGGTCTGGAGCAGAAGGGAGGGGACTGAAGGAGCTGGGAAGTTCAGACTGGAGAAGAGGAGGCTGAGATCAGACCTCATTGCTCTCTGCAGCTCCTGAATGGAGCTTGTGGGTGTTGGTCTCGTCTCCCAAGTAACAAGTGATAGGATGAGAAAAAAATGTCCTCAAGTTGTGTCGGGGGAGGTTTAGACTGGATATTAGGAAACAGTCCTTCACCAAAGGAGTTGTCAAGCACCGGAACAGGCTGCCCAGGAAAGTGGTAGAGTCACCATGCCTGGAGGTGTTCAAAAGCCTTGTACAGATGGCACTTAGGGATATGGTTCAGCGGTGGACTTGGCAGTGTTAGGTTTATGGTGGGACTCAAGGATCTCAAAGGTCATTTCCAGCCCAAGCGATCCTGCAATTCCGTGATCTCGTCCAGCTGCTGCGGGTGGGAGCCAGCAGTGCTTGCCACCATCTCATGGCAGGTGCCTGGGGCTGGTGGTGGGGATTTCACCCTGCACTCCCCCTTGGTGCAGCACAGACCTGGCCCCTGGCAGACACGTTCACCCAGAGCTTCAGCCTTGTGTCACTGCAGAAGCTGAACTTCCATCTCACAGATGAGAAACCCTGCGGGAGTGCAGCTGCTTTGGCATGGGGTTACCTGCTGCAGGATGCTCCCTGCAAGAGGAGCAGAGCCTTTCCTGCATCGGAACTCACAGCACCAACTTCCAACCTAAAACTTTTCTTCTCCCATATCAAGGGCACAGTTCACAAACATGAAAGTGGTTATTAGCCTTTAATCGCTGGCTCTGTCCCAGGGCCTCCCAGCAGTCCCTGTGTAGGTGTTACAGCCGTCTTGCAACAAATGCCATCTGAGCTCTGTATTTAGGCTCATGCATTCTCACCAATTAAAACCAATAATAAATACTCCAATGAGACTTTAAAGCCTCATCTACTCCTCCTCAGAGTCCTGGAGTGATGGTGAATACCCATGGCTCACTCCCTAAGGGAGCGTGGTGCTTCGGGGGCTCCTCAGGAAGCCAGGGCTGTGCTGCTGGGTGTGTAAACACTGCACATTCCTCTGCACACGTCGACAGCCCACAGGGAAGGAGCGATCCTGCTGGCTCCAGCTGCAGTTCCTCATTAACAGCACAGAGGAAAAGATAGAACGGTTGAGAAGAGCTCCCCAGGAGCCCAGTTCTGTGTGGTGGGGCTGTCCCCTGTATTGATGTGAACTGTGACCACTGTGATTTATTACCAGCCTTAAAAAAGAGCATAGGTAATAATGGACCATGGCAGGACACCCCAACACTCACATGTCAATTCTGCGGCTGAACAGGAATTGAGCATCAATCCTGCAGTCTGTGAGAGCCCCGGGAATGCACAGCCAGCAATGGGACAAGAGAGCAGTCAGGACAGGAGTCAAGATGGCCCACTCTGGAGGGCTGTGGGTGGCTCATCGCTCAGAAGTCATGAGGCCGTGGGAAGCTGCCTGCAGCGCCAGGAGCTGGGCTGGTTTGCCCCATGCCACAGTCATGGCTGCAGCACAGCCACCGGCCATGGGACAGGGGTACTTGCCAGGCTCCTGGGACAGCCTGTGAGCAGGATGCCCACGCAGCCAACCATGGCAGGACCATATGGGTATCCCCCTAGCCTGGCAGCAGCACCCCTGACACTGCAAGGGGTTCCCCAAGGAGCCGGTAGCACCGCGGCATCAGGGTGTGAGGGGTCATTGGGGCAGCATTGGCTGCAGCTGCACCGAGGGCCTGGACCAAGCAAACACAGACCTACTCCTGCCCCATGGCCTGAGGTGGGACCCAGCTGCTGCATTCCCTTGGGTGCCCCTGCAAAAAGTCAAGAAAAGCAGAAAACCAAGACATCACAACAGGTAAAATGTTGCTGTTTGAACCCATAAAACCAGACAGAGAGCGCCAGCACAATGAGCAGCACCATCACCAATTGGGATGGATGAGGAACGCGCTCTCCCCAGTGCCCCAGGGAGCGGAGATGAGCTTTGCAGAGACTCTTTAAATGCACCATATATCTTCACAGAGAATTGCAAGCCAGTTAACCTAGCAGCAAACCAGCAACAATAATTGAAAAGGCTAACGAGTATTCTCTAACCTCTGAGTAAATAGCAAATATTTAAAACTGCAGGCTCTTTTTTTTTAACCTTTCTTTTTTTAATTGGGGGCTCTTTTTCTTATTCAGCCTCTAACTCTAAGTGGGCAGGTGATTTCCTTTTGCTTCCCAGTCTTAATTAGCCTCTATCTCTTGCCCCTTGTCAGCAATACGAGCGAGCTAATTACTTTTTGTTGCTGTCAGCGTCCTCACTGCCTGGGCAGCACTGCAAAGGCAGCACCTTCCTCCTGTCCTCTGCTATCCATAGCTCTGAGCACAGTGATGTCCCCTGTCCTCGTCATGGGAACAGCCACAACATGTTCTGCTCCAGCTGTGAGCCTCCCAGTTTTGTGTCACCCCTGTGTCTGGTGTGAAGAGGCTTGGGCTGGCGTTGAAGGCAGCACGGAAGTTGCCCAGGGCAGACTGAGCAAGCTCTGGGGCAGAGCAGAGGCACTAAGCCCACAGAGATGCAACCTCCCACCCTTCAGCTATCAGGGAGCTGGGTACCAGGGGGATGCAGGTCAGGGGCACAGCTGGAGTGATTCAATGGGGGGATGAGCAGCTGCATGCTGGCCAGGAGAAGACAGGATGAGGACAAGTGCGGGAACAGGCACCCCTGGCACTGGTGTTGGCACAGGCGGGGAGGAGCACCCTGCCCATGCCAGGGGCAGCTGTCCTGCACAAGCTGCTCAGCCCAGAGAGGTTTAGTGCTTAAAAATTATATTTGGCACCTGACAGCCCCCAGCCCCTGTGGTTCCCCCTCCCGAAATAGCACAGCCCTTGTCACCATCGCAGCAATTGTCTGTGCTAATCCAATGGCTGCGAGACACAAGGATTAGGGCCCAGATCTGTCAGGCTGAGCCTCACGCCAGAGACTCGACCTGCAAGTGGCATCACATGAAGTGCTGCATGTTAACAGCAAACAGGTAGCTCCAGGGATGGGCAGCAGTGGCACAGTGGACACAGTGCTTCTGCTCGTGGCTGCTGCATTGCCACTGTGACTCTGCTCATAGGAAGTGACCGAGGAGGTGGCTGATCCCAGCCCCTCTGCTGTGAGTGGCCATGGCTGAGCCCATGAGCTGCCTGCAGCCATAGGGAATGGGTGAACCATCACCCAGAGTCCCCAGGATCCAGATGGGTGTCGGGGCTGGAGCCCCATGCTGGCCATGTCTCTGGCAGCACTCTGCCCACATCTACATATGTTCCAGGCTGGATAGACCTTCCCAGCACTGGAGGGACATGGGACGTACGAGCTCCTGCTCGGCAAGGTGGGGGCAGAAATGCTGCTGGTGGGATCTGTGAGCAAAGTCCCCGTGACCCAGTGGGTGGGATCCCACCTGCTGCCTCTTTTGGCCATGGCACGTGTCACAGCATGTGGTGAGCCAGGTGTCCTGTGCCAGGGGCACTGCCCTGCAGGATGAAGGAGCTGCTCTTCTCCTGCTCCCTGACTGTCACCTTGGCTCTCCCAGGGCAATCTCAGGGCACTCTGGTGTCACCCAGCTCCCCACTGCATGTGGAGGAGCCCAGCGCTGGCACAGGCAGAGCAGAGCTGCTGCAGCATCCCAGCCCATCCCAAAGACAATTTCCTTAAACATTAAACCCAACAGCTGCTCACAGTATCGGGGAACGCTTAAAGACAGCAGAAGCAATTTGCAATTAAAATGTGTTTATTTTAGGAAAGAAGTCCCGGAAACTCGTAATTGAAATGTTTATACAAAGGCCAAGACTTCATAGCCTGCATCTTTAGACACTTCCTCTCTGAAGACAGCAATAGCACAGGTTATGTTGTTGCAGGATAGAGGATACCCATGGCTCTCAGGTCATACGGGGATCCGGGACAGTGACAGGGTGGTGGGGCACAATGTCTCAGTGTGTCAGAGCAGCTCACAGTTGGGTAGAGCTCCCACAGCAGCCCCATGAGCTTCGTTAGCATAAAAGCCCTTGCTAAGCCTGGAGGATGCAGGACAGCATCCAGCACTGCAGCTCCTCCCAGGGTCAAGCCACTGCCAGGCACAGCCTGGGCAGCTAGGATGGCTCCTGGCCGAGGCAGCCTGAGCTTCTATGGATGCTGCTAAAGGAATAAATAACCCATCACCAGCGTGATGCTGGGATGTGCCCCAGCTCCCTCTTGTCCCTCAGACATTCGCTTCCATCTCTGTGGGTCTGGGGATACCTCCCAAAATTCCTCCAGAGGCAAGAGGCCACTAGAGCTGCCCCTGAGGGTAGCTGGCGTGTCCTGGGTGTTGTGCTCAGTGCTGGGGAATACCCACTCCCAGATGTTCTGGGAGCTCTGGGGACACTGGGGGTGGTTTCTTGCATGAGCAGCAGTAAATCTGCAGTGGAAGATCTTCAGGGTACAGCGCTTGTCCCAGCAGGGCTTGGCTGAATTCCAGAGATGTGAGCTTGGCCAGTTCAAAGTGCTTTGAGTGCTGCTTTGATTTGTACAAGCTCTGCTCCTCTGCAAATTCACTGCAGTGCTTCTCCCCCACGCCGGCCATTTGTCCTGCTGCTTCCACTGGGCTTTTATTTCCTTTGATGTTGCTTTTATTTAATCCTGTGTTTGCTGCTATTGAGGTTTGCTGTTGGCTTTCCCAGTGCTCTGTGGGTGCCCTGGGCACAGGGGTGACCACAGTCCTGGCCAGAACAGCCCTGGCTGCTCACCCCACACTCCAGGAGCAGCAGGAGAAAGCTGAAAGGTGCAAAATTAATACCAGAGCCCAGGATGCTACAGTCACAGCCATGGAACTCAATTCTGGGGGAGCTCTCCTTCACTGGGACCCCTCATCAGGGGCTAGCAGGGGAATGGAAAGCAGGCAGCCAGGCATCTGCCTCATCACACAGCAGCTCGGGCTGCCTTCTTTGAGAAAATGCAAATCTCTGCCAGGTTCTGCATTTCCCCAGTCCTCTTGGGGTGTTTTTGCTCATTTCCAAGCTTACTTTTTGTCCACTTATGGCAGGGAGGAACTTACCTTTCAGAGCAAATAGTATGAAAATACCTCCCTGTTTCGGAAGTTGTAAAATCACGAGCCCTTGAGCCCGCCTGTGCTTTGTGACTTGCCCTGCAGCAGGAAGGTCTGGGACAAGAGTCCAGGTTGTAAATCCTCTTCATATTTTATTCACAGGATAAAAAGAAAAATAAATAGAAACAGAAGAAGGGAAGCAAACTGGCTCTGGGCAGGTGGAGAGGCGATAAATCACTCTCACAGCGCATCCCAGAGGGTTTCACCTTGGAGTTCAAGAGCCTTTTAACCTCTCAGATCATGGAAACACTGCAGGAACTCTTTATCTTGCTATCGTGAGGTCTTTAAGTATCTCACACCCCAACAACAAGATACAAAGCCTCAGCACAGGCTGCCTGGGGATGTAGGAGCACCTTTGGTGCTGGTTAAGCATCCTAAAAGGAGAGATGAAATGTGTTTTATAAAGCACAATCTTTTGGACAGCAAAAAAAGGCAGAAGTCTCAGTTCTCCTACAAATGGGAGCTGAATTTGAGCAGCAGGTTGGGTCTGCACTCTGTGCTGCAGAACATGGAAAGGCACCTTTTGGGCAGTTTTTCTTATCCTAGGGAGGAAAGAGGGAGCGGCCACTGTGCCCATCCCTTGGAGCACAGTGAGCACTGCTGCCCAAGACCCAGGCAGTTCCTGCAGCATTCCCTGGGGATGGATGAGGGCTCTGAGAGCAGAAGCACTAAGCACGAAGAGAACCAAAGCCTTTATGTAAAATCTCCATGCCACATAGGACTGGCTGCAGCTGCTGTTCATCATGCTGTCCTATTCCTGAATCTGATTATTATTTTAATGAGCTGCAACTTCTCATAAAACCCAGCACAGAGAAAATTATATTAAAAAACTGTGAAAAGAAATCATTTATATCTGTAATGTCCATGTTTTGGATTGCAGGAAAAAGCCCACAACTCCTGCAATATGGCTTTTCCTGCCGAGCAGGCTGCTCATTAGCTTAGATCATCACTGCTCAAAACGTAATCATCTTTTAAAATGATTAAAAATATAAACCTCACCGATAAGAAGTTGCAAAGGGCTTTGTGATTCCATCGTGCCACCCACCAGCACCCTGAGGTTTTCTCTGTGATCTCTGCTCTGTCCAACTTGCAGACAGCCTGTAGCTTTACAGGGTAATTACTTTCAGTCCTGAATGCTAGAGATGTCACCAAGTCTCTGGACCTTGTCCAGTGCCCTGACCTTTCCACCTTCCCTGCCCTCTCCAGAAGCGCAGATCCAAGAAGGGACTGGAGAGCGGGAGCCTTTCCTTTTAACCAGACTGATAAGTACATGACTGGATTGGAAGCCGAAGAAGCAGCAGCTGCCACGGTTCTCCAGGGTCTTCAGAAAAAGTCAAAAGCTTTGGTCCAGAACTTGGATGATTGTGTTTTGAACTGGGTGCTGGACCCCTCCAGTCTTAATTACTGCATGATCCCATAATCAAGCCTTGCAAGCTGTCCTGGGCTGACGTGGGAAGGTTTGGTAGCGGGACTGCAGCCATGGCTGGATGGAGAGAAGGACCCATGGTGAGAGAAAATCTGCTGCAGCAGCACAAACACGCAGCTCTACTCCCACTCTGGGCTCATTAGTGGAGCCCGTTAAATCTTACGCTACACAAGTAACGCATGAAGCAAGGAGGGAAACAAGCATGAAATCTGATTGCAAGGTTCATCAGCGCTGATGGACCTGGGCGGCTGGAACAGACGTACCTTGAAGGAGGCTCAGGCATGAGCCGTCCGGCTCTTCCAGGGCACTGTTAAATAATCAGCTGTAGGAAATGACTATTCATGAGCACAATGCAGATTATGATTTAGAATTCTTCGCAATCCAGCCCGACTCCTGTTTGATGTGGCGAGGCTCTGGCAGTACATTTGCATTAGAGAGGGTATTACTACTTTTGATGGAGGAGAAGGATTACAGGAGAAATCTGCATAAATGTATTGGTAAATGTCATTTAGCATCTGTCCAAGTGTAATTTATCACGGGTTTGTAGTGCAGGCTGCCTGACTCACACAGGGCTTTTTTTTTTCAATAGATAGATAAATAACCCTTGGGACAAAATTACCTCATTGAAAGGAAACTGGTACTAAATCATGATTGCTGCAGGTGAACAGGTCCGGCTCTGGCAGCTCCGTCTGGGCAGCTGCCTGCATCCCAGGTCAGGAGGGGCCCAGGCTGAATGATGTGGAAACACAAATCCTGGAGGGGATGCTCGGAGGAGCCCATGCCGTCGCGTCAGTGCCGCACGTGTGCTGGCAGCCTCCCCTGCACAGCAGCCCTCTCCATCCGCCTCCAGAGCCTCTCCTCCCTCCTGGCACAGAAACACACTGAGGATTTTATCCCAGCTGGCTCTGTGGCCTCTGGGGACATCCCCGTGCTCCCGGCTGGCCAGCTTTCCTCCCTGAAGCCCCCACGAGCCCAGCTCTAGGGCTGACCACTGCCCAGTTACCAGCACTTGCAGCAGCAGCAGCCAAGCCCTTCTCCTTGGGCAGGGCTTCCTTGCAAAGCTGCCAGCTCTCTGTTCCCACAGGCCCTTTCAAGTCTTCTGTTTGGGTTAATTTCACAGCTGCTGGGACTCATTCTGCCCTTGAAGAGCTCTCCAAGGGGATGTGCTTATCCACAGAGGCTGTTCCATCTGCCTCGGCTTTGATCTCTTTGGTTGTCCCTGCGTGATATAAGGCTATTTAACATGTTGGCTGTAATAGGGCAAGGACTTTCTGGCAGCCTAGCACCTGACATGCACCTGTGGCAAGTTCAGAGCAGGTCCTGCTAATCCAGGACAGCAGCCGCACTGCTTGACCGAAGCTGGACATCCGTGTCCATCCCTGCAGCCACCAGTAGCCTTCTACTTGTGATACCAGCCTGGCAGAGGTGAAGGTTGCTACAGCAGCTGCCTCAAAAGTGACAGCTATGATGCCACTGGGACAAGAACTCTGTTTCCTGCCCCATCCCCATCCTGCCATCTCTGGCACCACCTGGAGGAATATCTTTGGGGGGGTCTGGGAGAGTGGCTTTGGACAGAGGATGGGGAAGACATTGGCTTCTTCAACTGAACTTTCCATAAGTGCAACAAGACACACTCAGACACCCTGAGATCGGGAGGAGGGCCCATGCACACTCTGTTGTTGCATACAGCATGACCTTGCAACGGTTCCTGTTTCTGGAGGAACTCAAGCCTGAGAACAGGAAATTTCAGCCTCCTTTTGACTCCAGCCCTGCAAAGGCCGAAGACTTATACCAAGTCCCGAGACTCCCAACCATGGCTTTTGTCAGTGTCTGCAGGGATTGCTGCATCACACTCCAGACACTCTGCTTCCACACACCACTCCCAAGCAAGCAAATGCATGCTCCATCATGACTGCCTGATATGTCTTATCATCTTGTTAGCAATTAGTATTAGCATGGTAGAAATTGCTAATATGTGATATACAATAATTAGAATTCAATTAAATTGCCCAGTAGCTCTTCAACTGTGCATACAAATGTGTCTTCCACTCCCTGGATTGCAGAGACTGCCACAAAAGGAGAAAAACAACCTTAAGGAATGGTGGAGGCCAACACAGCCCACCTGAGCTCCAGGGAGACTATTTTAAGCCAGCCCCAGCAAGGGAAGATTTCCCACCCTCCATGCTGATCAGGAAGGCTGGGGACTGGCAGAGCAGCATCAATGGGGTGGTGAGCCCACTGCTGGGAGAAAGTGCTGAGGGGAGCATGGATGGTCTGGGATCAGAGGAGGCAGAATCACGATGCTCTGATGTGCCAACAAAGTATGCAGCCTTCTTTCCCACACCCAGGTCTCAGGTGAGGGTGGAAAGAGATGATTCTGGATGCAGATGCTTCTCCTGAAAATAGCAGAATGCTGCATATACCAAAAAGAAAGGAGGGAACCAAAGAGCATTTCCAGGGATCAATGACACCCACACCCTTGTTGGGTACAAGGCAGAGGCTGCCTGGCAAACTGTGCGCTGCAGCCAGTACGGAGAGGGGTGAGGTCACCTGGAGAGAGGGATTGGGCAAAGGAAAGTACAGGCTGGGGAGGGCTGGCTCTGTGAAAAGCCCTGGGGCCCAGGGTGGGTATCAGCTGCACTCAATCCCAGAGTGATGCTGCAGGTAATGTGATTCCTGAATACAAACAGGGAAATACCAAAGTGATATCCAAGAGAGGATGTTCTCACTGTACAGCACCACTGTGACCAGTAATGGCCAGAGACCGATGGTGTCAGCTCTCCCAGCAAGGTGTTAGAAAACTGCAGAGTCCTGGCAGGAGCTACGAGAGCTGCTCGAGGGCTGAAAACCTGCCACAGAGAGACATTAAAGAGGTGAGCCTGTATCTTGTCAAAGAGAGGGTTAAAAATCACTTGGTTGTGGTCTCCAAGTGGCTGTCTGTGGGAATTTTTGCTAATGGATGGCATAAGGAGTTGTTTAACTGAGACAGATTGAAGATGGAAATAAAGCATTCATTTTACCAAAGGGTGGAATTAATCTGGGAACAATGCACCAAAGGAGGCTCAGAAGGTTTTAAAACAAAAGCTACAAATAGTGCTTGATTTCAGCTTACCCTGCTGAGGGTGGTGACCAAGGGGAGACTGTGGGTCTGGGCGGTGCAATCCTGCACCTGGCGGTGCAGAGCCCTCCTGGGGAGAGGGGAGCCTTGGGGTTTACCCGCAGAGTAAACTCACACCAGCAGCAGTTCAAGGGGAGCAGGAGCCTCCGAGCCCGCTGAGCAGGAGTGGCCAAGAGCTCTGGGGGTGCTGGCTCCTCAAGGTGACAGGAGCACTGGTGTGATGGGTCATCCTGCAACATGTCCCCAAGTGCTCCCACCAGAACCTCAGCACATGCATTTATTCCTTCTTTTGAAGTGTAAGCACAGAGGAAAAAGTACCTGCATAGAAAGAGCTGGATGAGGCCGTTATCTCTGAGGGATTAACGGCTGCTGGTGACTCAGAACTAAGATGACTCAAAGAAAGGCGGCATCCAAGGGATAAAGTCAACCACCACGGTCCCATCATCAGCCAATTCCACAGACTCAGCACCGTCTCCGGAGTGATTAGCACAACTGCACAGAGGAAAACTGCTCCATTTTGGCTCTCCATCTCCTGACACTTGGCGTCTGTATCTTGAGATAGCAGCTGCACACAGCCAGGCAGGCCTGGCCAGGCTGGGAAAGGAGGGCTCGGGAGGATAGAGAGAAGGGGCCTTTGATCCCTCTAATTAACTCTGAGTTAAAATGAAGCTAAGAATTAAGAGGAAAGCTGGGGTTGCTTTGATGTGTGTGGGTGGATGTGGCCAAGAGACTGCACAGAGGGCAGAGGTAGGGCAGGCAGGAAAGTTTTGAGGCAAGGATCTGGGAGCAGATGGGTCTGACGAGCACCCATGGGGACAGAGATGCTGATGCTCCTGCCGGAGAGCTTGGAGGAGCACACTGGCACCAGGCAGCGCTGCAAAAGCTGCTGAGCTGCTCAGTTGTGGCCCAGCAGCATTTGCTCTCTGTGCAGAAGGCTGAGATGCAGCAAAGCCAGGGCAGCTCCATCCTGCAGAGACTCCCATGTTGAACTCTGGCTCCAGGAAAGGCTGTGTGCACCCAGCTGCGCTGTGACAGCCCGTTACTGGGTTTGCTACCAGGTGTGACTCTCTGTGTTCCTGCCCTTCCTGAGGGAAACAGCAACTGTGGCAGGCAGCAACACTTTTCATAGTGGTGATGCCAGGGCTGTTGGCACTGGTGGCTGCGGTCCCACCGCACTCAGCCCTGTGATCCCAGCCCACTGGAGGATGCAGGTCCCCAGCACACAGAAATCCCATGCGTCCCTAGGAGCAAACCCACCTGGGGCCTTCCACAGCAGGATCTGGTACTTTGCTGCATCAGAGAATCATAGAATGTCCTGAGTTGGAGGGGACACATGAGGACCATTGAGTCCAACTCCTATTCCTGCACAGGACAACCCCAACATGTGTGTCTGAGGGCCTTGGCCAAATGCTTCTGGAATATTGTCAGGCTTGGTGTCTTCCCTGGGGAGCTGTTCCAGTGCTCAAACACCCTCTGGGGGAAGAACCGTCTCCTAATGTCCAGCCTAATCCTCCCCTGGCACATCTTCCTTCGGTTCCCTACGGTCCTGTTGTTGGACCTGAGAGAGAAGAGCTCAGCTCCTGTTTCTCTTTCTCCTTGTGAGGAAGATGCAGAGCGCGATGAAGTCTGTCCTCAGTCTCCTCTTCTTCAGGCTGAAGAGACCAAGTGACTTCAACTGCTCTTCTCACAGCTTCCCCTCTAAACCGTTCACTCCATGCCCTCCTCTGAACACTCTCCAGTGGTTTGGATCCTTTTTATCCTGTGGTGCCCCAAACTGCACCCAGTGCTCAAAGTGAGGCGACCACAGAGCGGAGCAGAGAGGGACAATCCCCTCCTACCCCCAGCTGGCGATGCCACACTGGATGCACCCCAGACACAGCTCCCAGTGGACACTGTTGACCAGAACCCCCAGTTCCTTTCCACAGGGCTACTCTCCAGCCTCTCACTCTGCAGTCTGTCTGTCCATCCAGCCTTGTCATGTCCCAGCTGCAGAACCTGGCACTTGCCCTTGCTTCATGTGGTTGGTGATTGCCCAGCTCTCCAATTTGTCCAGATCCCTTTGCAGGGCCTCTCTGCCCTCAAAAGTGTCACCAGCTCCCTTCACCTTCGTGTCATCCACAAACCTAGTCATTAAACCTTCAAGTCCCGCATCCAGGACATTTACGGAGGCATTAAAGAGCACTGACCCTGAGATGATGCTGAGCCGGTGGGCATCGGGGCTGCCTCCCTCTCTTCCGCCGGTCCCCGGTCCCTATCCCGGTGCTAAAATGACCTCTAGTGGCCGGCGGGGACGGGGCGGGAGGGAGGTCCCTGTCCTTAGAAAAACAAAGTGCCCCCTCTTTTCCCTCGTTGGTTTCCGGGTGCTGCAGAAACTTCTGCTGCCCAGGCTTGGGACCCTGCGGAAACACCAGCTCCATGAACCATTCCTTATTCATCTCAGTGCCCCGGTGAGTCTGGAGCCTGCTGATGGCCTTGACAGCGGTGGGGCTGACTGTTTGCTTTACTGAGGAACATTTTGGCATACATTGATTTTCTCAAATAGTATCGTTCATTTGCAAAAGTCCTTGTCCAGGACCACAGTGATGCCATAGAATCATAGAATGACCTGAGTTAGAAGGTACCCACAAAGATTGAGTCCAGCTCCTATCCCTGTACAGGACAATCCCCACATTCACACCATGTGTCTGAGGGCATTGTCCAAATGCTTCTAGAATATTGTCAAGTTTGGTACCATGACTGCTTCCCTGGGGAGTGGTTCCGGTGCTCCAACACCCTCTGGGTGAAGAACATCTTCCTAATAACTAACTGAAACCTCACCTGGCACATCTTCCTGCCATTTGCTCAAGTCCTGTTGTTGGTCACCAGAGAGAAGAGATCAGTGCCTGCTCCTCCTCCTTCCCTTGTGAGGAAGGACTTGTGAAAATGAAGTGATGGGGAGAGCTGCCACGAGTCCCATCACAGGCAGATAATGCCACAAGAGCTGGTACTGACCAGCAGCATGGCTGGAGGCATGGCCCCATCCTTCCTCTTGTGCCTCTGCCTCCAGCTGCAGCTGGATGCAGGAATGACCCTGTCCATGCGGAAGGGAGGCAAGAACCCTGCTCCTGACTGTAGGCTCTGAACTGAGACGTAACAGAGATTTTGCATTACTTCACAACTGCTGTTGAATGCCAGTACCTTTGCCTGTCCCTCTTCCCAGCATCACAGCAACCTCGAGTCTTGGAAAGAAATGGAGAGCTCAGAGTTGCCACCACGCCTACAGAGCTCAATGTGGCAGGTCTGTCCAGCTCATGCTGAGGACACTTTGGGTCACTATCTCCATCTTCTGAACAGTTCATTGTAATGATCTGTTATGGGAGAAGCCCAGACACTTTCACTCTGGACTGTTAGGCTCCTCCATGCCTTGGAGAAGCCTTCGGTAGCACAGCACCTTCCACCCAGTGGGGTTTTCCCCATCAGGGCCATGACAAAGCTCTGTGTGCAGGTGAAGAGGCAGAGGCCCTGCCTTGGGGCACGGAGCAGGTAGGCAGGCAGGCAAAACCCTAAAGCACGAGGTAAACCCCAAACCCAGCCCATGAGAGTCCAGAGACCTTTCCCCCACTGCTGACAGCATGTGGAGCAGATGCAGACCCAGAATGAAGGTCCTGGCTGTGGGCCAGCATCCAGTGGGTGCTGCAGGGCTGCAAAACCCTGGAGCCATTTCATGGTGCTACTGAGAGGAGGCAGACTCCTTCTTTCATGAGATGGCAATGGCAAGTTAGTTTTGTCTTTTCTTTCACTGAACAGAATAATTAGTGACGAGATTCATTAAGCAGCAAGGTCACTCTTGGAGTTCTCCATGCTGAGAGTAGGGATGAGATGCAGAGGCGGTGCCAAGCAGTGTCAGGGATGGTGTGCTAATGAGCTGGCATCTCCCCAGAGCCAGTGGATTCCCTCGAGGAAGGGGAGGCATCCTCTCTGTGCCTGCAATTTGGGGTGCAATGAGCTGGTGGAAGGGCTGAACTCTGCTGGCCATAGCAGAAATTCTCATGCGCTCGCTTCCAGATGGAACCCTCTGCTCTGCTGCTTGTCTGATGGCTGAGTCCCAGGGCTGTGATGGCAGAGCCACAGGTGGGCTCATCTCATGGTGTCATTTTGGGGCAAGATCAAAGGAAAAGCCTCTGCAGAGGAGAGCTCACTTTAAGTTGGGATGGCAACCCAGAAGTGAGCAGCAGCAGTCCTGGGGCACACTCGTTAGGGGGGAATTTACTGATGAAGTCCTTTGTGCGGCATTCATGACTTCTTGGATAATTTAGCTTGGATTATTACAGGAAAAAAAATACATTTACTCTAGAATCCTGTTCACACAGGGAAGAATTGTTTGTCCTGCTGTATCTCAAATTCATTTTGTGATGATGGCAAACCCCTGCCGAGAAAGGAGCTCTCATCTTCTTTCTGACTAGTTGACAGAGTCAGTTCTCTTCTCCTTAGTACAAAGGGTGATAAATTCAGATGTCCATGTAAATTTATGACCGAGGATAGCCAGACTGAAAACATAAGAAGGATATGGAATTGTTGGAGCTGGTACAGAGGAGGGCTACGAAGACGATCAAAGGGCTGGAGCACCTCTGCTCTGAGGACAGGCTGAGAGAGTTGGGGCTGTTCAGCCTGGAAGAGAAAAGACTCTGGGGGGATCTCATAGCGGCCTTCCAGTACTGAAAGGGACTACACAGAAGCTGGGGAGGGGCTTTTTACAAGCCCTTGTAGTGATAGGATGAGGGGGAATGGCTCTAAATTGGAAGGAGGAAGATTTAGGTTAGATATTAGGAAGAAATTATTCACAATAAGGGTGATGAGGCACTGGTACAGGTTGCCCAGGGAAGCTGTGGATGTCCCCTTCCTGGAAGTGTTCAAGGCCAGGTCAGATGGGGCTTTGAACAACCTCATCCAGTGGGAGGTGTCCCTGCCCATAGCAGGAGGTGGAACAGGATGGGCTTTGAGCTCACTTTTAACACAAACCATTCTGTGATTTTATGATTGAAAATTGTTGACATTTGCACCAGCGAGTTGCACTGTTTTACCTCTGGCTATCCCAGCTCACATCTAGGGCTTTGATACTTTTATACTCCCGTGACACATCAGTGAATTCCCCCCAGGGCTCTGCTGGGCTCAGGCAGGATTAGCCCAGCAGTGATTGGGTGCAGGGCAGCAGAGCTGTGCTGGTACCCAGGGCTGAGCAATGGCAATCGTCCGCCTGGGTGCCTGCACCACCAGCTCTAGTGGGACTGCCCAGTGTTGAGACCCACTGAAAACTGGGTCAACACACCTCCATCAGTCTTCTACAACTCCCTGGACATACAGGCTCTGCTAGTAATTACAGGCTGGGCATTTGCTTGTTTACTTGCTTGCTTGTTTGTTTCCTGTGACATAAAAGTAGGTTTCTGGGTTTGTTTCTGTATTTTAGCATAACTTTTGCAGTTTCACTTAACACCGAGCTCCTCAAGCCTAGGGCAGCTGGCGAACATGAAAAACTCGGAGTACATTGCAAACACCTTAGAGAACAAAGCAGATGGGCTGTGCCAGCACTGCGGGCTGGTGTGGAAAGAATTTCCCGGTTCTCCACGACACTCGTACACCCAGACATTTTCTCCCCATGTTGTGGTGAGGTTCCCACTGCCGATGAGATATTGGTTCTGTGTTTCCATGTATTTCTAGGATTACCTCTCACTGCAATGGGTTCCCTTCTTCCCCGCCTGCAGGTGGGAGGGCGATGGGGCTGACAGTGCTCAGCACTCTTGGTTTCCTCCCCAAACCCCTGTTATTTGGGGTTGAAACACCTGCAGTGCCGACAGGCAGGAGTGAGGCATAAAACATGAGCTTTATGAAGGTGGCTAAGTTTTATGAGTCAAACTAGGAAAGCAAAAGGCAGCCAAGCTGTGTAAGCCCGGGGCTGGGTGATGCCCTCCTTCATTAGGGGTTGTCCGTGCGTGCTGCTGGCTCAGCACTGCAGCAGAACCTCGCTTCACCTTGAGCTCATATAATTGCTGAGAGACTCCTTGCCTCTTCTGCCTCCTAACTCTCTGGTATTTTGGTGACATTTTTGCAAAGAGATGTAATACATGCCTGTCCCTGCCACAATGACATGGTCTAATGTTAAATTATTAGCTTAAAACATGATGAAATGTCTTTTCTCATTAAAAAACATAAACCCTTTACACTGTGCTTCCCTGAGAGCATCCTGTGGGGCCATGAGCTTTGGTCTCACCTGTGGTCTGGCTGATGGGGTCTGTGTGAGTCCAGGTCCCAGCTGGCTGCAGAGCTCTTGAACCATGGGTGGGAATGTGCCACATGGTGATGGGAGTCTCTTCACACCCATGAGAATATCCTTATTCCACACAGAAAACCACAGGGTGACATAGTGTCAGCAAGGTGTCCGAGTCCACTCCCCAGCCCCTGGATCTCTTGCAAGCAGGCATGGAGTTCCCATGAGCATCTTCAGCCAGGGCAGGACACTAACGAGGATGAAGGACACTGTCTTGAGAAAATCCAAGTTTTTTTTTTTCTGAGTAGGGTACCTGGGAGATGGCTGTCCCCAGAAGTTGTGGGAGCAATGGGCTCTGAGGTCTGGGCACACCTCAATGCTTGCTGTTAGGGGCCAGGCTGCCCCTCTAGCCAGGGCACCAGTGCTTCCCAGGGCTCCGAGGTGTCCCAGCTCCAGGTGGCACCCTGTGCCCATCTCAGGATGGAGACCAGGGTCTTGATCAGGAAGTGCAGGGAAGGGACCGGGGGAACAGTTTTAATCTGAAAGAATGGAGATTGAGATAAGATCTTAGGAACAAATGTTTTCCTGTGAGGCTGGGGAGGCACTGGCACCATACCCAGAGAAGTCATGGCTGCCCCATCCCTGGAGGTGTTTGAGGCCAGGTTAGATGGGGCTTTGAGCAACCTGATCCAGTGGGAGGTGTCCCTGCCTATGGCAGGGGGCTGGAACTGGATGGGTTCCTTCTGACCACCCAAAACATTCCAGGATTCTATGATTATTTGCATGTCCTTTGCCAACAGACCTGCTCCTCCAGCTCCAAAGCTGTTGGAAATAATTAGTCCTTTCTGTTTCTGAGGACAGGAGTGTTTTCTTGTGCATCATACAGTTGTGCAACAGGTACTTTGCACACACTCAGGGAGAATTTGGTCTCAGGAAGCCCTCAGAATTTCGAGGTCAAAGCAGCATGGACAACTGCTTGGCATTGCGCAGCTGAACTGCGCACATATAAGCTGTTTCTAAGTCAATAAAGTGGTAAATGAGATTATGTTCTCTACACAGTTCCTAATAATCTGTAATGGTAAAACCACTGAAACTACATTGTAAAGCAAATAGTTTCTCTGTATTGTTCTTTTTTAACTAATGTGTGAATGTGACCTAAAATAGTGGCAACAAAACTTGGGTAACTTGCATTTAAGTCTTTTTTATTACAATTTTCTTTGATTACAATTATTTTGATTACAATTTACTCCTGAATGCATCTGATAGCATAAGAGTTAAAAGTTGCACAAGTAACTTAAAGCTACAAAAATAGTCTGGATGCCAACGGATATGCAGAGAGCACAAAGCCTGCTCTCCTTTTTGGTTCACTTTCAGAAGGCAACCCAGCATCCCGTGAAAGCCCCAGGGCATTTCCGGGCCTCAGGAGGTTCCTGATTTGTTTTTTTGAAGTTAAAAATATTTGGGTAACTCAAAATACTTCCTTCTGTGCTGCAGTGCATGGTTTGCTGTGACGTGAGGGCTTCTGTGGAGTGTGGCAAACAGCGTTTAATAGGCTTGTCAAACCTTTTGTCTAAGAGGAATTTGTCTCAGAGAGGATAGGCAGCATTCCTGGGCTGACGGGATCTGGCCACATGTCCTCTTCTGGCTGCAGCTGGTGGCCACTTAGCTGCCCTCACCACCCTCCTGCCAGAGGTTACTCCTCCAATCTCATCGCTCGGCTGCTCGTGGGAGCATAAAATCATGGAATGGTTTGGGTTGGAAGGTATCTCAAAGCCCATTCAGTTCCAACATCTTGCCATGGGCAGGGACACTTCCCAGTGGATCAGACTGCTCAAGACCCATCTGGGTGTGCTGCCATTCTCTAATTATTGAGAACCCAAAGACAATCAACTCCCCTCTCTCTAAAGGAGACAAATTGTTGTACACAGACACTATGGAATTTGGAGATTCTGTACGCCTGATGGTCCCCTTGTTCCTGCAGGTCCCTTTTCCCCTGGAGTGGATGAAATCCCCCAGTGTTACCTGTAGGGCTCAGATATCAGAAGTCTCCCAGCCTAAAACTTCAGATGAGAAGGTTTTTTTCCCAAGTGTGTTAATCTTCACTATTTTTTTTAAAGTGTACTGGTGTTTGGGTTGATTTGTTTGGGACAATGTTGCACCAGTGGAGGTTACAAAGGTTTTCTCTGTGCAGACTTGTGGCCAGAGGATTAGAAAATAAAATATATAATATTTTAATAGTAAAAAATACATAAGTATTTTCAAAGTGAAAGATTGTGCTTTTTAAGTTTACAGACATATGGGTGGGATGTACAACCAGTATGGAGCTTTGAACAGTTTAAGCATGACAATTAATAAAAATACGAAATACACAAGATGGTGACTAACATGAATTGCATAATTTAATTTTCTGCAGTGTATTAGTGAACAAATAACTGGAAAAATGAGGATTCATAGAGAAATGTGCATGGTATGACAGGATATGGGGGGGGGACAGGACATACTGGATGACGGCCTAGGGTGGTGACAGGACACTGAGTGGTGACAGCCCGGGGAGCAGAGGACACGGGGGGGAGGGCAGGTGACAGCCCGGGGAGCACATGACACGGAGGGATACGGGTGCAACCAGGTGTCCGCGCTGTGCGGTAACGGCTCCCGCCAGGGGGCGCCGGAGCGGAGGGGGCGTGGCCGCGACGCACACATGACACGGGCCACCT
>JAUMJL010001407.1:0-46780 GCA_033558185.1 Dromococcyx pavoninus | reverse complement strand
GAACCTCGCAGGCGACGATGGTTTTGTTCACTGTTTGCCCCAGCGCTGCCCCAGCCGTTCCGGCATGGCTTCTTCCCGCTCTTCCTCGGCACCGGAACGGCCGCTGCTCCGCCCGCGCTACCTCCGAACGGGAACCAAGACGGGGCGGCTCTGCCCCCTGAGCGATAATGGGACGGGCGGAGGGCTTGGGGCTCCGGAGAATAAAGGCCGAACCGAACCAGGATGGAGCCTCAGGCACTGGGGTCACACACGGGTCTGGGGCCGTTCTGGGGCTCTGGTTCTGAGTAGGGACCGAGCTCTGGGTGTTGGAGATCACAGATGGGGCCTGGGGTCCCACGTGGGATCCAGGAACTGTTCCTAAGGTCTGCTTCGAATGAGGGAACTCCAGGTATTGGGATCACAAATGGGTCTGGGGGTTGTTCCTCGGCTCATGTTCTGAGCTGCGACCAAGCTCTGGGAGTTAGGGTCATGCACAGTCCCGGGGCTGTTCTTGGGATCCGAGTTCCAAGCAGAGACCAAGTTCCCAGCCCTGGGGCCCCACACAAGGTCTGGAACTGTTTCTGGGCTGGCCCAGGGGTTCGGGGGGGTGGGATGGGGCCGAGGTGGGGGGCGCTGGGGGCTGGGGCTGTTCTTGGGGGGTGGGAGGGCTCATGCGTGTGGGGCCGCCCTGGTGTGGGGGGTCCAGTCCCAAAGTTCTGCCATCATGCACTGGAAAAAAATTGACACGAGATAGGCTATAGGGCAAAAAGTGCTTTTTCCCACTCTGTTCAAGGTGTGAACAGGTACCAGGGTGGGGAGTGATTAGCGAACCAGGGAGTGATTAGTGGGGAGTGTGTGTACTGCAATGACAGCTCATATTCAGGGAGTGATGATGATTGATTTATGACTTGGGCAACAGCCAAGACCATTTGAACCAGCACAAGCTGTGGTGGGCTGGAAGTAGAACAAGACTGGAGCCATCAATGAACTGGAAGTGGAGCTGCAAACGAGACAGAATCATCCAGGAGCTGGAATCGCACACAGACTGCAACTGGGAATCAGCTGGAGCTGAAGGTGGACCAGAAGCAGCAAACGGAGCTGGAAGCAAAACTGCTCTGGAGATGATAATGAGCTGTGGCCAAATATGAACTGGAGCCATAGGAGCTGGACCTGAAACCAGAGCTGCAAATGAACTGGAGTCATTCATAAGGTGGACTAGAAACAAAATGGAAGCAGAAACAACCAACCGGAAACTGCAAACGAGTAGCTGCTGAAATCAATTGGAGCTGCAAATGAACTGGAGCCATCCATTAGACAGAGCCACAAATGATCTGGAGCTGTAAACAAAATGGGTCAGAAACAACCAAACTGAAGCTGCAAATGAGTGGAACCACAGCAAACAGGAGCTGAAACAAGCCAGAGATGTCCTTGAGCTGAAGTTGAAACCAGAGCAGAGACAACGGTGAGCCACAAAGGAGCTGAATCCTAAAGTGAACTGGAGCCATCCAGGAGCTGGACCTGGAAGAAACCAAAGCCAGAGCCAACAAACAAAACCAAATTGGACCCAAAAATTGAGCTGGACCCAAAACAAATGGCGCCCAAAACAACCCACCTGAAGCCACAGCTGAGAACATGGAGCCACACAGTCCCTGCAGCATGTCTAGGTGGGCACAGGCAGGGCAGCTGGCAGCATCAGCCTTGGCACAGGCAGCTCGGCTGCATCCTAGGGCTCCTAATGTGGTTGGGGCTCCTCTGTCTGTCCATCCATCCTTCCTTCCATCCATCTGTCCATCCCTGCACAGGGAGAGAGGTGGGACAACCAGCTCCCGGCAGTACAGCACAGCCCAAATTGCCCCAAATGCTTCTGCCCTACAAACCCCAGTGCCCCCCGGGCAGGGGCATCTCTGCCCAACTCCTTGCAGCAACAATCAGCACTGCACACCGGGGAGGGGAGATGGGGACAGACACCCAAAATGGCCCTTTTCGCCCCTAAAGGGTGGGTGACAGCCAGGATGTGGCTGAAAACCCACCTGCCCTGTGCAGCAGCAGCATAAATCAAGGTGTGCAGCAGCAGCACAGATCAAGGACCAGTGGCTGTGGGCTGGGATAGGGCCAGAATCACAAGCAGGGGCTGGGCTGGGCCCCAACAGTCCCCACTGCCTCCTCCCCAAATGCCCCTCACAGCCACAGCCCCTGAAATTTGGGGCCTAGACTTGCCTGGCCCTGGCTCAGGGTGGGCATGGGAACCCCAGGCCCCCCTGCACCCATAAACACCTCTGCCTGTGAGGGAACTCTGCCCCACAAACACCTCTGGCCAGGGGGAGACCCTGCCCTGGCAGGCGCTGACCCTGCAATGCTGAGCTCCACCAGCTCCATGGGACGTGCACTGGTACCACTGGACCCTTGAGCTCTGGGACCAGGACCCCTCTTGCCCCTCTAAAGCCCCCCAGCTGGGGTTGGGTGCTCCCCTCACATCCCTCGGCCACCCTGTCAGCAGCACGAGGGGCAAAGCAAATGTGTCCTGAGCACCAAAGTCTCCCGGAGCTCTTCACAAGAGTGAAGATTTGTTCCTGCCAGACTGGGGCACCCAAACGTGGGCTCCTCCATGGCTCTGGCACCCTTCAAGCATTCAGGTCCAATATGTCTGACTGATCCCTGGGCCTCAGACAGACCTGGCAAAGCCGCTCTGTTCCCGCAGTGTTCCTGCTCCTCTGGTGATGCCGGCGTCCCTGCAGAGCTGTGTCAGAGTGGCCAGGATGGCATTACCTCGGTTGTCTGGGGCTGTCCATTATCCCTCAGGGACAGCTCTTGCCTTCTACAAAGCACAGTCCTTATGTCTAGGGCCTTTGATTTGTTCTGCTCCAGCAGGAATGTTGCCAAAGTGAGGAAGAGAACATTTCAGTTTGGAGGGATGCACAGTGATCACCCCTGTCTGACTGCCTGACCTGGGCTGACTGAAAGTTAAAACGTGTTGTTAAGGTGTTGTCCAATGGTCTCTGAAACACTGCCAGGCTCAGGGCACCAACCCCCTCTTCAGGAAGCCCATCCCAGTGTTCACCCACCCTCCTGGTAAAGAAGTGCCACCTCGTGTCCTGTCTGAACCTGCCCTAGTGCAGCTTTGGGCCCTTCTCACACCTCCTGTCTCTGGATTTCAGGGTGAAGAGCATTACCTCAGGTGTCTGGGGTTTCCATTATGCCTCAGGGTCAGCTCTCACCTTCCACAAAGTACCATCCTTGACCAGGGCCTTTGGTTTGTTCTGCTCCAGCAGCAATACTGTGTCTTCTATCAGACTCTACCACCTCATCGCGCTGTGGTGCAGAATGGAGCTAAAACAGATTAACAGAGTTAATGCACTTCCATCCGATAAAGACTGTCAGATACGATGGGTTAAAGGCAGGGATTTAGAATCATAGAATACTTGGTTGGAAAAGGCCTTTTGAGATCATTGAGTCCAACTGTCCCTGTCCACTACTAAACCATCCCTGAGCACCTCATCTGCCCATCTGTTAAACCCCTCCAGGAACAGTGACTCCACTGCCTCCCTGGGCAGCCTCTGCCAGTTCCGGAGAACCCTTTCGGTGAAGAAATTTATTCTGATGTCCAATCTAAACCTCCCTGGTGAAATCTGAGGCCATTTCCTCTCATCCTGTCACCTGTCATTTGAGAGAAGAGCCCAGCACCCAGCTTGCTCCAGCCTCCTTTCAGGCAGCTGCAGACAGCGATGAGGGCTCCCCACAGCCTCCTTCTCTCCAGGCTAAACAATGGAATCACAGAAAATCACAGAGAATCATTTCTTCACCATGCCAGGTAAGGGGCAGCCCCTCGGAGTGAGCCCTGCAGGGAGGCACCAGTGCCTGAATGCGGCCCTGGGACGTGCAACAGCCCCCAGCCCCACAGCCCTGCTCCTTGCTCCCAGTGCCCCAGCAAAGCCACCACAGCCCCCAAAGTCCCCACTCACCAGTGCTGGAGCAGCCTGGTCCCCAAGCCATGGTCATCCCAATGCCAGTAGCTTCGGAGCAAAAGACCCCCGTGCCCAGTGAGAGGGACCAGGACAGCGAAACGCTCCTTTTGCTGGGGAGAAGGTTAGAATCAGAGCACAAATAGAGCAACTGCTGTGTGAAGTCCAGGCTTTACCCTTTAATCCCAAGTTTTACCTTCACACCTTACAGGGATAACACCCATGGAGAGCAGGAACACCCAGGGACTGCAAACAGCTGTTTTAACACAGCAGTTCATAAACTGCGTTAACCAAATGGAACAGAAATGCCTTTAATTACCTCTTGGTCCCATCAGGATCTCCTACCAAAGGCTGCTGTGCCGGGGTGACCCAGATCTCCACTGCGCAGGTCTGGTCCCAGCTCCACAACCCCAGCAGCACAGGGGATGGGAGTCCCTAATCCTAGGGACGGGAGCCCCAGCCTCAGTCCCATCCCTGCTGGGAACCATTTGCAGCTCCTGGGCTTCTGAAAGGAGAAACAACCCCCACTCTTCAAAGCAACTGCCGACACCTGAAGCTGAGAACCTGACGGGACTGTGGGCAAAGGAGGCAGCAGAGCACAAGTGGAGCCTGTCCAGGTGCCTCCAGGGTCTCCTCCTGCCTCCTGTTACTCACCTGATCGAGTCAGTAAGGAATTGTCTCTGCACCTCCTCTTTGGAAAACCCCAAAATCGTGCATCAATCACAATCCAGTCTGTGGGTCTTGGAACAAAGACCTTGCCCTGATGGCCACGGAATGTCCAATCCAAGCTGGACAGTCCTGGGTTAGAAATGGGGGCAGATCAGAGCAATCCAGATAAAATAACACATTTGGGACCTTGGTAAATGCAGCAGCGCTTGCATTACACAGGAAACATAGAATCTGTACCAAAAATGCATTATGTCCACCCAAGGACACCTCGGCACAACTCCCAGCCCCACCAACTCAACTCACCAGGACAAGGGGAGCATGGACCCCTCAGCAATTCCCACTTTCACAGGCAAAGCCAAAGCACGGGTGGACATAGCTGGGAGCTACTGTTGCCCCACAGTAGCCCCGGGGATACAAGAAATCGTTACTATTACAAAAAGTAGAATATTTTTATTTAAGCTAAAGTAAAGTTTCATCCGAGTAACTGTGTTTTTTGAAAGTCACACAGAATGCCCCTCTGAGAACATCTTTTCTTGATAGCATTTGTTTCAAACTGTGTTTTTCGGTTCAGAGTGAAATAACATCTTGTGTTCAGTGTGGTCTGTGCTGAACAGATGTGTCTTCTATAATCACCTCTATTTGCAGCCTTTCCCTGTCTAAAATGCAAGGTCAGACAGAGCTGGCTCCAATTAGCAGAGATTTGGCCTTTGTGAAGTTCATAACAATATTAAAATTAGTCTTTGGAAATTAATAGAATATGCATAAGATTTCTGGGAGAATTTATACACACATCTAAGTGGGAAATATCTTCTGTCCCAGCTCTTGTCTCATTACGCAGGATTGATGGAACCATTCCATTGTGTGCCCAGCACTGCAATAAAATATGCTGCTATCTAAAACTCAAAAACGAGTCTTGGAGAGTTTATATGCTGACACTTTCAGTATCACTGGGGATAAGAAGTGGGGCATCAGCCCCCTGTTCCCTGCTGGGGGTGGGGGTGGGGTGGGGTGTGGTTCACAGGGAATAGGATGGGCACAGCATTCCCTGCTGACCTATGGGGACCCTGCACCCCCCGGCTGTGCCCTCGGGGCTGCTCCAACCTGGGGGACCCTCGACACCCCCAGACCCAGAGCCACTACCCCCAAATCCCCGCCAGACCCCAACACCCCCAAACCCAGGGCCACTACTCCTAAATCCCAGCCAGACCCCAAACCCCAGCCAGGACCTGACACACCCAGACCCGGGGCCACCACCACCACCAAATTCCACACAGAGCCCAAATCCCAGCCAGACCCTGACACCCACAGTCCCCAAATCCCAGCCAGAACCCAAATCCTAGCGTAGCCCCAACACCCCCGATCAGACCCCAAATCCCAGCCAGGCTCCAACACTCCCAGTCCCCAAATCCCAGACAGATCCCAACACCCCTAGATCCCATCCAGACCTCAAATCCCAGCCTGGCCCTGACACTCCCAGACCCGGGGACACCACCTGCCAGACCCCAATCCAGCAGGGGTCCCGAGCACCCCCGACCATGCGTGCCTTCCCGGAAGGTCTGCAGCGGCTGCTGTGTGTCAGGGATGAGGCTCTTCCAGTGGCCATTAACATCTCGAGGTCCATAGCACTGGGTGAGGAGCCGAGGCAGAGCTAATGCTGCGGTGCTCTCCTCCTGCAGGAAGCGTTCTGGGTCACTGGCCTCCTGCTGCTGGCTTAGCTCCGTTCCGCGGCACCTCTGCTGCGTTCAGTGGGAGCTTCTGCCGGCTCTGCCTGCAGCGCCCTCCAGCAGCAGACGCATTGGCTGCTTTCTCGTTTTCAGCTGGCGATAGTTACAAGGAACAGCACTAAATCCTTGATTAGGTATTTCATGCTTGAAACGGTGAAGTGTCCTTACAGGCAGCACTTCAGCTGAACATTAATTCTTGCAGTATCAAGTGTGAAGTAAAGGGAATAAAGCCGTCCGGTTGCTTTTTCCAGAGCCAGTTGGCAGCAGTTACCTTACCTATCAGCTGGGGAGATGAACCATGCTGGTCTTGGTTGTGCTTAGGCACCCATACATATGGAAAAGCTTCATGGCTGAAGCTGGATTTTGAACCCACCACTGTGCTGCTGTTAGGTCTGCTTTTATTGCAGCTCTTCAGCTAATTTTTTTTTCCTCTTTCTGCTCTGCCCTTTCTGGAGTTTTAAGATCACAAGAAAAAAACTGTCCAATTTGCTCATTTTGGGTGGGGATAGAATGCCTGAATTGCCCTCTCTCCAGAAGAGTCTCAGGGTTACTGTGCCTGCCTGACACACGCCCCTGGCAGGAATGGGAACAGTGCTTGGCCCTTCTGTGCTCTTTAAGGCTGAAACTGGAATCTGCTGGACACCATCTAGGTGTTCGCATGCCTCATCTGTCCTTCCACCCTTGTTGTTGGAATGCAGTTATTTATAGGCCTGATTGTGGTTTGGTAAGTCACAGAATCATAGAATGGTTTGGGCTGGAAAGGACCTTAAAGCCCATCCAGTTCCAACCCCACTGCCATGGGCAGGGACACCTCCCACCAGGCTGCTCAAGGCTCCATCCAACCTGGCCTTCAACACTTCCAGCGAGGGTGCATCCACAACTGCCCTGTACCAGTGCCTCACCACCCTCATCGTGAAGAATTTCTTCCTAATGTCTAACCTAAATCTTCCCCCTTGAATTTAAAGCCATTCCCCTCACCCTATCACTACATCCCCTTGTAAAAAGTCTCTGCCCAGCTTTCCTGGAGCCCCTTTCAAGTACTCGGAACGCCACTACAAAATCTCCCTGGAGCCTTCTCTTCTCCAGGCTGAACAACTCCAACTCTCTCAACCTGTCCCCATACCAGAGGTGCTCCATCCCTCTGATAATCTTCGTAGCTGTGCCAGGGGAGGGTTAGGCTGGATATTAGGAAAAGTTTCTTCACCCAGAGGGTGGTGGAGTACTGGAACAGCTCCCCTGGGAAGCTGTCAGGGCATCAAGCATGACAATATTCAAGAAGCATTTGGATAATGCCCTCAGACACATGATGTGAGTGTTGGGGTTGTCCTGTGCAGGGACAGGAGTTGGACTCGATGTGGGTCCCTTCCAACTCAGGACACTCTATGATTCTATCAATCACCTCTCCTAGGAAGGCTGGACACCTGCACCTGCCTCTGGTAACTGAAGCTCTGCCTGGGCACAGCCGGAACAGAGCAGGTAGGTGAAATTGCTCTGAGCAAAAGGTTTTCTTTAGCAATGGTGTTAAGGCCCCGAATGTGCTAAAGGAAGAAAAAAGGGTGCTGCAAACCCCTAAGGGAGCTGTTGGAGGTAGGTATTGTCTGTGAGGAGAGTCTGAAGTGATGCAAACTGAAGTGATGCACAGAAGCAACTGTTAAAAGCAGCTTTAATAAAATCTGTAGTGATTCAGAAAAATGGAAATCCCACCCCTGCAGGTTGTTGGTAGCAGATTAAGTGCCTTTAGGTAAAGATGGTTCTTGAAGCCAAGAATGGGTTTCAGGACTTTATATGTAAAAATACATTGCGTGACACAACCACTGCCAACAAACCACAGCCTCTGCCCATCCCGTCTGCCCTGGGAGAAGAGGGTAAGACAATCTCTACAGACTTCACTCTTCAGGAAGCTCAGTACAGTCAGTTCTTGGAGAATACACTCATCAGGAAGAAAATATACATATATATATATTACATAAAGTACTCTCACATATCAAGTTTTGCATTTTGAAGGTAGGATGGAATATCCTGTTGCAAAAAAAAAAAAAAGAGAAAGGCAAACTGTACATGTTGGGTCCATGCTCAGCTACGGAGCGTAGCTAACCGTGACTGCATCGCCTCGATGTCCTCCTCCTCGTCAACAGCAGCAGCCGCTCCCTCGGGTTCTGGCTCGGGAAGATCCCGTGGGACTTCGCTAGGTGCTTTACCCAAGGCCCCTGTAAACAAGAAACAGGCCCATTAGTCTGCGTTAGATCTTAATTTAATAATCAATCAGCAGATTTCAGGTAAACAGATTCATAGAAAAGAATCATAGAATGGTTTGGTTTGGAAGGGACCTTCCTTTAAGATCATCCAGTTCCACCCCCCCTGCCATGGGCAGGGACACCTCCCACTGGATCAGGTCTTGAATCAGCCACCACTTCTCTGGGCAACCTGTGCCAGCACCTCACCACCCTCACAGCAGAACATTTCTTCCTAATCTCTAATCTAAACCTCCCCTCTTTCATCTTAAAATCATTCCCCCTCATCCTATCCCTGCACTCCCTGACAAAGGGCCCCTCCCTACCTTTCCTGTAGCCCCCTTAAAGTACTGGAAGGCTGCTCTTCTCCCAGAGCCCTTCTCCAGGCTAAACAAGCCCAACTCTCTGAGCCTGTCCTTGCATGGGAGATGCTCCAGACGTCTGATCATCTTCATGGATTCCTCTGGACTTGTTCTAACACATCCATGTCACTCCCGTGCTGAGGACTCCAGAACTGAACACAGGACTCCAGGTGGGGTCTCATCAGAGCAGAGTAGAGGGGCAGAATCACCTGCCTCCACCTGCTGGTCACACTTTTTTTGATGCAGCCCAGGATACAGCTGGCTTTCTGAGCTGCAAGAACACATTGCTGGCTCATGTTGAGCTTCTCATCCACCAGCATCCCCGCATCCTCCTCTTCAGGGCTGCTCCCAATCCATTCTCCATCCAGCCTGTAAATGTGCTTGGGATTGCCCTGACCCAGATGCAGCACCCTGCACATCTAATTAAAATAATTCAACCTATCACTTCTGCCAGAGGTCACACCCCCAAACAGTGTGAGCTGGGGTTGCCAGCCCCTCCTGAGCCAGCTGGTGAGCTGGGAAGAGCAGCTCCCACCAGCCACCCTGCCCACCCACTCCCACAGCCCTCCTGGCAGGAAGGGAGCTGCTCCCAGCCTGGAAACAGAAAGCAAGAAAGGAAGCAGGGTTGAGAAACAAAAGAGGGCAAGAAGGCAGTGGCTGGGCACAAGGTAACAGCAGGGCAGAAGCTGGGAACTGTGCTTGCAGCCAGTTACAACTGAACGCAGCCCTGGTTACTTACATGTGTCACACCATACCTCAAAGGAATTCAGGGAACGGGCATTCTAAGAGTTGACTATGACAAGTAACTAAAGTAGCAGAGCCTCACTTCCTGAGTCATAAGGCAGAAGCTGGGGGTCGAGGTTCAGCTTTGGGGGTTTTGTTCGGTTTGCTTTATTCCCCCCAATAATCCAAGTCTTCTGAGGAGCGGCTGAGGGAACTGGGGTTGTTTAGTGTAGAGGAGGCTGAGGGGAGACCTCATCGCTCTCTACAACTACCCGAAAAGAGGTTGTAGTGAGGTGGGTGTTGGTCTCTTCTCCTATATAATAAGTGATAGGACAAGAGGGAATGGCCTCAAGTTGCAGCAGGGGAGCTTTAGATTGAATATTAGGAAAAAATTGTTTACTGAAAGAGTGTTGAAGCACCATAAGAGGCTGCCCAGGGTAGTGGTGGAGTCTCCATCCCTGGAGGTGTTCAAAAAACATGTAGACATGGCACTTGGGGACATGGTTTAGTAAGCATGATGGTGTTGGGCTGACGGTTGGACTTGATGATCTTAAAGGTCTTTTCCAACCTTAATGATTCTGTGATTATAAGGCTTTGACAGCATTTTACAGTCAGGAATCACAGAACAGCCCCAGCCTCAAGGCTCCAGCTGAACATATCTCCCAGCTCCACCGGTAACAGCAGATCCAGTCAGTCCTGTTGATTTTACCTCCTTAAGAGGATCCACGGTACAGACAGACACTGATCTGTTAACATTTCAGTTTACCAGACTGCAGAGACATTAGCTGGTGCTTGTTACTCACACCATACTGAACTGCACTGACCTTCTCAGCCTATGTTCCCTGCGAAAGCGACTGTCAGAGCACCCTTTGTCTCTCAGCAAAGGCAAAGACACCACAGAGAGAGTGCAGGGAAGTCGGAACAGATGAAGATTTTAATTGCTGTGTGTGACAGAGGGGGGCAAGACTCCTCTCCCAGTAAACACCCGGGAACTCACCAGCTGTAATTTCAAACAGGATTTTGTCAATTTCCATCTCAGCTTCTTCTTCCATTTCCTCCTGATCCTCCAGGCTTTCAAAGGTGTCCTCCAGCATTTCCTCTATAATACCAGCCTACCAGAAAACAAGGCAGAGCATGATGCCCTTGGATACAGTGGAGTAAGAGGACACACTTCCTACTTCCAAGATTAGGTTACACCTGTCTAGGCCTTTAATAACAGCTTGCTCTCAAGCTCAAGATTCCCAGAGGGAGGCTATCCTGTTTCCTGAGGGCTGGTCAACACTCATGCCTACCTTTTAAGCACCTATATGGTGCACAGAAAAGGCAATAATAAAACTGAGGATGAAATACAGATGTTCTCCCTGTGAAACTCTCAAGCCATTATTCCTTGTTTTTGCACGTCCAAACACTGACGGCCCAGCCTGCTCCAAGTTCGCAGCTGTGTTTCACGCGGGAAATAGGCTGCAGCCCAGCTATGGCCAAACTGTTCTAGTGCGCAACGGTAAAATCATTAATGGGTTAATCTGACCTAAACAATCCAGAGTGGTAAGGGAAAGTGAAGGAAGTAAAGCTATTTTGGCAGTTGAATAGAAAATAGCCACTACAGGGAATTAATATACTCCAAAATCAGAACACTTTCATCAGACGTGGATGTTTCAAACCCAGCCAGACTGCCTAACATGGGACTTCCAGCTTCCCACTTCACAATAGGAAGTGCGAGGTCGTCCTTAAGGAACATTTCACCTCTGGAAGCAGGACATTCTGTCTCCCCTAGAACAGACAGAAGCGCAGGGATACAGGCAGTCCCACTGCTTCCAGCCTCCATTTCTCCCAGCTCAAGCCACAGCCATTCTGTACAGGGATTGATCTTTCTTCGTCCATCCTCAATTGGAGCAGCTGTTTTTGGCTTCAAGCTTTACAATAAAGATGTTGCAGGTATCACCGTGTCAAAGTTTCTTCATAAACAGTAACTTCCTAGAAAGTACTCAGCTATTCAAGTGCTACTTTAATTTCTGTCTGTTAGAGCTCAGCCAAGACCTCTGACAATGGGGTCATCTAAGCAGTTGCTCTGCATGCTAACAACCACCTCTTGTTCACCGGTATCTTATTTCCGTTATAGAGCTTACCTTCATCATCTCTTTGGACAACTCCCTCATTGTTGCTTGGATTTCAGGGATTTTCACTAGATTTTGCATAGCTTTCATGACTTCTGTGCTCTTCTGCAAGGAACCTGCTACTCTCAGGACAGCTGTGAAGGAGAAGCAAAGAAAAGCTTAAACGATCTATGCACCACTGCAAATGGAGAAGTTACATCCTCCCTACATAGACAGAAATTTGCCTGCATCTAAGCAATACAATTTAAAAAACAAACAGACATCCCGCTGCTTCATTCTTGCCTGCCTCCCTGGAAAAGCTCAACTTCTAGCCACACTGGAAAACTACACTTAAAGCAAAGAGAGTGGTCCTGTACAATTAGCCAGAGCAATCCAGACCACCTGCAGAGAGATTTCAACCCACAGTTCATACAGAGATCCCCGAGGTGCTCTTGCCTGTGTCCCTCAGCAGCCGGAGGTGTGGCTGAGGGTTTCACCAGCAGAGCTCCAGCCCAGCTCCATGCCTGACTGCTGACCAAACCAGTATATTTGTGTCTGGCACTGGCTAACGGAAACTGACTCAGGCAGAATTTCTACTACAAGTTTCATAAGAAATAGTAAACTACAAAATTAATAGTGAAGCAGATAAGCTGGAAGTAAGCGTAGATTAAAGTGAATTTAACACTACTCTTTCCACAGGCCATTCTTGTAATAGAGCTTAAAAGCTCTTCTCACATGTTTCGATACACCAAAATCAAACCGGAATAATTAAGGGTACTCTGAGGTTCTTGAATTGTGCATCCAACTCTGCAGCTTCTTGGCCACAGAGAACTCACCTGTTTCTGTATAAAAATGGTCACTCCTTAATGAAGCAAAATGAAGGTACAGCATACATCACTTTTCATTTTAATACGAAATTAACTTAAGAGCCTTGTGATGTTAACAAACTAACAGAAATATTGCCTTTAGTGGCCTCTCCCAAGATGAAGTAAGTTAATATAAACCCCAGACTGAATTGTGGATCCCTTCCTATTGCTCAGGTAAGTGTGTCAGAACAGTCCCAGTAAACAATGTGACTGGGAGCAGCCCTGCAGAGAAGGACTTGGGGTTGCTGGCTGATGAGAAGCTCGACGTGAGCTGGCAATAATTACTCACAGTCCAGAAGGTCAACCATGTACTGGGCTGCATCAAAAGAAGCATTGCCAGCAGGTCACGGGAGGTGATTCTACTCTGCTCTAGTAAGACCCCACCTGGAGTACTGTGTCCAGTTCTGGAATCTCCAAAATAAGAAGGATATGCAACTGTTGTAATGGGTCCATAGGAGGGCTATGAAGATGATCAGAGGGATTGGAGCACCTCTGCTATGAGGACAGGCTGAGAGAGTTGGGCTTATTCAGCCTGGAGAAGAGGAGGCTCCAAGGAAACCTCATAGCAGCCTTCCAGTGCTGAAGGAGGTTACAGGAAAGCTGGGGAAGGACTTTTTACAAGGGCAAGTAGGGATAGGATGAGAGGAATGGGTTTAAATTGGAAGGGGGAAGATTTAGATAAGACACTAGGAAGAAATTACTCACAATGAGGGTGAGGAGGCCCTGGCACAAGCTGCCCAGAGAAGTCATGGCTGCCCCACCCCTGGAAGTGTTGAAGGCCAGGCTGGATGGGGCTTTGAACATCCTGTTCCAGTGGGAGGTGTCCCTGCCCATGGCAGGGGGTTTGGAACTGGATGGGTTTTAAGGTTCCCTCCAAACTAAACCATTCTATTATTCTATGAAAATGAGGATGCTGGTAGTGGTAATACGAAGGAGGCTGCTTGGAGTTTGTCCTTTCAAGGTACACCTCAAGCTGCTTCCCTTCCCTGAATGAGGGACATGGGGAACCACATTCAACCTATTGCTAGATTACACTTGAGGTTCACATTGTGCCTCCTGATTTATCGCTCCTCTCATGTTAAAATCTGCCAGCATCCAGACTGGATAATGCTGGGATGGGGGGAGAAACACCTTGTCATTTTAGTAGCACGTTAACCTCCACCAAGTCTGTCCCTGTCTTTAATGCTTTCTGCTCTGCTCTTGTTACAGCCTAAACTGCTCAAGGGTATGGAAAATACTGCAGAATTCTATTACAATGGATTTCTGATAGGATAAGGGAAGAGGAGAATAAGCTGGGGGAGCACAAAGAACCATGTGAGGTTTACAGGGAGCTGGGTGTTGAGCCACAGGGCAAATCCATTCATCTGCATCATGGATATCAAACACTGCCTCCTCATCTCCATTTAGGACTTACAAGTTCTTATAAGACTCTTGCTAGAGAAACAAGGTGAACGGAATTCCACTGAAGGAAATAAATCTTACATTACAAATCCTGGCAAACCCAGCAACAACAGGCTCCATAAGGACGCAAGGATTAGGCACACATCCAAACTGTTTAGGAATGCACACTAAAAATGTATCCCTAGTTACTGGAAAGGAGTTCTATTCCAGTCCAAGTTCTGTTTCAATGCAAATAGAGTTTCTGACAGGCTGAGAGCATTGGGGTTGTTCAGCCTAGAGAAGAAAAGGCTCCGGGGAGACCTTAGGGATCTCAGTCCTCATCAGCTGAAGAGGAAGACCAGGACTGAGCTGTTAGTGCTGTTCATGTTTGTGTGGGTGCTGGCAAAGGCACCACTGTGGGCGTGAGTGCCTACTGGGAATAGGCACTCACCCTGGCTGGATGCAGGGATGTGGTACTGCAGCAGCCTCACACCTCTGGACATGCTACAGGAGGAATTTCCCAGGGTGCTGAGGCCCACTGGAATCAGCTGCCTTTCACAAGAGCAAGAGTGCTTCCAGATCCAGGCTCTGCTGGCGTTTGAAAATGGAAACCCAGACCTCACCTCCAAAGCCAGAAGCACTCAGTTGTTCTTACCAAGCTGGTTCTTCATCCCCATGAGAACAGAGTTCATGTGAGCTTTGGATGCATAGAGTTTGCTTACGGCCCTCCGAGAGCGGATCAGTTCCTTCGCCAAGATCACACACACATCCTTCTGACCCTTTTTGGCAGCATCTTTTATTGACCTCTTCACCTTCTCTTCTTCTCTCTGGATATCTGGAGTACAGAAAAACACAGCAAAGAGTGACAAGCTGGTAAAGATCTGGAAAAGAAACAAGTCATTTGATGGGGTGTCTTTTCAATGCAAAGAATCATTTCTGCTTGATTTCAGACTCCATCTGTTACTCACAGACCTTGTTCTACACTGATTTACACATTAGCTGATTACTTCAACTAAATATTAGTAGTATATGCTCGTTACTAAACAACCAGCTCTGTAAAGCCCTTTGCAGTTAAGAGTACTGTAAAGAACTGTCTAGGAATATCGCTGCATGAAGTCAAGCTGAGTTCTCAAGAATCAAAACAGGTCCAGTAAGAACAAAGCACTCTGAGATAGTAACGACTTAAAACTTCAGAATAACTTCCTGACAACTAAACTGCCCTGATATAAATATATGTGTATATATGCACACACACACAAACATACACACACAGTTTAAGGCTACTGTACAGATTTCCTGCCAACAAGGTTACGTCTCCTGTGTTCATCACTAGACAGCCCCACATGGCCAGGAAAGAACAGAGCTGTCACAAGGAGTTCAGAACTAGCTGTCTCAAAAGAGACACAAGCTTTTAACTAGCAAAAGTACTTACCTGTCAGGCTACATTCAAAGCTCAACCCACATGCCCACCTTCAAGCGAATCTGAAAGCTGTTGTGGGCAAAAATGTCCTCACTGTTTCTAAATCCCTGAATTGTGTTTTTCTGGAAAAACTGTATTCAGAAAAACTGTGGAAGCCTGATCTCAGACAGATTGGAAAGTTTTAGATATATACTGCCTTATAAAAAAAAAGGAAGAACAAAAGCATAGCCACTGATATAGTGAATTCCTAAGGGTGCCTCCACAGCTATAAGAGTTACTTAGAACCATAGGTTTGTTAATTACTGCCAAAAAAAGCCTTAATCCTTGCAGATAAGACTTAATTATTCCTCCCCATCAGGGACAACTCATTGAGTGTCAACTGGATGCCCAACCAAGTTCATACTTGTACTTAAGGAGTCAAGGTCTTGAGTTCTATTGCTCATGTTAAACACATATGCACTAGGTGTTCCTGTAAAGTGGTATATTCAAATTATAAGCTGGCTGATGCCAATGCTATGGATAATTTTTCAGCAAAAACTAGTAAGCTGGTAAACCAGATATAACTTAAACCGGCCTGTTCAAACCCTGCTGATATCCAGCTTCATTCAACAGCTTTTAATAAGAGCATGCTGGAGCAGGAATATTGAACTAAGCCTGTACTAAGTGAGGACCAAACAGTTGGATTTGAAATATCCACTAAAGAGGCTGCCTTAAGTAACACAGGCTTCTGTGGCAAATCTGACATGGCTGTTCATACGCCTGCCTTGTCAGATAAACAGAGGCTGTGCACAGCAGGAGCCAGGTACCTCAAAAAGCTCAGAGTAAGAAATGCAGGAACAAGCAGGGCCTATAATAGCTCCCTTCCTTTTCCAGACTCAGCAATAAATTAGCCACTGATGAAAAGTGGATTTAAAAGTCCACAAAATAATTATCCTAAAGTAAATACAGAATTTGGACAAAGAACTCCTGCAAAGAGGTGAAGGAAGTGACCACAAGAACAACCAAAGCAAAAGCTTTGTTCAAATTTGGTTTTGTTTGAGTCTTCTTGATTTATACTACACAGAAATCAAATGCAGACAAGTTGCTCTTCTATAAAAGGGCAATATTATGTTCAGTTTTGGGCACCACAGTATAAAAAGCTCATCAAGTTACTGGAGAGTGTCCAAAGGAGGCCACAAAGCTGGTGAAGGGTCTAGAGGAGAAATCACATGAGGAGAGGCTGAAGTCACTTGGTCTGTTCAGCCTGGAGAAGAGGAGACTGAGGGGGGACCTTATAGCAGTCTACTCTTTCCTCACAAGGCTCTTCTCACTGATGACCAGTGATAGCACTCCAGGGAAGATGTGCCAGGGGAGGTTTAGGTTGGATATTAAGAAGAGGTTCTTCACTCAGACAGTGGTGGAGTACTGGATCAGCTCTCCAGGAAAGCAGTCACTGCACCAAGCCTCACAATATTGCAGAAGCATTTGGACAATGCCCTCAGACACACAGTGTGAATGTTGGGATTGTCTTGTGCAGGGACAGGAGTTGGACTCAATGACTCTAGTGCATCTCTTCCAACTCAGGTCATTCTAAAAACAAAGGTCAACTTTGGCGCAGCTTCTCACGTGGGAGTCAGTGGACCCTGTGCTCAAGATGAGTCATTCTCTCAATGTCATTCAGTGCTGTCTTTATCCTAAAAGACTGGTAGAAATCTCTAGGATTGTAATCAGAAACCCAAATTCCCTGCTGCTTCCCTGCTAATACTTGGAGAAACGTCACAAGGCTGAAGATATTTGTATGTCAGACATGGGAGTAAGCTGGCTCCAGGGTAGCAGAACAGGTAGGAAGCAGCAGAAGTGATACAGTGGAAAACAGAAAGCACTAGGAGGACTCCAGCAGTACAGAGGAACCATGACATTGACTCTGTCAGGCTAAAAACAACCAAGAGTATTGTGTTAATATATCCGAACTAGCGTAGAGTGGCTCCATAACTCAAGTGAATGCTTTCCCTTGCGTGACAAACTGCTGAACACAAGATCAGTGGCACAAACACGCACAAATAGCCAACTCCACCTCTGAAGGTCAATGCGAGCTACACACTGCTAGTGAGCTACCGTCACACCAGTCCCTCTGCAACACAACAGAGGCACAAAGCAGTCCAACACGCCAGCGAGAGGGACTTGCAAGCTCAGTAAGGCACAAAGGTACTGCATGACTCTAACTAATGCCAAAAAAATCAGTTCTGAAGTCACAAAGACACCTTCCATTTCTTTGAACCTTCCAAGCCCTCAAAAGCAACCTACACCAAACTGAAATCACTGCAGCATCAGAGTCCAATAACAGATGGTTTGAAACAGCATGGTGCTATATCACTAACTGCCAAGCGTTCAAGTGGTCCAGGCCCACTCAGTTCATCCCAGGTGGATCCGAGTGTTGCTGTATCAAAATAAATCCAGTGTAGCCTTCCCCAGGGAAACTAAGTCAGGGCCCAGTTCAGCATCCTTACTCAAAGGTTATAGCAGTTTCCGCATGTAGGTCTCAACTGAAATGATAAAAGCACAGCAGAATCCAACTACAGTGGGTAAGTTGCGAAAAAAACCTTTAGTGGCACATGGTTATCACCTCTCTGCAGCAGCCTGCTACCCTGGTAAGAGTCCAGCAGAACCACAAACTCCCACAGCTGACACTTGGCAAGATGGGCAATTCTAGCACAATATGGGCATCACAAAGATATTTTGTACTTTATTTTAATGGGAATTATCAGAATAGCTGACAGTTGGTGGTTAGTCTAAGCTGAACTGTATTTCTTTGAGTGTATCACTCTGAAAAACACACAGAGGCATGTTTAGAGCTGCTACAATAATATGATTTGCATTCACAACAAAATACCAGACTACCACATAACCCGGTATATATTTAGGCCATTACAAGCACTACAACATGCATAAATCTGAGAGAAAACCAACATTTCAAGAAACCATCAACAGTGAACATGTGGGTAGTTTGGTCCCATGGAGGATGCAACCTCTAAAGCATACTTTGCTAATAACATCAGCCACGTTTTGGTTGTGCCTGATAAAGCCTCACAAAGTGCCTTGGAGAATGCAAAACAATTCACAAGCCTAACGAACATCACCGTACATTGGTTTTCCTGGAAGAGGCATAAACACTGTGCTCATTTCACAGATGAGGGCAAAGACTGACTTTGTACTGCACAAGCATCTCTCTCCAACCAACTCGTACACATCTAGGAATGGGAGAAGAGATAAACCCTGCCAGATCACTCCAGAAGTGTGGGGCTGGGGAGGAAAGGGGGAAGGGAGAATGTACTCCTGGAGTCACTCAAACAGGCATGCGCCCAATAACCAGATCCTGACACAAAACATCCTTTACCAGCACATCCCACAGTCTAGTCCTAAAGGCAGGGTAGAGGGTAAAAAGGGGAAACCAGAACTTGACCCAAACCCATTTTCAGATCCTGGGAAGGCAGACAGACAGAGAACAAGAAACTGATCTAGCAGCAGCATAATAACAAGCAACTCCTCTGTTCTTCAAGACCTCTTATGAAGTGTAATACTCATAATTTAATAGCAAAATACCCACTAAGAGAAGCCTTTTTTATTTTTATTTTCTCTCCTCTGCCATTTTCCCAAGCTGACAGCAAGCTACTATTGTTCAGCATGTGCACTTCATGCCAGTCCATACCCACAGAACTTTCTACATATGGAATTACAGACACACCAAAGCTATTCATTAAATCAGTGTGGTTGAAGTTCTGGATAATAACTCTAATTCATCTTATATGGGATTTAAGAGCGTATCTTAGTGGAAGTATATAATATTCAAGTTCTTTTGAAAACTTTACTTGGAGAATTTCATAGCAACGTGATTTGTAACATAGACTGAGTCTGGTCCCAGGATCACATTCATCTTCCTTTATTCCAGATGTGATAAGAGTACCTCTGGTTATTAGATTTCACAGCCTCCCCCAATTAAAGCAAAAAACCCTTTCAGGGAGACAGGGAAAGGGAAAACAAAAAAATGAGACGTAAGTACAAACCTCTGATCTGTCTATCAATCACTCTCATTTCTTTCCTTATCTTCAAGGACCATTCGTTGACCTTAAAAAGAGAAAGTGAGTTACCTGAAATTCCAACTTTTAAATGCTTTTATATTTTCATGTAGCTTAACCATTCGATATCAAAAGAAACATCTTGAAATGCACAAGCGCTTTAAGTTGTGAGTGATGTTTAAATATTTCATTATTCAAATTAAAAAACCTATTGCAGACAAGGAGTTACAGAGGACACGATTTGTGAATCAGACATGCTCACTGCCTGGCTAACTTCCCACATCACAGCGACGCTAAGAACTTGCCGCAGGGGATTTCAGCATAAGATAGAAACTTGGGCACAGTTTCTATCTTATGCTGAAATGACAGCACCAAGAGCGTTACCCTCCCTTTTTTAGTCAGGAGGAACCCCAGGAGGACTCCAAGTCAACCTCAGACTCAAAGCAGGATCAAGTTCAGACAGGTTGCTTGTGGCCCCGCACACTCAGTTTTGACAGTCTGAGGGCAAAGAATTCACAGTTGCTCTGGGTATCTATTCCAGCACTCAGTCACTCCTGTGGTGAGACCTTTCCTTGTGTCCAACTTCAAAATTCTCCTCTACCACCTGTGGCTGTAGCCCCTTTACTGTCACTGAGCACACCTGCAAACTACCTGTCTCTGTCTTTACTATAACCCCTTCAGAAGCATTTAAAGGCCTTTTCCCTTCACTTTCCCTTCTCTAAGCTAAAACCAGCCCAATTCCCTCAGCTTTTCCTCCTGTGCCGTGTTCTCCACCATACTGGTGGCCCTCTGCCCCACTCTCCCCAGTTTGCTGGTATCCTTTGTGCACTGGGTGCCCAAACTGGAATGCTATTTTGTAGGTGTGGCCTTATGAATGCCGAATGTAGCACAGTAATTGAACAACTATTTGCCTCAACACGATGATTACAGCTTGCTAACGCGGCCCAGTTTGCCCTCATCACTGCTAAGACGCACTGCTAACTCAGATTTATTGTCCATGGGAAGCCCAGGTTCCTTCCTGCAGAGCTGCTGCCCAGCCAGCTTCAGGCTTCACATCCCTACGTGCACGAAGGGTTGTCCCACCTGTACAACCTTGTGCTGCTGAACATCAGCCTAGAGAAGAAGGCGGCTCAGAGAAACCTTACAGCAGCCTTTCCGTACTTAAAGGGGTTACAGGAAAGCTGGGGAGCGGCTCTTTATCAAGGAATGCAGGGACAGGACAAGGGGTAATGGTTTTCAGCTGAAAGGAGGGAGATTTAAATCAGATATTAAGAAGAATTTTTTTTTTACTATGAGGGTGGTGAGGCACAGGCACAGGCTGCCCAGAGAAATTGTGGATTCCCCATTCCTGGAGGTATTCAACCAGGCTGGATGGGGCTTTGAACAACCTGATCCAGTGGGAGTTGTCCTTGTCCACAGCAGGGGGGGTGGAACTGGAAGATCTTAAAGGTCCCTTCCAAACCACACTATTCTATGATTCTATGATCATGAGGTTCCTGCTGCTTGCTGAAGTCCCTCTACATGGCAGCTCTGACCTCCAGCTTCCCTTCCCCTGCCTTTGGCGGGGTTCAAATGCAGCCACCCCCTCTACAGCTTCCCTCCCAGCACCCACCAAGCTCTCCCAGTTCCAGCACTCCTGGCAGCCCCAGCACAGACAGCTGATGGAGATGGGGAACACTGTTTGCCCCAACTGCCTTTCTGGGGAAAGGGAGACATCAGACAAGCAGCAGCTGCCAGACACCCAGCAGAGAACTTGGGGTAAACGGAAGCAGAGAGGATCTGTACAACACCAGAATCACAAACTGGTAGATAATACCAGCAATGAGCAGAATGTCAAATGCTTGTAGAGCTCTGATGCTGCTTTTAGCATCAGCAGCACAGATTTTTGCAGTACCTTAAAAACCCCAAAGTATTAAGATGACACCCAGTTCATGGATCCACTTGCACGCTGTACCTGCCTGTGCTCAGGCCGCTCCAGTCTCATTGGCTGCACAAACAGTTTCATATGAAAATCACCCTGATTTTTATGTGATTTTTTAATTCAAATAAAAAGTTTTGTCTACCTAAAAAACTTTACAATAGAACTTCAAAAAGAGTGCTTTTCAGTGCAGAAGCCCAGCAGAGCAAGGCAGATTCTTAGACTTCTACCAGTCTCAACAGAAATGCCCTTAGTCGCAATGAACAAGACCATGTTTTGACTACAGACAACAACCACCATTGGAGTTGCCCAAGTACAAAACCTACTGCAAAATAATCCAAACCCAGAAAGAAATTTTTCCTAATATCCAATCTAAACCTCCCCTGGTGCAACTTCAAGCCATTTCCTCTTGTCTTATCACTTGTTACTTGGGAGAAGAGACCAACATCTGCCTCACTACACCCTCCTTTCAGAGTTGTAGAGAGTGACAAGGCCTTCGCTCAGCCTCCTTTTCTCCAAGCCAAACAGACCCAGTTCCAGAGAGACAGAAGCCACGGAAGGCATCTGAGAGCAAGGAAAACCTGGAGCTGACCAAGCCTCCCCAACCCACCTCAACCAGAATCACAGAATGGCTTGGTTAGCTAAGACCTTTGAGATCATCGAGTCCAATCGCACCTGTCCACTACTAAAGCATATCCCTGAGCATCTTATCTACCCGTCTTTTAAACACCTCCAGGGATGGCGACTCAGCCACCTCCCTGCCACGCCTGACAACCCTTTTATTGAAGAATTTTTTTCCTGATGTCCAATCGGAACCTGTCCTGGCGCAGGTGAGACCCCACTCCTCTGTCGGCTGCTTCTGTTGTGGCTCTAACAAGGCTCCTCTCCCGGAGTCCCTGCGCACGCCGGGACGCGGGAACGCTCTGACAGCGTTAGGAGGCTGCTGCACTTGACAAGAACGAGGCACCCGAATGCGAGTTACCCCGTCAGAAACCGGCCGGGCTGCGGCCAGGCCAAGCCAGGCCAGGCCCCCCGCAGCCGCGCTGCCTCCACCAGGCCCTTCCGCGGACCCCGCAACCTCCTGGCCTCCGCCTGAGGCTCCGCCGCCTCACCAGCTCCTTGGGGGGCTTCTCGGGGGTCTTCCCGAAGAGGCCCATGGCGGCCGCCTCCTCCCGCCGCCCCGCCCTTCCAGGTTCCGGACTCTTCCGGGTTGCCGGGCCCGCCCGCCGGCAGGGACGGCCCGGCTGCCACTGCGCGTGCGCCGCGCCGGGCCCCGCCCCCGCTGCCCATACGGAAGGGGCGGGGGCGCCGGGGCAGCTCCGCCCCTGGGGGGCAACGTCCGTGGGCGGGGGCGCTTCCTGCTGCCCCGTAGAGCCCTTTACGGTGCTTTACACGGGCTCGTAGAGCCGCTCGCACATCTTTGGTCAGCGCCATAGAGCTCCTTGCAGTGCTTCGCGTGGACCCATAGAACCAACTGGTGCCACAGAGCCCCTCGCACATCTTCACATGGCCCCAGAGAGCCCCTCACACTATTTCACACAGCCCTGCAGAGCCCCTTGCACCACTTACACAGCACCATAAAGTTCCACAGCCCCATAAAGCCCCTCACACCACTTACACGGCCCCACAGAGCTCCACAGCCCCATAGAGACCCTCATACCACTTCACACAGCCCCACAGAGCCCCTGGCACTGCTCCACATGGCCTCCATACAGCCTCACAGTGCCCCTCACACCACTTCATGTGGCCCCTCACACCACCCCCATGTGGTCCTTCACACCACTTCACACAGCCCCGTAGAGACCCTTGCACTGCTTCACATGGACCCACAGATCCTGTGGCACAGCTTCACGCAGCCCCATAAAACCCCTTGCACCGTTTCACACACAGAGCCCTTTGGCCCCATAGAGCCCCTTACACTGCTTCTCATGGCCCCACAGAGTCCCTCACACCACTTAAAACAGTCCCATAGAGCCCCTTGGCCCCCATAGAGCTCCTCACACTGCTTCACACAGCCCTCTACTGCTGTGTGTGGGACAAGCACCGAGCAGAAAGTGGGTACTGAAGAGTTAACAGGATTTGGCCCAGCGGTTCTACTGCCTGGCCATCCTCTCTGACTGCAGAAGGAGGGGGCAGCAGGAGTTTATGGGGGGCCACTGCAGTTAAGAGCAGTAAAAGCAGATGGCAGAGCAGGTTCTGTCACCACCTGCCCTCGCCCCACCATGCAGATGGCAGGGAAGCACAGTGAGAGTATTTATAAAATCTAGTCGTGCAAGGCGTGACTGAAACTACACTTCGTATCTTTATTCATATCTCTTGCAGCCAGGGAAGACCCACAGCAGACATGAAGAGAAAGAGAACCAGCTGCCAGCACAGAAGACATTGCTGCCTTTTCTTCAGGTGCCAGGGCTCTCTTGGAGATGGCCTGGCTCCTCTCCACCCTCCACCATCCTTTCCACAGCTAAGGGCAGTTAACCTGGCCAAAATTAACAGACAGCTTGAGCCACCCTGCTGAGTGCTGTAGGGCGAGCTACCGGCAAGTCACTCCGTTTCTTTACACCCCCACACACAAGCCGAGACAGAGGACTAGAAATAATCAATGATGCACAGAAAGACTGCAAAAGCTTAGTAAGAAAAAGGTGCTATTAGCTTAATCTAACTCTAATACCTTACAATTATACTTACCCTCACTATTTAATTCCCAGAGAAAGACATTTTAGAACAGTTACAAAAACGTACAGTTCACATTTGTCTTTTTTTCCTTCCAAAACCTAATGCAGAATGAAGACAGATGTAAATATGCTTTGGAAAGGAGAGCTCTAGTTTTGGACTGGGTACCAGCAGTGGGAAAGCCAGCAGAATGAATAAATGCCGAAATCCAAAGTGCTAAAGACCTTCAGACATGATGTAACTCCACCCTCTCTTAATAGCAGCTTGGAACACCCATGGCCCTCACTAAACATGGTGCAAGGTCCTACACTTGTGTCAGGGCAATACTCAGTTTTGATACAAGCTGGGGGATGATACGCTTGAAAGCAACCCTGTGGAGTAGGACTTGGAGATACTGATGGATGAAAAGCTGGACAGGAGCCAACAATGTGTGCTCGCAGCCCAGATAGCCAACTGTATCCTAGGGTGTATTAAAAGAAGCATGGCCAGCAGGTCAAGGGAAGTGATTGTCCCCCTCTACTCTGCTCTGGTGAGACAACCACCTGGAGCCCTGCATCCAGTTTTGCAGTCCTTAGCACAGAAAGAACATGGAGCTGTTGGAGCAAGTCCAGAGGAGGGCCACAGAAACGATCCAAGGGCTGGAGCACCTCCCATGCGAGAACAGGCTGAGAGAGCTGGGGTTGTTCAGCCTGGATAAAGAGAAGGCTGTGGGGCCTTCCAGTAGTTAAAGGGAGATTATAGGAAAGATGGGGACAGACTTTTTAGCAAGACCTGTTGCAACAGGACAACGAATAATAGTTTTAAATCAAGGGAGGGTAAATTTAGACTGGATTTGAGGAAGAAATGTTCTACAATGAGGGTTGTGAAACACTGGCACAGATTGCCCAGGCAGGTAGTAGAGGTCCCAGCCCTGGAAACATTCAAAGCCAGGTTGGATGGGGCTCTGAGAAACCTGATCGAGTTAAAAGATGTCCCTGGTCCTGCAGGGGGATTGGACTGGATAATCTGTAATGATCCCTTCCAACCTAAGTCATTCCACTATTCTAAACATCCCGAAACAAATAACTTGTTGTTTGCCATTTTCTGTTTACAGTTGGTTATCAGCTTTCAGGCACAAGATGCCGGAGAATAAAACACTACTTCAAGAATGTGTAGCATCTCAGTTATCTCAAGACACTTTGCTAGCACAACCCTGCCCAGCAAGGCAAAACAAGTGAGCAGCAAAACTGCTGACCTTGTTACCGGCACAGTCTTTGCTCTCTTCTCTGGATTCTAAACTGTCAACGCATTGCGTAAGGCCTGTCTGTGATACTGCACTCTGTAGGAAAAAATCCTACTTCGATGTTTCTGCTGCTACTGACATGAGAATTTCATAAAATAAATACATCCAACTGCTTTTTCTTTCCTGCTGGGACTACCAATACACCGGACCAGCTGCTGTAGACTTTTAAACAGATGCATCTGCCAGGAACTGGATCACAACAATTTATATAACACAGGCTAATGGACACGATGGGACCAAACCTTCAGTCATAGCTCTCTACTGGTCACAATCATCTGCTCATATGGATGTGCCCTCTGTGGCCCTCCTGCTAATTAATCTGCAGTTTGTGTCATTTGCCAAAAGAATTGGGAATGGTAGAGCAACAGAGGTCATTAAAGCAAGGTTTCGGCCGAACCAGGTGTGCACAGCGGTTTGCAAACAAGGCTGAACCTGTGCACAGGAGCTGCTGCGGCCCAGGTTTTGTATGAGGAGATCAGCTTTGTGCAGCAAAGCTGTGCTCCAGAGGCACAGCGCCCCAAGGATGTGGTGTTGTTTCAACTCCCTGCTCTCAGTTTTTGGCAAAATGCCGAGGTACCAGCAAAAGGCAACAGTGGACCATTATGCAGTGGTTTGCTCATGCACTTTAGTGCCTTAACTGTAGCTTTATTCATAGCCACAGAAGTTCTCCTCCCTTTCCCCCATTCAGATGGCAAAGCCTCAGTTCAGTGCAGGTTTCAAGATAGTCCTGAAACAGGACAGTCCCAGCTGCTTTACAGGCTGTGTCCCACTGCCACACAAACTAGAAGCAGGAATGCTCTTTGCCCTCATTACGCCTCTCCGCTGCTCTGCCACGGCTGTAGTGACAGATAAAGGGCATGTACTGACAGGGTTAAAAATTACTTTCTGGACCACAGGAGAGTTGATGAAATTATGCCCCTTCTACATCCCTGCTTCAGTACTGCAATAGAAAAAAGGAAACCAGAGAAAAAAGCACTCACAATTAAAAACAGCTCTTCTGATAACTGGAAGAATATCCTCTTGGGAGGACACCTGGTGACTGGAAACATAAAGCATGTGTTATTAAAAAAGACATGTGTGCAGATAATGCTGGACAGATAAAATTATGCCAGACAGCCCTGCAAGTGCCAGCCTCCCAGCACAGGGAGATGGATTGTAACTGCAAGAGGGACCTGTGTTTACATTTCCCATTATCGTCTTCATTTAACCAGCTTCCTTTTCATACCACATGGGCAAGAATTAGTAAAGAAATAAAACAATGAGACAAGTGAAAACACCTTTTCTAGTTTAGCCTTTTCTTCTATTCATCAACTCATGCTTCTCCCCATTTTTATTCTTTCCAATCAACCTTTCCTCTCTCGATTTTCAGCCAGATCATTTCTGAAAGGTACAACCAAAACCATGGTTTCATATTGAAATATAAAGAAAGCAGTTTTTCATGGCATCCAACAACTATCACTTTTCTCCAAGGAATCAAAAAAAAAAATTAAAAATACCAGCAGTTGCAATCTGGCAATTTTTACCTTCCCAAGCCACTTCTGCCACTGCAGGAGAATATTCTGCTGCTTCACGATGGTTTACATTGATGCTGTGGAGGGGCTACCCAAAAGTCTTCCTAGATGTTTGCAGATGAGGGTGCTGGAGAGACAGCTGGTAGAATAGGGTCTCCGTCTGACAAAACGGTTTGCGATCAATTGGAAAACTACTGGGCAAGCAGAGAAGCACCTCAATACAGAGGACTTGGGATGGAAGTAGTTCCCAGTAAAACACCATCACCTCCCACTTGCCCAGTGGCTAACTCTGGAGCAATGAATTCCTGCATCACAGGGAGATGATTTATTAGTCACGAAAGCTGTGTTATATTTTTATTGTCTTCACAGATAAATCAGACCAGCAAGACATCTGTAACTGTACACACAGAATATTTATCAAAACAATTAACATTACAAATCTCCTTTTAAAATAATTTATTTCACTGATTTAGTTTTAAATGGTACTGCCTTACAACATACATTATTCAACAAAGATGTGCTGAACAGACTCTGAAATAAGAAACACTTAAATTAAGCAATTATCTCCATTTAGAACTTCATTTTCACCCGCATCCTAACTTGTAAACATTTGCTGGAATATCCTTCTGTTGGAGGCTTCATTTTTGTGCTTACAAAAACAGCATCGAGTTTCCAGATGTTGAAAAGAAAAAGTTATTATACGATAAGTATGCATTCAGTTCAACATACAAGGCAACCAAATGATTCTGTCGTTAACGTTAGCATCATGTTTAGTTTAGTTCACTGCACTAACATATAAACTAAAACTTCAAACCACATAATCTTTTAAGTGACTAACATTTAAAAGGCAAGCAGTAATATCCCAATAGCTTACAAAGGACATCAGTACACAGCTAAGATGGGGTTTCATTCGACGAAGGCTGCGGATGTGTGTATGGCTGCTTTTTTTTGTACGAAGCCCACCTGCAGACAGGACAGCAGTGTCGCCCACCCGCCAGCCACATCACGATGCAATTCTGGTGGAAGACATGGCCACACGGCAAGCCCATCAGCAGACAACCGTCTGCAAAATTTTCTAGACACACAACACATTCTGTACAGTGCAACATCTCAGAGGGCCAAGCTGACCAATCTGGCTCCATGTCACCTGCGGTGCTGCATGAGCCGTAGGATCTCGCTTTCCATTCATATGGCTCGTGATGACGATATCTGTTGGCACATGAACAGGTCTCAGCACTGCACCGAGGCTCTCCTTCACAGCGCCTGTGAAATGTGTTTAGCTCATCGTCCTCGGAGACTTCTTTTTCACTACTGAAGACCTCTTTGTTTTCACTGTCAGAGTCACTTTCGCTGTCTGGAAAGGTTTCCAGCATTTCCTCATCAGAATGGACACCGAGGCATTTAAACCTCCACATCGGTAAGTTTTTTATGTAATCTGTTGGTATCAGAGGGTGAAGCCAGAGATCGGGGAAGGCCAACCGCTCTAAGAACAAATCTGGGTCATCATCCCAATCCGAGTCAAAAGGAAAGTGTTGAAAAGAAGCAATAGGATGAAACAAGTAGCTAGTGTACCAGTCCCAAAGGCTTGACAGCCACTCCAGATTATTAGCATTCACTTCATCAGTGTTGTTATTGCGTCTTCTTTTCTTCTCAAAGTAATCAATTAGTAAACCATGACCAAGGTACGTGCTGAGGAAGAGGGCTGGATGAGAAGAGTAGAACATCCAATCGGCTCTCACCCAAGAAGCCAAAGTAGTTGTGTTAGAGTACCTGAAGAGTTTTAAACTGTACTCGTAGAAGCTGTCTAAGTAGGGTAGTTGCAAAAAACCTAACACAGGTAGCCAGGAAATAATTAATAATGAATTATACGTCCCTAAAGTGCTTATAAGAACCACAAAACGCTTTATAGTAGCACCTTGTGTAATAAACAGGTCCATCCAAGCCATCAGGTTAACCAAAACTAAGCTTAAAACAAATAAATCATTAACTTCTGGCTGTAACGAGCGCAAAAAGGTGTCCATGGCACGTAGCGATATAAATTCACCAGTGTTATTTCCATACCTGTAAATGCCCTCAGGAGTCCTAAGTATGTACGATGGTGTCTTGTAGATACCAATTTCTGCCATGTAACTTTTATTGTCCCAGTTTTCCACGTTCACAAAAATAAACTCTACTCTTCCAGTAAACTTTACACTTAGTGCAGAGAAGAATGCCGGAGGCTGGTCGAGATTGGCAAACAGGTATATTTTCACACGGTACTGGTCGCTTTTGTTCCATTCTTCTTTTAAATGTTCGGAGTTGTAGATGGTTTTGATCCGAGAAGCAGCATGGGCTGTGATCCATTTGAAAATGTGCTCCACTTCAATTTTGCGCCCGCTGTATTCCTTAAGCATTACTTTTCCCTTGGAGGTACTGGTTTGTGGAACAGACATAATTAGGGTGGATTTCAGCCATCCCCTCCTCTTGCAGTATCTACAAAGAAAATGGCAGGTTAGATTGCAGAGGTCTATGACCCTGGAATTACAGAATTGTTTAGGTTGGAAAAGACCTTTAAGATCATGAAGTCCAACCGCAAACCTAACACTGCCAAACCTGCCACTAAACCATGTCCCTAAGCACAGTCCTTAAGTTTCTGTTACGTGCCCAAAAATGAGATGTGCTGAGCACCTCTGAATCTTTACATACAACAGAAGGAACTACAGTCACCCAACATTCTCTGGCAAAGTGTATTTACTCTTAGAATACATTTGTTACGTATCTTACAGAAACACTGTAGAGAAATGTGTTCATAGACCCGGAAGAGGAATAGTGTTAATTTTCATGGGTCACTATACTAAAAGAGGCCATACAGTCATTCACTATAAAGCTTCAGTACTGGGAGCAATTTTTCCTTCACCTTTCAATGACTACAATGTAACTCAATGTCTCACAGCTTTCCTGAGCCTGCAGGTAACTTTCCCAGAGCTTTCTTCCATCCTAATTTTGCCAAGCAGCAGTGGGGTGAAGTTAAAAAGAAACTGGTCTGTCTGCAGTCGCTCTAACGAAGCTGACATGTGCCCAGTGCCTACTGGGGCCACTCTGGAAGGTTGCGGACAATTTGAGAGGTGGGGTGAGAGAGCTCACCACAAAACCAGCCGAGGATGAGGTAGGCACGTGCGGCTGCATGGTTTGTGCTAAAAGAACACCCCCCACTGTCCGGCAGACAGAGTGCTGAGATAAAACAAACTCCAAATCCAGATCAAAAAGTCAAGGCTGAACCGTGAGTCACAGTCCAGACCCCAGCAACTACAAGACAAGTCTGGTGACTCAGAAGATGCTTCCTCTCATGCATCTTTTGGGTGGCATAGTGATGGTGACACAATATATCTAGTCCTCCTTTTGTGAAATGTCTGGCAAGTTTCTACAATCAAAACATTACAGAGCCAACAGGTGAGCAAGGTGGCACCGAGAACCCAGCACGCTGCATAGCAGCCATCAGCCTGTTTCACTAGCCATCTTACCTATGTCCTTAGGAATAAAATGATAAATGAAACTGTTACCCAGTTTTGGTATCTCAGCATATATTTAGATAATTACAACTCCTCATCTCAGGAATCTGAATATTATGTCTTCAGAGGCCATAAGATACTACCCAGCTAATCACAGAATTATAGAATGGTTTAGGTCTGAAAGGACCTTAAAGATCAACCAGTCCCAACCCAATAAAGGTATCCTGACTACTGTAGCGTGCAGTGTTTTGAATTTCCGCTGCAACCTGATGAGAACTATAAAATAAAACAGTTATTGTATTAAGAAAAAATGAATGAATATAAAACCTAATATTTGATCATAACAGTAAGACTCATTAGGAGCTATGCAAAGAGAAACGCTGCCAAGGTTTTGAGATGTTCAAATATAAGTGTTTTGATTGCACAAGATTATTTTGCATAAGCACTACAAAGTCTAAGAATGTTCTCTTATGATTAACTTTGAGATTTCTATACACATTGAGGACTTAAGCTGTGTAAGGCATGTTCATATCCGTGCACACCACAGGAATTCTAGACAAAGTCTCCCATCACGTGGAGCAAATGCTTCCAACAAAATGTTAAAAATAATTTACTTTTACAGCAGCACAGTATTATTAATAACTTATTTGGCTCTACTCTTCTTCCTTGTTCAAAATCACATGCAGTGAAACTTGCCTAGCACACTGTGTGTTGTCCAAGGGCGTGTGCAAATTTATATATAAACACACACATTTGTCAGGGAACAGGATTTTGTCAGCATTCCCGAGAAGCGGGCACTGTTTACAAGGTTCACGCTAACCTGTGTTTCTCCCTTCCAGATGGCAATCTAACAATTCCACAGCTGATACAGTGCTCTCACATGGGCCATATATATTCAGCTTTGTCCTAAACAAGCACAGTTCTTGTCCCTGAATGTCTGGAGTATAAGGCCAGATTCTCCTATTCATTCCCTTCCACTGCTGAATTACACTCCACATAGTCTAATCATCTATTTCCCACATGATGCTTTAGGAAGCTGCGGTTCTGTGTTTATAATGCTGATAAATAATGTGATAGAGAATTCTGAACAGATTTTAGTAGAGAATAAAACATGAATGAAGCCATCTTCTGTCACAGCTACTTTTACAAGACAGCAAGCCCTGCTGCCAGAACACAGCTGAGCCTTAAGATATTCTTGGATTTAGATAATACTTTAAGAATATACCTGGGGTCACTGGAACAGTTAAAAGTGCCAGTACGTATGCCGAATCTTGATACTTTCTTCACCATTTTCTCCCAATGGACTTTACCCACCAGTGGGCTTCTGTCATTTGCTATGACCTGTTGCCAAAAGGAAATAATAATTTAGTGTCACAATAAGTTTGCTTCCCAAAATAAAGAGCAAGTTTCATGAAAACAGAGATCTAGTAACACTTGATACTGTTTTCCCCTTCTCTTAGAACATACAATAGGTATATACAACTGGTAGTTGCACTAAGTGAAGTGGAGAGTGAAGCTTTAAGGTGGAAATACAGTTTCTGCAGAAAGACATTAAGTCTCTTTTAAGATACTAAAATCAGTTGTAATTAACAAAAGCCTTGGAAAAATAACAAAACTGTTGTTAACCAGTTCATACTAGGGGAGAAGGGAAGAGGGTGCAGCAGGTTCCTCCTCTATGCTGAAGAAAAGACCAATCCTTTGTTAACTGTTCTCCATGAGAAGTTACACCATGCTGAAGAAATATTGTCTCAGAGCAAGTAAGGTGAGTTGGGACATATGTACCTGTCACCAGGTTATATTGCCAACAACCACTTCCAAGCAGAGGAAGCTAGTGATTGAACTCACAGATAATGCCTAAAAATCTTGACTTCTTGTACCTTTGCCAGTGACTCGCTCTGTAACTTCACCTGATTGTTCCACCAAATCCAATGTCTTATTTGCCATTTCAAGATGGTAATTCACCACAATATATCCCAAGGTCTGATTTGCTCTAACCTAGTCTATTACAGTAGTACTTCAGGTTACCTAGACGTAAGCTTCTGCAGAGACAGATGAAAAAGAATAAACACTCATCCTCTGACTGATAACTGTACAGGGAAGGGAAAAATAAAAAGAAGAACCTGCCTGTGGTTGACAGGTAATTTTGAATGACATGACTGATCACGCATTATTCCATGAGCCATTGCAGTTTCTATTTTAGGAATGCCTCACGTGCTTCTGCAGGCTGACTGGCAACCACATAAAATACATTTTTAAATTAAGTTTCAAAGTTTCCATTTGTTAGATATTTGTTTACCCACCATTAAACTTCTCCCAATCGTTCTCTGACTTAATAACCTGAAATGTCAGCTTCCCCCTGGAAGTTCAGTTGTCACCATGATTAACAATTCTCTACGTAGGCTGAGACGTAGAGCTGGAAAGCTTGTCTGGCCTTTGAGACTCAAAAAAAATGATCTGCTCTGCGGTAAGCAGCATCCTCTTAGAAACTAAAAATAAGAGAATTCACTAAGCAGAATGTTCTACATAGGGAAGGAAAATTAAACTGGAGTTACAAATTACACTCCCATTCCACTGAGGCCAACATGTTTAAATAAAACCAAAGGCGAACATCTAGATGAGAATCCTTCAAGTTATTCTGAAGACACACACATAACACAGAAAAGCCTTTTTGATTTGTTAACCGTAACCTTCATGGACCGACACAACCAGCTGGGGAAATCTGCTGCATTATTGAGGCTTCTTTACATCACCCAATGTAACAGAGACAATTAGGATTCTTTAAACTTCTTCCTTTCATGTACTTCAACTAAAAAGAGACCACATTCCTGAAGATACCTTAACACCAATTTACCTTCAGAGCTATTATGGTGCGATAAATGCATTCAACACAGTAAGGAATCACTGTTTTATTAGTAAGTATAAAAGTAAAACGTTGGTAACTGGATTACTCTTTGGTACAAGTGCTTCCAAAATTCCACGTGCATGTTCTGAAAAGGCCTAGCATAGCTGTTGGGAATACACTAGTGTTACATGCAGGAGAACCAATCCTGCTCGGCTGTTTCTTCTGTTTGACACTGCAATATTCAGTATCAAGAGGAGAGTTGTAGCGAACACCAACACAGCATGTTTTACTGTCATCTCACTGTTCATACTGGTGGATTTTTTAATACCAGTTTAATTCCCTTCCTATAAAAAAAACCCGAGTTACTTACGTTGTAGGACAACAACAGACCTAGTAGTTTGTATGTTATAACTACGTAGAGTGAACCCTACTATGACTTTGCACACTGAAACTTTGTAAAATTTCTTGGGCTCATGCTTTTTTTTAATGTCATTATGGCAAAAAACCTCCTCCAAATATACATGTCCATTGCAGCCGTTCTTGCAGGCAACACCCACTTACACCATTGGGAGTTCACTGCATAGAGGCAAGGGTTTATATTTTGGAGAGCAAAATATCATCTCTGTGGATGCAAAAATACTGCAGGGTAAGCAATCACAATATAATTCGTTTTAAATTAAATATAACTCACAAACACTTGTAACAGATTTTATTTAAGAAGTGTGAATTTTGATACTTAAGAAATTTAGCTAAAAAAAACCCCCTGTGACTGAGGAGACCAGGAATCTGAATACAGAAGAGGCCTGGAAGTTTTACAAGTCTAAGGTGTTAAAGCCATCAGGAATTTCTATTTTAAGCAACTTGTCAAGTCCTGCACTTCTTCTAGCAAGGTCTTCCAAGAAGATGCTAGAAATAATTTAGAATCTACATGGAATGTAAAAAGGAAAAGCTAGCAAAGAACAATATTCAAGAAGTAAAAAAATGTAAGGAAAAATGAGCAATTCAGGTTAGATCTTACAAAGAATATTACAAGCTGCACCAAAATGTTTTTCAGCCATATGAATAAGAATAGAACGGGATGGAAAGCAGCAGGAGCACCACACAATGAAGATAGGATGGAAATAAAAGATAATTTTCTTTTTAAAATTAAATTAATGCTCTGACTCGATTTTCAGTGAAGAGGAGATGGCTGGCCATGGACAGGTTATGCGACCGTCGGAAACGAAACTCAAATAACTTAGATCTGTTGAATCACATGGATCTGTTGGAGCAAGTCCAGAGGAAGACCACAAAGATGATCCGAGGGCTGGAGCACCTCCCATATGAGGACAGGCTGAGAGAGTCTGGGTTGTTCAGCCTGGAGAAGTGAAGGCTCTGGGGAGACCTTACAGCAGCCTTTCAGCACTGAAAAAGGGATTATAGGAAAGCTGGGGACGGGCTCTTTATCAGGGAGCGCAGGGACAGGACGAGGGGCAATGGCTTTAAGATGAAAGAGGTCAGATTTAGATGAGATATTAGGAAGAAATGTTTTCCTGTGAGGGTGGGGAGGCCCTGGCACAAGTTGCCCAGAGAAGTGGTGGCTGCCCCATCCCTGGAGGTGTTGAAGGCCAGGCTGGATGGGGCTTTGAGCAACCTGATCCAGTGGGAGGTGTCCCTGCCCATGGCAGGGAGGTTGGAACTGGATGATCTTTAAGGTCCCTTTCAACCCAAACCATTCTACGATTCTATGAATTCACTGCACTTAGAGTAAGCAGGTAATCTCCATCCCAGAACTGTAATACAAGGAACACACAAAACCACAGAAGAACCTGTGAAGGTTTCTTATAGAACCCCTGTCAGACTAATTTGCATTTTGACAGGAGAATAACAAGTTAGTAACTATATCTAAGAGCAAATGAAAAAACCATCCCACCAGTTTGATCTCAACAGTATGCAGAACTCTAGAAGAAATTTTAAAGGTGCAGAGAAGGTTGAATTCTTCTCTCCTTTCCAGCAAGGAATTACTAACGATGTATGATTCCCAAATAAGTTAAGAGCTAAAAATACATCTTTTCTTATAGGAAAAGAATGAAGTTTCAAGAGAAAGGGAATATAGTACCCTGTCTGTAGTTTGATAGAGTATAATGCACTTTGCCACGTGGAAAATTTTCATGAGAACTGGAGAGAGCTTTTATAGTGAGTAAAAAAAGAAAGTTTTAGAGAGTAAGAAATTGGCTAAGGCAAGAAAACATCAAAATGCCAGAAAGGTGCTAACAGACTTAATAGATTTACCTTGGAGCTCAGTTCAGCATGTATTCCTGTTAATGCTCTTCCTGCAGAAACCTGAAGTATCCCAAAACCACTTGTAGTTGATATAAAATTGGGAGGCACGTCTGTGTACTAAAGAGGATTATAATGCCACACAGGGAGAGCTGCACAAATCTTGTAATGCAGAGTCTCAGAAATTAAATTAAATTCAATAAAAAACAGGACACTGGGGAGTTCATCAGTTACAAAAAGCAATGGGAGGAAAAGCTTGGGTCTATCAGTTGATCCAAAAGGAACTACGAGCTATCAATATTAACTGGCTGTGAAATAAGCAAAGCCCAGGGTATATTATGCCTGACAAAACAAACTGGGTGATTGACCTTACGTACTGGGAGTAGTGGCATAGAGATCAGGAGTCAAAGAAACTAAAGGGCAATGTCAATTCAAGCATGATAGGAACAGATCAGCCATGAATACGCTTAGGCCAGAACCTGGATACAGGTTCCCAAGAAGAGGGGAACAGTCAATATGAGTATTACACTCAGACAACTTAGTGATTTAAGAAAGATAACAAGCTATTTTAAAGACACATATTCCACAGTCTAGCAGGGAGCTGAACTCACCAGGAAGGTCCCTTTCAGCTGCTCTATTTCATTTTAAAGAAATCAAGCTCACTGTAGAAGGTATCTTTTACGAGATCAGCTGGGAAACAAACACCACATTTAGAGGAACACAAACACTTTGAGTTTTTTCTATTACTAGCTATGTTTACAATCTGAAAAATATCATATGTCCGAGTGACAAACAAGACAATGAAGATAACCCAATTAATCCCTTAATCATCTTAACAGGCTAAGAGAATCCAATAGGATCAAAGTAACCCTGCCATTTAACAATCCCACATCACTGAACAGATATGCTCCCTAATGGACACTGAATCCAGAACAGAGGACTGGCTCTAGCTGCAAGGTCTATATTACTGTCTTCCCTCTATATATTAATTATTGCCTTCTTTGGTGGAAGAAGATGCAGGAAAGAAAGTCATGCCCTCACTGGACATCTACCCACAAACTCTGTCCCAAGTTTCAACACAAGTTTCTTTGAACTCCACCATGCGATATCCCAAAAGTCAGGAGATTCCCAACCAACAACACTGAAATGCTGGCATAACCAACCTGCAGTAAGATGTGCAAAGCAAAAATGAAAAGACAAGGGTTGGGAAATCTCCTTTATTGCTACATCTTCCAAATTAGTTTTCTTGTTTAGTTTCCATAAATATCTAAAAAGGTGGCTTCCAGATACCACAGAAAACAAAGTTAAAATAGAATTCATCTAGGAACACATAATACCAACATCATAGAAATCCTGATTATTTCAACAGGCATTTGCATGGGTAGCTTTTGCATTGGAAGAGCTCTCCTGACTTGGAATCAGACAGAACTGTCTCAAAAGAGAACATAATTAATAGAATAATTTTGATCTATTACTTAAAATAGTCTTAGCTATGACATTAAAGAAGCAAACACCCTGGAGACAGCAAGATATAAATACTTGGAAAAGGACAATGTCAGCAAAACACTTCACCTCTCTTGCTTAATCTAAAACAAAAGTGTCAGGTATATCCCTAGATTGCAATATCTACTTCATAAATGTCATTGATACAGTTGCTCCTTATTTCCCAATTATCATGAAGGATTTTTAAGAAAATAATTCATGAAATATACATTCTTAAAATCCCAGTAAAAGATGGGACAGAAACTGAAGCGGTTGAAGGACACACCACTGCTGTTAAAGCTTTTGCTATAGCAAGTGACATGCACAGACAGATTCCTGCCCTGGTGCTCCAGCAGAACTTGGCCACAATGGGAGAGCAGCCTTATTTGAGCATCCTCCTATTTTCTGTTTATTTAAACCAGATATCATTCAATCTCTTTTAGACAGGTTTGTAGAGATTTTGAAACAGGTCACTGTAACAAAATTCGGGCTAAGTTTTGAAGCTCATGTACAACTAAAAGTGTTCAAATATCACAAGGCATGAGAATGAAAGTCGGAGATCAACAAATGCAGAGCAAACAACACTTCATGGTATTTCCTCTCATGTTATTTTACCCAATTCTAGCTCCTTCAATTATTTTCTCTGCCTTCTCCTATGTTTAAGATACACAGAGGAAAGAAACGTACTGACCATTTGATGCATAAGAATTACAGCATGATAGGGGAAAGAGCTTACACATATCCTCATAGGAAAGACACTAAAATAGGATTAACTGGTATTTTTTTAGTGGGGTATAATCCCTATGATATACCGCGCACAACACCAGGTATGCCCTCTGGAACTTAACGCTCTCCACTCCAATAACTTGCAGAAACTTTGCAGATCATAGTATATGCAAGAGTAACTTCCCACAGGGCCTGAACAACCTGGACACCTTTGATTTTTAGAGGACATTTTAAAAGCAGCCATTAAAACTAATTATTATGGCTTCTATCGGCGTCAGGAATCTGAAGAAACCTCAGTAACACTAAAAGAAAAAACATCCCCAACATAAGGCGGCTATGGAACTGTTGGAACGGGTCCACAGGAGGGCTACAAAGATGATCAGAGCGCTGGAGAACCTCTGCTATGAGGACGGGCTGAGGGAGTTGGGGTTGTTCAGCCTGCAGAAGGGAAGACTCCAGGGGGACCTCATAGCAGCCTTCCAGTAACTGAAGGTGCTCCAGGAAAGCTGGGAAGGGACTTTTTACATGGGCAAGTGGGACAGAACAAGTGGGCACAGCTTTAAATTGGAAGGGTGAGGATTCAAATTAGGCATGAGGAAGAAATTCTTCACGATGAGGGTGATGAGGCACTGGCACAGATTGCCCAGGAAAGCTGTGGATGGCCCCTCCATGGAGGTGTTCAAGCCAGGTTGGATGGGGTCTTGAGCAGCCTGGTCTGCTGGGAGGTGTCCCTGCCCATGGCAGGGGGGTTGGAACTGGATGAGACCTTTCCAAGGATGGTCCTTTCCAACCCAAACCATTCTACGATCCTGCTGAATTATCTGCTTTGAACATTCGACGGCCTTTGTGCTTTTCTAGTTTGATTAAGAGTCATTCCATTTGTGTTTGTTACATTGCAGCATACATGGGAACAACCCCAAAAATAAGAACTTAAAATGGATAGAAAGAATTGAGAGATCATCACAATATAGCAGACACTCCAAGCTAAGGGATGCAAGCGTAGGGTTTATATATATATATATATGTGTGTGTGTTTCTTCTTTGTGATGGAAAAATAGTTGGCAGCACCTCTGAGCATTTATGGGATAGGAAGAAAGGAAGAAAAGAAAAAAAATGTATGCCAAAGGCAGCTCAGGCATTGTCTAAGTTGGAATTTAGCCAGGATAGCAGGTGTCAGGCACACCTGCTCATATCACGAGCACAGAATTTTGAACACGCACAAATAGACAAAATCGGTTTTAGCCTTGCCACAAAGACAACAACTCCAAGTGTTTATCAACTCTGGGTAGTGGGGCACTGTGACAGGCTTTAAACCATCAGAAAAAAAACTATTAAATAAGAAACTCCATTTCCAGCAGCACATACACATACAGGTAGCTCCCTTGGGTGCGGTCAGTCCTCCCCCAGCCTCAGCATGTCAGTCTCCACATGAAGGAGACAGACACTTGAGTAAGGAAAAGCTGTGTGATTTTGCCAAAAGCAAAACTGATTTCTAACTTAATGAACTGGTAAGGTTGTGTGTAGGCAAGATTTGTCAGCCTGGTGCGGCAATTCCCAGTTTGAGATATCTGGACCCCTGGAGGTCCAGGAACTGTACCACATGCTTGCTGCAAGGTTTTTAGGGATCCATAGATGTGAAGGTTCAAGAACCCTGGTCTGCTAATTAGGCTTCTTATGTGCTTCTCATAGAACCCTTTATAATCCACAGCTATCTTGCAAACCATCCTTCCACAAATAAAACAGAAGTAAAAACATCTGGACAATGCTCATTTAGATCAAATTAATTATAAATGGAGTGGTGAGTTGCTTGTTAGAAGCATGAAAGAAAAGTCCAATTTTCCCAGATAATATCAATAACTTTCTATATGACTGTCTGTATTTTTATTAATTCTGAGCCATCTCACTCTGTTGATTATTCAACATTGTGCTGATGAAACTGAATTTCTGCATAGTCGCTCTTTCCAAAGAGCTCACAACTGGTTCAGAATCCACCCATATGGATTAAAGATGTCTGGAGATTTTTTTGCTTTGCATTTCTGAGAATAAAACCATGAGAAACTAGATCAAAATAGGCAAAGGCAGAGGACTACATCCATCACAGCATGCAGAAATTAACCACCTCAAAAATACATGTAGTTTCTCAAGGGAGGTGGGGTGATCTGCGCACCAATCTGAACAGCTCAGTTAAGCTGCCAGTTAAATCAGAAGTTGAGAATAAATGCGATTCAATAATGAATTAACACGAATACGCCAGCAATATGAGAACTATTACATTCTAGCTGATGGTGTTTTGCACCCTTGACTGAAGATGAAGACTCTCGAGAACGATAATGAAAGTTAAAATCTGGTATCCTATGGTAAACAATCCTGAAGGGCTGCTGGGAAAGACACAAATACTGAATGATGTATTTAAAAAAAATGGAATGTTTCTATTTAATTCCCTTGCAGTGAGGACAACTGATCACCTGGCAAAATTAAAAAGACAAATATGAAAATTAATCACCCTGTAAGGGGGCAGAGGGGAAGGAAGAACCACCACTGAAATCCTGTAGGAACATCCCTTGCTTTGTGACTACACCATGTGAACAAGAAACTGAGATGCAGAACAGACTGCAACATTCTATATCCATAATAATGTCCTTTGCATCTCTACCAGATATGAACAAAATGTTTGTCCTCCTGCTTCAATGCCAGGAAGAAATTTCCCTTTACTTCTGTACAGTAGATACTTATAAAATAAAAATATACATTAATGTAGATTTTAATTTCATTCAAGAGGATTTTTATCCGTAGTTCATTTGCTGTAGGTTTTTAAAAAGTCATAATGACTATGATATTGCTGGATGCGACAGGCTTCTAGAGACTAACCAGAGAGCATAAGCCACAGCAGAGTCTGGAAAAGTCAGAACGTTACGTGTTACTCCTTTACCAACAAGAGCAGCAGCTCTACAAACTACCACTCACCCTCCTTGCCAGCCAAAGAAGTATACAACAGCAGCTGGCAAGCAAGAAGAAAGGCATAAATGGAAAGGTGATGAGATCATGAGCTAAGAGGAGAGAGAACACATTGGTGTCTGTGGCTCTACAGAAGCTCCACACAGGAACCGAGGGCACCTGTGAACAGCTACACTGCTAAACAAATTACAGCTGCATCCGGATGCTTGTATGTGTATTTCCAGAAAATAAAGAAACAAAGCTACAAAATGCTGTTTCCTTGTGTAGAAGTCTTGGATCTTCTTCAAAGAATTTGTCTTGCTGGATCTAAACAATAAGTTCACATCTGAATTTGTGTCAACCATAGCAAGAGATAATAAGTGTTTCCCCTTTTTCCTTTGATCCTCTGCAGATAATGATGGCTGTCACACTACCAATCTATGCCACCCCAGAAATTTCATTTACATGCACTGGAAAATTAAAATCAGCTTCAGAGTCCCCATCCTCTCATACATCATCATAAAACCAACTCCACCAACAGCCACTGTGCTAGCTGAGCCACAACTGTTCCTCTCCCTCTACCACTTTCCAGCAGCCCTGGCAGAACAGAGATTCAGAATCAGGACCAGAAAAAGGATCTGGAGATCCTTTATGCTTCCCAGCTGGTAGCAACACCAGAGCAGCGAAATGCTCTGACCTTGTCCATGGTCACCAAACCCATCCACGAGGCATCCTCCTTGCTCTTGTACTGTCCCCTGCCTAAGCATCGAGCTGATTAATTAGCTGTAAAGTTTCCACTGGATGCCTAACAGTGCAGGAGAGGGAGCAAGGGAGAGAATCAAGAATTAGAACAGGGAAGCGATGATAAAAAGCAGCTTGGGAGGGATGAGGTATGAAAAGAGCACAGGAAACCCAGTGAAAGGACACAGAGAATGCAGCACAGGAGTTTTCCAGACAGAAGTTACAGTGGGGAAGGGAGCAAATAAAAACTCAAAGTGATGAAAACTCAGAAGGCAAGACTGAAAAAAAAGAAATTTGAAACGTCCAGCGTTTTTTTTTGTTATGGAGAAACAGACAAATAGCATTCAGCAAGTAAATTATTCAGTAAATTCTACTAATTCTTTTTCTACAGCTATTGTGACCAAATGAATAGCTGTGCAAATATTCCCAGAATGATGACAACATTCATCACACTCAAGTATCAAAACACAGCCTATCAGATCTGCTATTATGAAGCTAGCTGAAACCATACTACGACTAAAATTCTGCAAACAACAGACAACAGAGAACCACCATATTTTACCCTTTTGAGCTGCATGGGGAGACAGTAGGGCTTTTTCATGCCTGTATCTATCAACTAGCTCGGAGATGGGCAAAACTCCTTTCAAAACGCTCACTCTCTGCTTGAAGAATCCGCTTCTGTACGATTTAAAGCTGAAACTTAGCTTCAATAATCCCCAAACACATTTTTCCCAAAACACAAATGCCATTTTAACTGTGAAGGCAATCTGTCCCCTCGCTGCCTATTTTAGGGTGAGATCTGATGTGGTTACAGTGTAGGTCTAATAACAAGAAGTCATTACATCTTGATAATCTGTTTAAATAGAAGACACAAAGTGAGGAGACCAGACAAACCACGTGGGATAGCTGTCAACTGAACAATTAATTGTCTGGTAGAGAATTTAGAGAATTCTGATTGCCTGATATAGCTGTTAGCAGTTAAGTGACGCCTTAAAAAAAAAAATCTCTTATCAACAGAGAATTTGATGCAGAAAAGCATTTTCACATTTTTGTCTAATTACGTATGTTCTCTAGAGTGATGATAAATTGTTTCAGAATCGTGTTTGCAAGTCTCTTTCTTTTCCTAGATCTTCTCTTATCCTCATGCAGCCCTAGGGAAGCACGTTCTAAAATCAGCAGGCCCACAAGATTTGGGGGAATATTAAATTTAAGATACTGGAATATGTTGCAGAAGCAGCCTGCCAGCCAGGGAAGCAGCATGCTGAGATCCTGCCTTTGTGAAGAGGCAACAGAGATTTTAAAAGCACTCTAAGCCCCTTTGGCAAACAGAAACTTAAACTGGTTGGGTCTGAGCATATAACACAACCAAAGGGAAGAGCAACACCTGAGACTTCTCCTGTGCCAGCTGGGAGCATCTACACATAATGCACCTACTTCACACATTGCACCGGCACTTCTCACAATGCCAGAGCCAAGCACTTGCATAGTCTGTGCACTTCACTGTGTGCTCTGCTTGTTTTCTCATCCTGAAGTACATGCTTTTCAAAAAGCAATCCACAGAACAACAGGTTTTTTTTCTTCTTGTCTGTCTAGGAACTCTGTCACTGCCAGCTTTTCTTGGGTTTTTGAACAGATTTATTCCTTATGATCTCTCTGATGTCGATTATCTTTGTCACCACCTCTGTGTTACACACTTTTACAAATAGCCAACTGCCCTCAAATTCCTCTTTTGAAACTCATTTTGGATATAAACATATAAAAATAAACGATCAAATTTCTATACCTGTACCAGCCAGATCCCATCTTTTGTGTCTTCCACAAGCTCATAGAAGTGCATTTCACCACTAAAGTTTGTACTGGAAACAGATTCAGAGGCTTCTTCCTCCTTGAGAGCGGAGTAAAGCTCTCCTTCCATGAGGTCTCCTGAAAAAGAGACAATTGGAGAAATTCAACTAAAATAGCACTGGAGAAAGATCACTTTGTAAATTCTAGTAACAGGTTAACTATATTTTACAGATTGCTCGATGAACCTTTTCAGTACAAAGGTAGCTAAACAGTGAAGTGATTTGAATTTTTTCTCTAGTGACTATGAATGATTTGACTCCAGCTGCCAAACCACAGATGACATGGATGTTCCACTTCTAAATACACAGATGTACCACAAAAACAACCAAGCACATAAAAGTATACATGACCATCACCTACGCCTCAGTCTTTGAAAATTACAATATTGTGTGGCTGAGAGTAATTTTAATTCATCTAAGTTTGGTTTCATTTTACAGGGAAGTAATTTTGTAGGATCTAGCTTCTTAACACTGGCAATTCAAACAGAATCCAGAATTCCAATAAATAATTTCATATCAAAAAGCACTGATTTTCCAAATGGGAGTAAAATCTCAAGTAGAATAATTCAGCTGTTGGGTTCTGCTTGTTAGAAAAAGTTCCCAGTAGGTCCAATCCCAGTGAGGTAAGGAGTGCACAGTAAAATCATCTGATAATGTTTCCTTTGTAATCCCATTTCTTTCTTGTGTTTTGTTTCACAATCATTACAAACCCTGCTAATGACAACCTCTATTCTAATAGCTGATCTATTAAGCCTGAAGAAATGAAGTCTTGACCACAAAGGCTGTTTCCTTCAAGGTATAAAACAAAACGTGCCACAGCTGAAACCCTTCCCAAAAGTGTTTGTGGATTTTAAGGAAAAAAACAAACTACAGAAGAGCGCTGCAGAGCCGGTTGGTGTGAGAAGCGTTTCCATGGCATCTGACGGAGTCAGTTAATACAGTTTGTTTGGAGTGAAACACCTCCCTGCAGCGTTTGCAACCCAAACACCATGACATCATGGAAGTACCTGACAGCCAAGGAGTGGAAGAGATTGGAAACAAAAGTGAAATTGCCTTGTGCTTTTTACTGCTGGAGCAGCAAGGGAAATAAGCAACATAAATAAACAATGGACAATAAAAGCAAATTAGATTTTAATGCCCAGCATTAATATAAATTATTTAAGGGAGTTAGCATTTTTAAGGCTATGGCACTCACTGTATCCATCCAAGTGCTTCTCTCTTTCTGTCCAGACACTTAAAACCCTCACTGCCTATCCCAGTCACTGTAATTTCTCTCTCCTGCCTCTACAGCCCTTCGTTCACTGACTGAAGAGCAGCCACTCACAGGTTCTCCTGCTTGGCTGGCAGGATAGCTATTACATCAGCCCCATCTCCCTGTCCTCAGGGCCAGCTCCCTCCAACTGCTCCAGGCCAGCATCCTGACTTTCAGGATGCTTCTGTCATTCCTTATGTCTCCACTGCTCTTGTTCTTCAGTATTCATCACCCCTCAAAAGCCCACCTCTTCCACCTGGCTCTCCTTACTTCTGAAACACCTCCCTGCCTTTTTCCAAGCCACCTTTTATATACAGGACCCGCTTCTGCTCCTCTTGCATAAAATCACTGTGTACCACGGTATCCATTCCTTCTGCTCCTGGATTTTAAATCCATGGCTTCCCTAGGATCCATCACGACTGCAAGACCTATGGTAACATCAGCCAGCAGGCTGGGAGGGGATTAAGGCTAAGGCACTCACTATACCCATCCAAATCCTTCTCTTTTTCTGTTCAGACACTTAAACCCCTCTCTACCTATCTCAATCACTGGGATTTCTCTCTCTCCCACATCTGCAGCCCTTCGATCACTGATTAAGGAGCAGCTACTCACACGTTCTCCAGCTTGGCTGGCATGACAGCTATTACATCAGCCCCATCTCCCAGCCCTCAGGACCAGCTCCAGCTGACTGCTCCATGCCAGCATCCTGACTTTCAGGACACTTCTGCCATTCCTTACATCTCCAATGCTATTCATCATCCCTCAAAAGTCCACCTCTTCCATCTGATTCCCCTGAAACACCTCCCTGCCTTTTTCCAAGCCATCTTTTGTAAATAGGACCCACTTCTACTCCTCTTCCATAAAAACACTACATGCCTGGGTACCCATCCCTTCTGCTTCTGGACTTCAAATCCACAGCTTCCCTAGGATCCATCGTGACAGCAAGACCTGTCACAACATCAGCCAGTGGGTGCGGAGGGGAAACACAGGAGATGCTGGCCCAGCTGGGAACACTCCCAAAGTGGGTATATTTGGATTTTCCACTCCCATCTGCAACTCCTCAGGCAGAATCGTAAAATCAGGGAATGGTTTGGGTTGGAGGGTACCTCAAAGCCCATCCAGTTTCAACCTCCCTGCCATAGGCTGGAACACCTTCCACTAGAACAGGCTGCTCAAAGTCCAGTCCAACCTGACCTTCAACACCTCCAGGGATGGGGCATCCATGACTTCTCTGGGCAACCTGTGCCAGTGCCTCCCCACCTGCACAGGAAAACATTTCTTCCTAATACATAATCTAAATCTCCCCTCTTTCAGCTTAGAACAGTTTATTTTTGTCCTATCCTTGCACTCCCTGATAAACAGGTCCCCCCTAGTTTTCCTATAGTCCCTTTAAGTACTGAAAGGCTGCTGTAAGGTCTCCCCAGAGCCTTCTCTTCTCCTGAACAACCCAGACTCTCTCAGGCTGTCCTCATATGGGAGGTGCTCCAGCCCTCAGATCGTCTTTGTGGTCCTCCTCTGGACTCCTCCAGTAGATCCATGTCATTCCACAGATCTAAGTTGAGTTCCGTCTCTATCTTCACGTGACCCAATCTCTTCCCATGACCTGTCCATACCCAGCCACCTCCCCCTCCAGCCGCGGCCTTCCCTGCTCCCAATGCCACCAAGGAGGGTTTTAATGCCACCAGCCCCAGTGTTCCCACCTCCTTTCCCTATTTCAAGGCCAGACTGGATGGGGCCTTGAGCAGCCTGGTCCAGTGGAAGGTGTCCCTGCCCGTGGCAGGAGGGCTGGCACCGGATGGGCTTTAAGGTCCCTTCCAATCCAAAACATTCTATGATTCCATGATTCACTTCACTCCAGATCGGTCCTGGTTGCGGGGACGCCTTCTCGGTTCCTGCATCCCCATCCAAGTGGAAGGTCCGGGAGTCACCGAGGGCGAAGGGTGTCCCCCCGCCCCACACCCCGTACCTGACTTCTCCACCAGCTCCCGCACATCCTTCTTCTCGGGCAGCCCTGAGTGGCCCAGTCCGCGGCTCTCCAGGATGGTGCGCAGCTTCCTGAAGCTCAGCGCCACCGGGTCCACCAGCTGCGTGGCCAGGAAGCCGCTCTCGTACCACGCCACGGCCTCGAACACCCGGGCCAGCACGAACAGCGCCACGAAGTACAGCAGCAGGCAGCACAGCTTTACCCACATCTTGCCCGCCCGCACGGGGGGCACCGGGAGCGCCGGAGCCCGGGAGGGACCGGGAGCGTCGGAATCCGGGCAGCCGCGGGGCGGGGTCGATCGGGGATACCGGACCCCCCGCCCCCGCCGGCCCCGCCCCCCGCGGGAAACAGCGCGGGACGTGGGCAGAGGGGGCGCGGCCAACGGACTG
>JAUMJL010001406.1:0-30681 GCA_033558185.1 Dromococcyx pavoninus | reverse complement strand
ACCCCACATCCACCCCTTTCCCCCATCCCATCCCCCCCACCCCATAACCCCACCCCACATCCACCCCCTTTCCCCCATCCCACCCCCCCACCCCATAATCCCACCCCACATCCACCCCTTTCACCCCCCCACCCCATAATCCCACCCCATAATCCCACCCCACATCCACCCCTTTTGCCCCCATCCCACCCCCCCACCCCATAATCCCACCCCACATCCACCCCTTTGCCCCCCACCCCATAATCCCACCCCACATCCCCTCCTTTACCCCATATCCCACCCCACACCTCCCCATCCACCCCCCCACCCCATAATCCCACCCCACATCCACCCCTTTCCCCCCATCCCATCCCCCCCACCCCATAATCCAACCCCACATCCACCCCTTTCCCCCCCACCCCATAATCCCACCCCACATCCCCTCCTTTACCCCATATCCCACCCCACACCTCCCCATCCACCCCCCCACCCCATAATCCCACCCCACATCCACCCCTTTCCCCCATCCCATCCCCCCCCACCCCATAATCCAACCCCACATCCGCCCCTTTCACCCCCCCACCCCATAATCCCACCCCACATCCCCTCTTTACCCCATATCCCAACCCCACACCTCCCCATCCATCCCCCCCACCCCATAATACCACCCCACATCCACCCCTTTCGCCCCCCTTTCACCCCCCCCACCCCATAATCCCACCCACATCTGCCCCTTTCACCCCCACACCCCATAATCCCACCCCATATCCCACCCCATATCCACCCCTTTCACCCCCCCACCCCATAATCCCACCCCATAATCCCACCCCATAATCCAACCCCACATCCACCCCTTTCTCCCCCATCCCACCCCATAATCCCACCCCCACATCCCAACTCCTCTCCCCCCCCCCCCCCCTCCCCAAGGCAACGTGGCGTGGATGCACATCATGGCCGCCCGCGCCGCGCGCCTCCACCCGTCCTCGGTGGCCGGGGAGGTTTTCTTCTGCTACGACTCCTCCCCCTACGCCCCCTACGAGGACTTCAACCTCTTCCTCCTGGGCCCCGCGGGGCTGCGGCTGGGGGGGCCGCGGCCCCCCGCCGCCATCTTGGCCCTCCTGGCCCACCTCAACGCGGCGCTGCGCGTCCTCCTGCGCCCGCTCCGCCGCTACGCCCCCCTCCTCAACCCTTACACCTTGGCCGTGGCTTCCACCCCCTTCACCGTCCGAACGGACAAGGCCCGGCGCCATTTTGGCTACCGGCCCCTCTACACCTGGGAGGAGGCCCGGGAACGCACCGTCGCCTGGATCCGGCAGCTCGACGGCGCCTGAGGGGCTTTGGAGCTGGGCCCGAGGGTCGATCTGGGGCTGGGGAAGCACGGAGAGGGGGTTTGGCTCTGATCCCCAATCCCAAGGTGGATTCCAGGCCGGGTTTTAACCCCTACCCCCAATCCCAAGGTGGATTCCAGGCCAGGTTTTAACCCCTACCCCCAATCCCAAGATGGAATCCAGGCCGGGTTTATAGCTGGAACCCTGATCCCGGTCGTGATCCAGGACGGGTTTTGGCTCTCATTCCAGTCCCAGGCAGAATCCAGTCTGGGTTTTGGCTCTCATTCCAGTCCCAGGCGGAATCCAGGCCGGGTTTTAGCTCTTACCCTGATCCCCAGTGGAATCCCAACCGGATTTTGTTCTGATTCCAGTCCAAGATGAGATCCAGGCCAGGTTTTTTTAGCTCTAACCCTGATCCCAGTTGTGATCCAGGCCAGGTTTTGGCTCTGGTTTCAGTCCAGGATGGGATCCAGGCCTGGTTTTGGCTCCGATCCCCATTTCACGATGGAATCCAGACCGGGTTTTAGCTGGGACCCTGATCCCAGTTGTGATCCAGGCCGGCTTTTGGCTCTGATCCCCATCCAAGGTGAAATCCAGGCCGGGTTATAACTCTTACCCCGATCCCCAGTGGAATCCAGGCCGGGTTTTGGCTCGGGCCCCAATCCAAGATGGGATCCAGGCCGGGTTTTCAGCTCCCACCCCGATCCCCACTGCAATCCCAGCCAGGCTTTGGCTCTGATTCCAGCCCAAGCCTGTTTTAAGCTCTGACCCTGATCCAGGCCGGGTTTTCCTCCCCACCCCAGGGCCAAGCTTTGACCCCGCCCCCAGACTCCAAAAGCCCTTCCCCACCCCGGATCCTCTTCCAGGTCTTCCCCCAGGATCCAGTTCCGTGGTGTCGTGTTCCCCCCCCCCCCCCCCCCCCCCCCCCCCCCCCCCCCCCCCCGCTTCTGTTCCCTCATTATTAACCTCATTTGCATCTCATTATTGACCAATTAAAGGGATCTGAACCCACTCCTGGGCATGGCTCCGCCCCCATGGCTGCCAGAGGCTAATATGGCCGCCTCACGCACCAATATGGCTGCCAGAGGCCAATATGGCCGCCTCACGCACCAATATGGCTGCCACATGCCAATATGGCCGCCACATGCCAATATGGCCGCCACATGCCAATATGGCTGCCAGAGTCCAGTATGGCTGCCAGAGCCCAATATGGTCACCTCATGCATCAATATGGCTGCCAGACACCAATATGGCTGCCATATGCCAATATGGCGGCCAGAGCCCAATATGGCTGCCAGAGGCCAATATGGCCGCCTCATGCCAATATGGCCGCCAGACACCAATATGGCCGCCTCACACACAAATATGGCTGCCACAGTCCAATATGGCTGCCACAGTCCAATATGGCCACCTCATGCATCCATATGGCTGCCATATGCCAATATGGCTGCCAGAGCCCAATATGGCTGCCAGACACCAATATGGCTGCCAGAGCCCAATATGGCTGCCAGAGGCCACCTCATGCATCAAGATGGCTGCCATATGCCATATGGGTCGCCATCTTGACCCTGGCAGCCATCTTGGAAAGCGTGGCCCTATGGCGGCCGCCATCTTTAATCCCCCCCCTCCCTCCCTCCCAGCTCCACTTTGGGGCCCAACCCCGCCCCCTCCCCCCCCTGTGCACCCAACCCCCCCTCCCCCCCGCTGGAGGCGGCCATCTTGGAGTGGACCCTGAAGGCGGCCATCTTGAATCCGGCAGCCATCTTGGTGCGATGACGTCATCAAGGGGGGAGGGGCAGTGGTTTAATTTTAAGGTTTCTTTATTAAATATCGGATCCCGGGAACATTATGGGATGGCGACGGTTGCCAAGGGCAACGAGGATGGAAGGGGGGGGAGGGGTCGGGGGGGTATTCCCCCTCCCCCCCAAGAGGAAGTCGTTGCGGTTATTCCTGAGGTGGGGGAGGGGCCTGGATGCCGTTAGCTGGGGAGGGGGGAGGGGTCCGGCAGCTCCTCCAGGGCGACCGAATCCGGGCGGTTCCGGAAGGTGCTGAGGGTGGGACCCCCTTGGCCGGTGGCCACCGTGGCCACCAAAGGCTGGGTGACCCCTCCTCCCGCGCCGCCGCCGCCAATCTTCCTCGGGGAGCCGCGCCGGCCCCGCCCACGGCCCAAAGGGGGCGGAGCCCGACCGGCGGCGGCGATGGAGGAGGAGGAGGAGGAGGAGCCCCAGGGCCACCAAAGCGACCGCCAGGGCCACCGGAGCCGCCACCCAACCCATGGTGGCCGCTGAGGTTGTTTGGTGGCCCACGGCGGTCGTCGGGGCCGGTTGGTGGCCAATGGTGGCCGCTGATGTCACCTGGTGGCCAACGGTGGCCGTCGGCGGCCCTTGGTGGCCCACGGGGGTCGTCGGGGCCGGTTGGCGGCCAATGGTGGCCGCTGGCGTTGCTTGGTGGCCAATGGTGGTCGTCGAGGCCGGTCGGTGGCCCTCGGTGGCCGTCGGCGGCCCTTGGTGGCCCACGGTGGTCATTGGGGCCGGTTGGTGGTCCTTGGTGGCCGCCGATGTCACTCGGTGGCCAACGGTGGCCGTCGGTGGCCCTCGGTGGCCTTCGGTGACCTTCAGGAGCCCTTGGTGGTCCCCCGGGGTCGTCGAGGCCGGTTGGTGGCCCTCGGTGGCCATTGATGTCACCCGGTGGCCCTCGGTGGCCGTCAGTGGCCCTCGGTGGCTCTCGGTGGCCGTCGGTGGCCCTCGGTGGCTCTTGGTGGCCATCAGGAGCAGTTGGTGGCCCCCGGGGGACGTCGGGGACCGCTTGGTGGCCCAGAGGGCCCACGGTGGCCATCGAGGCCGGTTGGTGGCCAACGGTGGCCATCGAGGCTCTTTGGTGGCCCTCGGTGGCCCAGGGGGTCCCGGTGGTGGCCCAGGGGGTCCCGGTGGTGGCCACGGAGGCCCCTGGAGGGGTCACGAGGGCGCAGAGGGCGACGGCCAAGAGAGCCGGGGGGCAGCGCCCCATAGCGGGGGGAGGGGAGGGGGGGGGGGGGGGGCAACTGGGGGGGGGGAGGGGGGGGGGGGGGGGGGGGGAGGGGGGGGAGGGGGAGAGAGAGGGGCATCACCACGGCTGCCCCACAGCCCCCCCCCCCCCAAGTGCCCCATAACTGCCCCACAGCCCCACAAGTGCCCCCCCCGAGGGACCCCCAAGTGCCCCACGGCTGCCCCACATCCCCCTCCCAACTCACCCCACGGCCCCCCAAGTGCCCCACAGCCCCCCAAGTGCCCCCCCGAGGGGCCCTCAAGTGCCCCACAGCTGCCCCACAGCCCCCCCCAACTCACCCCACCGCCCCCCAAGTGCCCAACAACTGCCCCACAGCCCCATGGGACCCCCCCAAGTGCCCCACGGTTGCCCCACAGCCCCCCCCCCACGTGCCCCATAGCCCCCCAAGTGCCCCATAAGTACCCCATAGCCCGCTAAGTGCCCCCCAAGTGCCCCCCAAATACCCCACGACTGCCCCACAGCCCCACAGCCCCTCCCAACTCACCCCACGGCCCCCCAAGTGCCCCCCCGAGGGACCCCCAAGTGCCCCACAGCTGCCCCATAGCTGCCCCACAGCCCCATGGGACCCCAAAGTGCCCCACGGCTGCCCCACAGCCCCCCAAGTGCCCCACAGCCCCCCAAGTGCCCCCTCGAGGGACCCTCAAGTGCCCCACAGCTGCCCCACAGCCCCATGGGACCCCCCCAAGTGCCCCACGGCTGCCCCACAGCCCCCCCTAACTCACCCCACAGCCCCCCAAGTGCCCCCTAGCTGCCCCCCAAGTGCCCCATAACTGCCCCACAGCCCCCCAAATGCCCCACGGCTGCCCCACAGCCCCCCCAACCCACCCCACGGCCCCCCAAGTGCCCCATAACTGCCCCACAGCCCCCTAAGTGCCCCCCGAGTGCCCCCCAAGTGCCCCACAGCTGCTCCACAGCCCCATGGGACCCCCCAAGTGCCCCCCAGCCCCCCAAGTGCCCCCCCGAGGGACCTCAAGTGCCCCACGACTGCCCCACAGCCCCATGGGACCCCCCAAGTGCCCCACGGCTGCCCCACAGCACCCCCCCACGTGCCCCATAGCCCCCCAAGTGCCCCATAAGTACCCCATAGCCCCCTAAGTGCCCCCCAAGTGCCCCCCAAATACCCCACGGCTGCCCCACAGCCCCACATCCCCCCCCAACTCACCCCACTGCCCCCCAAGTGCCCCCCCGAGGGGCCCTCAAGTGCCCCACAGCTGCCCCATAGCTGCCCCACCGCCCCCTCCCAACTCACCCCACGGCCCCCCAAGTGCCCCATAACTGCCCATAGCCCCCTAAGTGCCCCACAGGTGCCCCCCAAGTGCCCCATGGCTGCCCCAACAGCCCCCCCCAACTCAAACCCACAGCCCCCCAAGTGCCCCCCGAGTGCCCCCCAAATACCCCACGGCTGCCCACAGCCCCCCCCAACTCAACCCACGGCCCTCCAAGTGCCCCATAACTGCCCCACAGCCCCCTAAGTGCCCCACAGTTGCCCCCCAAGTGCCCCACGGCTGCCCCACAGCCCCATGGGACCCCCCCCAGGTGCCCCACGGCTGCCCCACAGCCCCCCAAGTGCCCCATAACTGCCCCATAGCCCCCTAAGTGCCCCCCGAGTGCCCCCCAAATACCCACGGCTGCCCCACAGCCCCCAAGTGCCCCCCCAAGTGCCCCCCCCCCCCCCCAGGTACCCGTGGGTCGCGGGCCGTTGCCTTTGGGGGGCGGAAGTGGGGAGCGGGGAGGAAGCGACGCCCAGGGCGGGGCCCGACTTGGGGGGCAGGAGGTGCCGTGGGGCGCCCCATAGATCCCCACCCCACCCCCTCCCAGGCACTCCCAGTTTGGCCCAGTTGCTCCCAGTTCAGCCCAGTCCTCCCAGCTGCCCGCCCGGAGCCTCCCGGTTCAATCCCAGTGCTCCCAGTTCCCTCCAGTGCCCCCCAGTTCCTCCTCAGCCTCTCCCAGGTCCCTCCCAGTACTCCCAGTTCAACCCCAGTGCTCCAGTGCCCTGATCCCAGTGCTCCCAGTGCCCCTCCTCAGCCTCTCCCAGTCCCCTTCCAGTGACACCCCCCCCCCCCAGTGCTCCAGTCCCTCCCAGACTCTTCCCAGTGCTCCCAGTCCCTCCCAGTCCCCCCAGTGCTCCCAGTCCCCCCCTCCCAGTGCTCCCAGTCCCCTCCTGTACCCCCCTCCCAGTGCTCCCAGTTGAGTTCTGCTGCTTAAAGCCTTTATTACTGCTCTTTGGGGAAGGGGGAGAAGGTTCCATGGGTCCTCCTGGAAGGGGGGACCTGGATCCAGAAGGTTCCATGGGTCCTCCTGGAAGGGGGGACCGGATCCAGAAGGTTCCATGGGTCCTCCTGGAAGGGGGGACCGGATCCAGAAGGTTCTATGGGTTCTCTTGGAAGGAGTGACCGGATCCAGAAGGTTCTACGGGTCCTCCTGGAAGGGGGGACCGGATCCAGAAGGTTCTATGGGTTCTCTTGGAAGGGGGGACCGGATCCAGAAGGTTCTATGGGTTCTCTTGGAAGGAGCGACCGGATCCAGAAGGTTCTATGGGTTCTCTTGGAAGGGGGGACCGGATCCAGAAGGTTCTATGGGTTGTCTTGGAGGGGGGGACCGGATCCAGAAGGTTCTATGGGTTCTCTTGGAGGGGGGGACCGGATCCAGAAGGTTCTATGGGTTCTCTTGGAGGGGGGCACAGGATCCAGAAGGTTCTACGGGTCCTCCTGGAAGGGGGGACCGGATCCAGAAGGTTCTATGGGTTGTCTTGGAGGGGGGGACCGGATCCAGAAGGTTCTATGGGTTCTCTTGGAGGGGGGGACCGGATCCAGAAGGTTCTATGGGTTCTCTTGGAGGGGGGGACCGGATCCAGAAGGTTCTATGGGTTCTCTTGGAGGGGGGCACAGGATCCAGAAGGTTCTACGGGTCCTCCTGGAAGGGGGGACCGGATCCAGAAGGTTCTATGGGTTGTCTTGGAGGGGGGGACCGGATCCAGAAGGTTCTATGGGTTCTCTTGGAGGGGGGGACCGGATCCAGAAGGTTCTATGGGTTCTCTTGGAGGGGGGCACAGGATCCAGAAGGTTCTACGGGTCCTCCTGGAAGGGGGGACAGGATCCAGAAGGTTCTATGGGTTGTCTTGGAGGGGGGGACAGCATTCAGAAGGTTCCATGGGTCCTCCTGGAAGGAGCGACCCGATCCAGAAGGTTCCATGAGTCCTCCTGGAAGGAGCGACCGGATCCAGAAGGTTCTATGGGTTCTCTTGGAAGGGGGGACCGGATCCAGAAGGTTATACGGGTCCTCCTGGAAGGGGGGACCGGATCCAGAAGGTTCCATGGGTCCTCCTGGAAGGAGTGACTGGATCCAGAAGGTTCTACGGGTCCTCCTGGAAGGAGCGACCCGGATCCAGAAGGTTCCATGGGTCCTCCTGGAAGGAGCGACCAGATCCAGAAGGTTCCATGGGTCCTCCTGGAAGGAGCGACCCGGATCCAGAAGGTTCTATGGGTTCTCTTGGAAGGGGGGACAAGATCCAGAAGGTTCTATGGGTCCTCCTGGAAGGAGTGACTGGATCCAGAAGGTTCTACGGGTCCTCCTGGAAGGAGCGACCCGGATCCAGAAGGTTCCATGGGTCCTCTTGGAAGGGGGGACCGGATCCAGAAGGTTCCATGGGTCCTCCTGGAAGGAGCGACCCGATCCAGAAGGTTCCATGGGTCCTCCTGGAAGGAGCGACCGGATCCAGAAGGTTCTATGGGTTCTCTTGGAAGGGGGGACCGGATCCAGAAGGTTATACGGGTCCTCCTGGAAGGAGTGACTGGATCCAGAAGGTTCTACGGGTCCTCCTGGAACCCAGAGCCCGGCTCCACCTCCACCACCCCCTTCCCAAATGCACCCAACGGCCCCGGGAGGTCCCCGAAGGCGTCCGTGGGCTCCAGACGACCCCCGAACTCCGCGTCCTCCTCCTCCTCCCCTTCCACGAAGCCCCCGAGGCCGAACTCCACGTCCTCCCCGTCGTCTCCCGCCGCCTCCTCTCGGTCGGACCAACCCACCCCTCCATCCCCGGGCGCCGGTGGCCACCGGGAGAGCCTGGAGAAGGCGGCGCCGTCCTCTCCCGGGGGTTGGGGGACGTAGTCTTGGCAAAGAGGTCCCCCCAGGGCCGGTCCGCAGGTCGCCCGGTACCGGAACTCCAAACGTCCCCCTCCGGGGAAGCAAACGACCTCCTTCTCCCCTTCGTCCCCTCGGATCTCCTCCTCGCAGGAACCCAAGAAGTCGTCGTCCCACTTGTTGTCCTCGTCCCACACCTCCAGCTTCAGGTGCGGCCCCGGCAGCAGCTCCACCGTCCCCAGGTCCAAGATGGCGGCCCAACGGGGTCTCCCGGTGTTCCAAGCGGTGGCCGTTTGGGCCCTCTTGGAGCCGAAGGCGACGCGGACGTAGACGTCGGGTTTGGAGAAGTGGTCGCCCCACCAACCCCAACCCCGGGAGATCACCACGGTCAGCTTGGCCGCGCCGCGGCGCCACGAGCAGCACTCGGAGGTGACCCAACCGCCATCACCATCGCCGCCATCGCCGCCGAGGGCGGAGCACCCGCACTCGCAGGGTCCCACCGGGTGGCCGCCGGCGCAACGGCGGCTGCAGTTGACCCTCAGGGCCCTCCACTCCAGGTAGTGACCGATGGCCGCCCGCAGCGCGGCGCGGCGCGGGTCGCCGGGGGCCACCAGGGAGTGCAGAGGGAGGACCTGCGCGGCCACCGGCGCCGGGGAGCGCGGGAGGGTGCGGAGCCAGGCGGCGCGGGCACCGTCGCGCCCGTAGAGGAGGTCGCCGTGATGGCGGCCGCCCTCCACCTCCACCAGGCGGTCGCTGAAGGCCTCGTGGAAGGTGACGTTGTCCACGTGGAGGGTGCGGGCGGCGCGGCAGGCGGAGAAGACGGCGTCGCCGCGAGCGCGGGCGCCGACGGCCGTCACCTCGGCGCCCAAGCAATCGGTCACCTCCCGGGTGCCCGAGCCCATCGTGGCCGCCCGGCAGGCGCGGACGGCGGTGACGGCGCGGAGGAGGCCCCCCAGGTGAGCGGCGCGGACGAAGTGGGTGCCGTAGGAGGCCAAGATGGCGGCGAAGGCGTCGGCCGTGGCGGCGGTGAAACGCGTGGGGAGGGAGCGGACGGCGCGGAGGAAGTGCGGGGTGGGGCGGGCGGTGGGGGCCACCCAGGTCCTGTGGGGGAGAGGGGGGGAGAAGAATGAGGGGGGGGGGAAGTGGGGTGGAGGTGGAGGTGGAGAAGGTGGAGATGGAGGAGGTGGAGGAGGTGGAGGTGGAGAAGAAAGAGGTGGAGAAGGAGGTGGAGGAGAAGGAGAAGGAAAGATGGAGCTGGAAGAGGAAATGGAAAAGGAGGAGATGGAGATGGAGATGGAGATGGAGATGGAGATGGAGATGGAGATGGAGATGGAGGAGAAGGAGGAGCTGGAGCCGGAGGAGCTGGAGCTGGAGGAGGAGAAGAAGGAGGAGATGGAGCTGGAGAAGGAGGAGAAGGAGGAGAAGGAGGAGAGGGAGCTGGAGGAGAAGGAGGTGGAGAAGGAGGAGGTGGAGAAGGAGGAGAGGAGGAACTGGAGAAGGAGGAGAAGGAGGAGATGGAGGAGCTGGAGCTGGAGGAGATGGAGCTGGAGGAGAAGGAGCTGGGGAAGGAGGAGAAGGAGGAGATGGAGATGAAGGAGGTGGATCTGGAGAAGGAGGAGATGGAGCTGGAGGAGATGGAGCTGGAGAAGGAGGAGAAGGAGGAGAAGGTGAAGGAGGAGATGGAGATGGAGGAGATGGAAATGGAGCTGGAGGAGCAGAAGGAGCTGGAGCTGGAGAAGCAGGAGATGGAGCTGGAGCTGGAGGAGAAGGAGCAGAAGGAGGAGAAGGAGGAGATGGAGGAGCTGGAGCTGGAGAAGGAGGAGATGGAGCTGGAGCTGGAGGAGAAGGAGGAGAAGGAGGAGATGGTGGAGAAGGAGGAGAAGGAGGAGAAGGAGGAGAAGGAGAAGGAGGAGATGGAGGCGAAGGAGGAGCTGGAGCTGGAGAATGAGGAGAAGGAGGAGCTGGAGCTGGAGAAGGAGGAGAAGGAGCTGGAGGAGGAGAAGGAGATGGAGGAGGAGCTGGAGCTGGAGCTGGAGGAGGAGGAGATGGAGCTGGAGCTGGAGGAGGAGGAGAAGGAGGAGAAGGAGGAGCTGGAGCTGGAGGAGAAGGAGGAGCTGGAGCTGGAGAATGAGGAGAAGGAGCTGGAGAATGAGGAGAAGGAGGAGCTGGAGCTGGAGCTGGAGCTGGAGGAGAAGGAGGAGCTGGAGAAGGAGGAGAAGGAGGAGATGGAGAAGAAGGAGGAGCTGGAGATGAAGGAGATGGAGCTGGAGAAGAAGGAGGAGCTGGAGCTGGAGAATGAGGAGAAGGAGGAGCTGGAGCTGGAGGAGCAGAAGGAGCAGAAGGCAGGGCCAGCCCCCCACCCCACCCCACCCCACCCCACCCCACCCCACCCGGGCACCCACCAGTAGTGGACGCAGCGCAGCTCGAGGTGGGCGAAGGCCACCCTGTCCTGCCGTTGCCTCTCCAGCGCGAAGTCGGCCACCCGGGAGTGCGACCCGGCCACCGCCAGCGCCCCCGAGGAGGGCCCCCCCAGGCCCAGCCTCCAGCCCCGGGCCGCCCCCTCCAGCCCCGCCAGGAGGGTGCCCAGGGCTCGGGCGCCCGCGGCCGTGCGGGCGCCCTGGTGGCACCTCCGTCCCGAGCGCCAACCCCCGAGCCCCGGCGGGAGGCGTCGCGGGGACCCCCCGGCCAGGGGGTCCGCGCAGACCACGCAGGGGGTCCCCGGGGTCCTCCGCGGGGGTTCCCCCACCTGGAGGACTCGGCCCCCCGTGGGGCTGAGGGTGCTGACGTCGACGCCCCAACCCAAGGCGTGGGCGCCGGGGGCGACGGGGACGGAGCAGGAGGGACCTCGGACGCGGTGGCACTGGGGGGAGATGGTCCGGAGGAGGAGGAGGAGGAGGAGGAGGAGGTGGAGGTGGAGGTGGAGGTGGGAGGAGGCCATGGCCTGGGGGGGGGGAGGAGAGACAGAGAGGGGAGAGGTCAGGGAGGGGGTGGTGGGGACGTGGGGATGGAGATGGGGGTGGGGATGATGGGGGTGAGGATGAGGATGGAGATGGGGATGATGGGGATGGAGATGGGGGTGGAGATGATGAGGGTGAGGATGAGGATGGAGATGGGGATGATGGAGACCAGGGATGGAGATGGGGGTGAGGATGAGGATGGAGATGGAGACCAGGGATGGAGATGGGGGTGAGGATGAGGATGGAGATGGGGATGATGGGGATGGAGACCAGGGATGGAGATGGGGGTGAGGATGAGGATGGAGATGATGGAGGTGAGGATGAGGATGGAGATGGGGATGATGGAGACCAGGGATGGAGATGGGGATGGAGATGATGGGGGTGAGGATGAGGATGGAGATGGGGATGATGGGGATGGAGACCAGGGATGGAGATGGGGGTGAGGATGAGGATGGAGATGGGGATGATGGGGATGGAGATGGGGGTGGAGATGATGAGGGTGAGGATGAGGATGGAGATGGGGATGATGGAGACCAGGGATGGAGATGGGGATGGAGATGATGGGGGTGAGGATGAGGATGGAGATGGGGATGATGGGGATGGAGATGGGGGTGGAGATGATGAGGGTGAGGATGAGGATGGAGATGGGGATGATGGAGACCAGGGATGGAGATGGGGGTGGAGATGATGAGGGTGAGGATGAGGATGGAGATGGGGATGATGGAGACCAGGGATGGAGATGGGGGTGAGGATGAGGATGGAGATGGGGATGATGGGGATGGAGACCAGGGATGGAGATGGGGGTGAGGATGAGGATGGAGATGGGGATGGAGATGGAGATGGGGATGATGGGGATGGAGATGGGGGTGGAGATGGGGATGATGGGGATGGAGATGGAGACCAGGGATGGAGATGGGGGTGGAGATGGAGATGGGGATGAGGATGATGGGGACCAGGGATGGAGATGGGGATGGAGAAGAGATGATGGGGGTGAGGATGAGGATGGAGATGGAGATGGAGGTGGAGATGGAGTTGGAGATGGAGTTGGAGATGGAGAAGAGATGATGGGGATGGGGATGGGGATGAGGATGGGGATGGGGATGAGGATGAGGATGGAGATGGAGAAGAGATGATGGGGATGGGGATGATGGGGATGGAGATGGAGACCAGGGATGGGGACCAGGGATGGAGATGGGGATGGAGAAGAGATGATGGGGATGAGGATGAGGATGAGGATGAGGATGGAGATGGAGATGGGGATGATGGGGATGGGGATGGAGATGATGGGGATGGGGATGGAGATGATGGGGATGGGGATGGAGACCAGGGATGGAGATGGGGATGGAGATGGAGATGGGGATGATGGGGATGGGGACCGGGGATGGGGACCAGGGATGAAGATGGGGATGGAGAAGAGATGATGGGGATGAGGATGAGGATGAGGATGAGGATGAGGATGAGGATGAGGATGAGGATGAGGATGGAGATGAGGATGAGGATGGAGATGGGACTGGACATGGACATGGGATGGAGCTGGAGATGATGGGGACACTGGGATGGGGACACTGGGATGGGGATGGGGTGGGGACAGCAAAGAGGACACCAAGGGGGGGACACCCAGCGACCTCCCCACCCCCAGTCCCCCCCAGTCCCGTCCCAGTTCATCCCAGTCCCATCCCAGTCCCCCCCAGTCCCATCCCAGTCCCCTCCAGTCCCCTCCCAGTCCATTCCAGTCCCCCCCAGTCCCATCCCAGTCCCATCCCAGTCCCATCCCAGTCCCCCCCAGTCCCATCCCAGTCCACCCCAATCCCTCCCAGTCCCCTCCAGTCCCCTCCCAGTCCATTCCAGTCCCCCCCAGTCCCATTCCAGTCCGACTCACTGGTTGCTGCACCCCTGGGGTGGGGGAGGGGGGACCCCACATCCGGCCCCTCCCCCACTCCCTGCGGCCCCGGATGTGGCGGGTGGGGGGGTGGGGGAGGGGTGGGATGGGATGGGTTCCCACCCAGTGCAGACCAGTTTGGCCCAGTTCATCCCTCTCCATCCCAGTTCACCCCAGTGACCCCTCCAGTGCTCATCCCAGTCCATCCCAGCCCTTTCCAGTTCGTCCCAGTGACCCCTCCAGTCCCTCGCAGTGACCCCTCCAGTCCCTCCCAGTTCATCCCAGTCCATCCCAGCCCCTCCTAGTTTGGTCCAGTGACCCCTCCAGTCCCTCCCAGTTCATCCCAGTCCATCCCATCTCCTCTCAGTTCAGCCCAGTGACCCCTCCAGTCTGTCCCAGTTCATCCCAGTTCATCCCAGACCCTTCCAGTTCAGCCCAGTGACCCCTCCAGTCCCTCCTAGTTCATCCCAGTCCATCCCAGCCCCTCCCAGTGACCCCTCCAGTACCTCCCAGTCCCTCCCAGTCCCTCCCAGTGGCCCCTCCCGTTCCTCCCAGTTCATCTCAGTCCATCCCAGCCTCTCCCAGTTTGGCCCAGTGGCCCCTCCCGTTCCTCCCAGCTCATCCCAGTCCATCCCAGCCCCTCCCAGTGACCCCTCCAGTCCAGGGAGGGAGGGATACGGTGCTCCTCGCACTCTGATTGGCTGAGGGGAACGAGAGGGCGTGGCCTGAGGGGAGCGGGGAGGGAGGGGGAGCGAGTTCGGCGCGGCGCGCGTTCTGATTGGTCGCCGGGATTGGGGGGGGCGTGGCCTGAAGAGAGCAGGAGGGGAGGGGGCGCTGAGGGAGGGGCGGGGGGGGGGAGGGCCCGAGGCGCCGCGCGCGTTGATTGGCTGAGGGGAGCGAGGGGGCGTGGTTTGACGGAGCGGGGAGGGAGGGGGCGGTGTCCGCGCTGCGCCGCGCGCTGTGATTGGCTGACGATAGAGCGGTGAGGGGGAGCGAGGAAGGAGAGGGCGTGGCCTCGGCTCCCGGCGCGCTCTGATTGGCTGCGGGGAGGTGAGGGGGCGGGGCCGGGCGGGGCCGCATCCGGGAGCGGCGCTGGAAAGGGGGGGGGGGGGGAGGTGAGTGGGGACCCCGGGGGGGTGGAATTGGGGGTCCCGTCGCTATGGCAACGGCCCCGGGGGGTGAGGGGGGGCGGGATGTGTGGGGCAGGAGGGGGGGGGGCTCTGGGGGAGGGGTTGGAGCGGGGGGAGGGGAGGTCCCCGGGATTTGGAGGGTCTGGGGGGGGAGGGAGATGGGGGGGGAAGGGGGGGAACGGTGGGGAGGGGGGTTTGAGGGGTCTGGGGGTCCCCCCAGGATCTGGGGGTCCCTGGGATCTCTGGGGCAGGAGGTCTGGGGTCCCCCCCCCAGGGCCTGTGGGTCTGGGGATCCCTGGGATCTGTGGGGCTCAGGATCTGTGGGGCAGGAGATGGGGGGGGGTCTGGGGGTGCCCCCAGGACCTGTGGGTCTGGGGGTCTCTGGGATCTGTGGGGCAGGAGATGGGGGGGGTCTGGGGGTTCCTCCAGGATCTGGGGGTCTGGGGGTCTCTGGGATCTGTGGGGCAGGAGATGGGGGGGGGTCTGGGGGTGCCCCCAGGACCTGTGGGTCTGGGGGTCTCTGGGATCTGTGGGGCAGGAGATGGGGGGGGTCTGGGGGTTCCTCCAAGATCTGGGGGTCTGGGGTCTGGGGGTCCCTGGGTCTGAGATCTCTGGGTGAAGGATCTATGGGTCAGGTCCCTCTGGGCCAATGGGATCTCTGGGTCAGGGATCACTGGATGGGGTCCCTCTGGGTCAGGGATCTCTGGGTGGGGGCCCTCTAGGTGGGGTCCCTGTGGGCCAATGGGATCTCTGGGTCAGGGATCTCTGGGCCAATGGGATCTCTGGGTCAGGGATCTCCGGGTGGGGTCCCTGTGGGCCAATGGGATCTCTGGGTCATGGATCTCTGGGCCAATGGGATCTCTGGGTCAGGGATCTCCGGGTGGGATCCCTCTGGGCCAATGGGATCTCTGGGTCAGGGATCTCTGGGTCAGGGATCACTGGATGGGGTCCCTCTGGGTCAATGGGGTCTCTGGGCCAATGGGATCTCTGGGTCAGGGATGTGTGGGTGGGGTCCCTCTGGGCCAATGGGATCTCTGGGTCAGGGATCACTGGGTCAGTCCCTCTGGGCCAATGGGATCTCTGGGTCAGGGATCTCTGGGTGGGGGCCCTCTAGGTGGGGTCGCTGTGGGCCAATGGGATCTCTGGGTCAATGGGATCTCTGAGTCAGGGATCTGTGGGTGGGGTCTCTGGGCCAATGGGATCTCTGGGTCCGTGCTGGGGTCCCTCGGGGTGGGGGTCCCTCCGTCTGAGGTCCCTCGGGTGTCCGTCCCCCCCCCCAGGTGCGATGGCGGCCGCGGCGGTGCCTCCCGACCCCTCTCCAGCGGTGGTTCCGGGCCCGGCCCAGGCCGGGGGTCCCGAAGGGGATCCCGAGGGGGGTCCCGGGGGTGTTCCCGGGGGTGCCGAGGCCGCGGGGGGTCCCTTGGCCCTGCTGGGCGCCCGCGCCCTCGACGTCACCTTCGAGGTGGGCGACGACTACGAAGTGATCGAGACCATCGGGACCGGCGCCTACGGGGTCGTCAGCTCCGCGCGGCGGCGAGACACGGGTGGGGGGAACAGCTGGGGAGGGGGGGGGGAACATCTGGGGGGACATCTGGGAGGGGGGGGGAACATCTGGGGGGTGGGAAAGGACCTCCCAAAGCCCTTGGAGACCACCCTGGACCTTCTGGGTGACCCCCAAGACCCCTCCCAAACACTTGGGTGACCACCAAGACCCCCCAGGTTCCTCTTGGACCCCCTTGGTGGCCCCCAAGACCCCTCCCCAAACACCTGGGTGACCACCAAGACCCCCCAGGACCCCCTTGGTGGCCCCCAAGACCCCTCCCCAAACACTTGGGTGACCACCAAGACCCCCCAGGTTCCCCTTGGACCCTCTTGGTGGCTCCCCTAGACCACCAGGCCCGACCCCAAACCCTCGGGACCTCCTGGGTGGTGGTTGGGGGGGGGTCTTGGGGGCGACCACCCTCACCCCCCCCCACTCAATGACCACCCCTCGTGTCCCCCCCCCCCCACCCGTCTCCCAGGGCAACCGGTGGCCATCAAGAAGATCCCCAACGCCTTCGACGTGGTGACCAACGCCAAGAGGACGCTGCGGGAGCTGAAGATCCTCAAGCACTTCAAGCACGACAACATCATCGGCATCAAGGACATCCTGAGGCCCACGGTGCCCTACGGCGACTTCCGCTCCGTGTGCGTCACCCCGGGCCGGGGGGGAGCATCCTGGGGGGTCCTGGGGGGTCCTGGGGGGTGGTGGGACCCGTAGGAACATCTCCAGTGCCTCCTGTGGGGCAGGAGGACACGTGAGATGGAGCCCACCTGGTTCCTCAGGTGTGGTGGGACCCATAGGAACATCTCCAGACCCTTCTATAGGGTGGGGGGAGACATGGGATGGAGCCCACCTGGTGCCTCAGGTGTGGTGGGACCCATAGGAACATCTCCAGACCCTTCTATAGGGTGGGGGGAGACGTGGGATGGAGCCCACCTGGTGCCTCAGGTGTGGTGGGACCCATAGGAACATCTCCAGACCCTTCTATAGGGTGGGGGGAGACGTGGGATGGAGCCCACCTGGGTCTACAAGGGTGGTGGGACCCATGGGAACATCTCCAGACCCTTCTATAGGGTGGGGGATGGAGCCCACCTGGGTCTACGAGGGTGGTGGGACCCATAGGAACATCTCCAGACCCTCCTATAGGGTGGGGGATGGAGCCCACCTGGGTCTACGAGGGTGGTGGGAGCCATAGGAACATCTCCAGACCCTTCTATATGGTGGGGGGAGACGTGGGATGGAGCCCACCTGGGTCTACGAGGGTGGTGGGACCCATAGGAACATCTCCAGACCCTTCTATAGGGTGGGGGATGGAGCCCACCTGGTTCCTCAGGTGTGGTGGGACCCATAGGAACATCTCCAGACCCTCCTGTAGGGTGGGGGATGGAGCCCACCTGGGTCTACGAGGGTGGTGGAACCCATAGGAACATCTCCAGACCCTTCTATAGGGTGGGGGGAGACGTGGGATGGAGCCCATCTGGGTCTACGAGGGTGGTGGGACCCATAGGAACATCTCCAGACCCTTCTATAGGGTGGGGGATGGAGCCCACCTGGTTCCTCAGGTGTGGTGGGACCCATAGGAACATCTCCAGACCCTCCTGTAGGGTGGGGGATGGAGCCCACCTGGGTCTACGAGGGTGGTGGAACCCATAGGAACATCTCCAGACCCTTTTATAGGGTGGGGGGAGACGTGGGATGGAGCCCACCTGGTTCCTCAGGTGTGGTGGGACCCATAGGAACATCTCCAGACCCTTCTATAGGGTGGGGGATGGAGCCCACCTGGGTCTACGAGGGTGGTGGGACCCATAGGAACATCTCCAGACCCTCCTATAGGGTGGGGGGAGACGTGGGATGGAGCCCACCTGGTTCCTCAGGTGTGGTGGGACCCATGGGAACATCTCCAGACCCTTCTATAGGGTGGGGGATGGAGCCCACCTGGGTCTATGAGGGTGGTGGGACCCATAGGAACATCTCCAGACCCTTCTATAGGGTGGGGGATGGAGCCCACCTGGGTCTACGAGGGTGGTGGGACCCATAGGAACATCTCCAGACCCTCCTATAGGGTGGGGGATGGAGCCCACCTGGGTCTACGAGGGTGGTGGGACCCATAGGAACATCTCCAACCCCTCCTATAGGGTGGGGGGAGACGTGGGATGGAGCCCACCTGGTTCCTCAGGTGTGGTGGAACCCATAGGAACATCTCCAGTTCCTCCTGTGGGGCAGGGGAGAGGTGGGACGGAGGCCACCTGGCTCCCGGGGGTCGGTGCACCCCATAATGACGTCCCCACCCCTTCTCCCCGCCCCGTAGCTACGTGGTGCTGGACCTGATGGAGAGCGACCTCCACCAGATCATCCACTCGTCGCAGCCGCTGACGTTGGAGCACGTCCGGTACTTCCTGTACCAGCTGCTGCGGGGCCTGAAGTACATCCACTCGGCCAACGTCCTCCACCGCGACCTCAAGCCAAGCAACCTCCTGGTGAACGAGAACTGCGAGCTGAAGATCGGCGACTTCGGGATGGCGCGGGGCCTGGGCGCCGACCCGCGCCACGCCAAGGCCTTCCTCACCGAGTACGTGGCCACGCGGTGGTACCGGGCGCCGGAGCTGCTGCTCTCGTTGCACCGTTACAGCCGCGCCATCGACATCTGGTCCGTCGGCTGCATCTTCGCCGAGATGCTCGCCCGGCGCCAGCTCTTCCCGGGACGCAACTACGTCCACCAGCTCCAGCTCATCATGGCGGTGCTGGGGACGCCGCCGCCCGGCGTCATGGCGGCCATCGGCGCCGAGAGGGTGAGGGCCTACGTGCAGAGCCTCCCGCCCCGCCCGCCGGTGCCCTTGGAGGACCTCTTCGGCGGCGACGCCGACGCCGAGGCCTTGGCGCTCCTCGGGCGGATGTTGCGGTTCGACCCGCGGGAAAGGGTGGGCGTGGCCGAGGCCTTGGGCCACCCCTTCTTGGCCAAGTACCACGACCCCGAGGACGAGCCCGAGTGCGTCCCGGCCTTCGACTTCGCCTTCGACCGCCGCGTCCTCACCAAGGAGGAGATCAAGGCGGCCATCGTGGCCGAGATCGAGGACTTCCACGCGCGGCGCGACGGCATCCGGCGGCAAATCGCCTTCGCGCCGGCGGCCGGTGCCAACGGCGGCATCATGGCGGCCGGCGGCCACGCGGGTGAGGTGGGCGCGGCCGGCGGGGGCGTCGACCCAACCGACGTCGACGTGGCGGGCGTCAGCGTGGCCGAAGTCAACGTCAGCGCCGTCAACGGAGGAGGCGTCGGTTTGGCCAACGTCGGCGTGGCCAACGGAGGGGTCAACGTGGCCAACGTCAACGTGAGCGACGTGGCCAACGTCGCCGTGGGCGCCTCCAACGTCAACGTGGCCAACGGAGGGGTCAACGTGGCCAACGCCAACGTGGCCAACGCCAACGTGGCCACCATCGGCCCGCCCTGGCCTTGTGCCGACGTGGACATGCCCAGCCCCGGCCCCGCCCCCGACTGCCCCATGGACTCCCCTCGGGTGAAGGCGGAGCCGGGCGCCCCCGCCGCGCCCAAGCGAGACGGCGCCATCTCCGACGACACCAAAGCCGCCCTCAAGGCCGCTCTGCTCAAGTCGGCCATGAGGAATAAGAGCAAAGGTGGGGACGCCTGGGGTGGGCGGGGCTACGGGAGGGGGTGGAGTTGGGGGCTCCACCCTTGGACTCTTGAGCCCCAAGGGTTGGGTTGCGTTGGGTTGGGTTGCGTTGGCTTGGGTTGAGTTGCATTGGGTTGGGTTGGTGGCTCCATCCTTGGATTCTTGGGTCCCGAGGGTTGGGTTGAGTTGCTTTGAGTTGGGTCACGTCGAGTTGAATTGGGTCAGGTTGAGTGGGGTTTGGTTGAGTTGGGTTGGGTTGAGTTGGGCTCCATTGAGTTTTGTTGGTTTCGGGGTTTGGTTGAGTTGGGTTGGGTTGGGTTGAGTTGGGCTCCATTGAGTTGTGTTAAGTTGGATTCCATTGGGTCATGTTGAGTTGGGTTTGGTTGGGTTGGGTTGGGTTGAGTTGGATTTGGTTGAGTTGGGTTGGGTTGAATTGGGTTGTGTTGTGTTGTGTAGACTTGAGTTGGATTGAATTGGGTTGGGTTGAGTTGGGTTGGATTGAATTAGGTTGGGTTGTGTTGAGTTGAGTTGTGTTGAGTAGATTGAATTGGGTTGGATTGGGTTGAGTTGGGTTGTGTTGGGTTGGATTGAATTGGGTTGGGTTGGGTTGAGTTGGGTTGTGTTGGGTTGGATTGAATTGGGTTGGGTTGAGTTGAGTTGTGTTGAGTAGACTTGAGTTGGATTGAATTGGGTTGGGTTGAGTTGGCTTGTGTTGGGTTGGATTGAATTGGGTTGGGTTGGGTTGGGTTGTGTTGAGTAGACTTGAGTTGGATTGAATTGGGTTGGGTTGAGTTGTGTTGTGTTGTGTTGTGTTGTGTTGTGTTGGATTGAATTGGGTTGGGTTGAGTAGACTTGAGTTGGATTGAATTGGGTTGGGTTGGGTTGGGTTGAGTTGGGTTGTGTTGGGTTGGATTGAATTGGGTTGGGTTGAGTAGACTTGAGTTGGATTGAATTGGGTTGGGTTGGGTTGAGTTGGGTTGGGTTTGGTTGAGCTGAGTTGGGTTGAGTTGGGTTGGATTGAATTGAGTCGGGTTGGGTTGGGTTGAGTTGGGTTGTGTTGAGTAGACGTGGGTTGGATTGAATTGGGTTGGGTTGGGTTGAGTTGGGTTGTGTTGGGTTGGATTGAATTGGGTTGGGTTGAGTACACTTGAGTTGGATTGAATTGGGTTGGGTTGGGTTGGGTTGAGTTGGGTTGGGTTTGGTTGAGTTGGGTTGAGTTGGGTTGGGTTGGATTGAATTGGGTCGGGTTGGATTGGGTTGAGTTGGGTTGTGTTGAGTAGACGTGGGTTGGATTGAATTGGGTTGGGTTGAGTTGGGTTGTGTTGAGTAGACTTGAGTTGAATTGGGTTGGGTTGGGTTGAGTTGGGTTGTGTTGGGTTGGATTGAATTGGGTTGGGTTGAGTAGACTTGAGTTGGATTGAATTGGGTTGGGTTGGGTTGAGTTGGGTTGGGTTTGGTTGAGTTGGGTTGGGTTGGATTGAATTGGGTTGGGTTGGGTTGAGTTGGGTTGTGTTGAGTAGACTTGAGTTGAATTGGGTTGGGTTGGGTTGAGTTGGGTTGTGTTGGGTTGGATTGAATTGGGTTGGGTTGAGTAGACTTGAGTTGGATTGAATTGGGTTGGGTTGGGTTGAGTTGGGTTGGGTTTGGTTGAGTTGGGTTGGATTGAATTGGGTCGGGTTGAGTTGGGTTGGGTTCCATTGGCTTGCTTTGGGTTCCATTGGTCTCCACCCCTTGCTCCGCGCCCCCAGAGCCGCCGTGCGCGGCGCCGGAGCTTCCCGAGGGCCGGAAACCGGTGACCGCGGCCGAACGCCAACGGGAGCGTGAGGAGAAGCGGCGGCGCCGCCAGGAACGGGCGAAGGAGCGCGAGAAGAAGCAACGCGAGCGCGAACGCCGGGAACCCCGCGGACGCGGCGAAGGCCTCCGCGGCCTCGTCCTCTCCGACGACGACCGCCACCTCCTGGAGCGTTGGACCAAGATGAGGGATGGAGCCCCTCCTCGACCTCCTCCGCCTCCACCTCCGGCGCCGCCTCCGGTGCCGCCGCCTTGCGCCGCCCCCGCCGAATCCTGGACCGGCCCCGAGGTTTGGGCAGAACCTCCCGGTGCTTCCGGCCCGGGCGACGCCGACGTCGCCACCGTCACCCAGCAGCTCTCCAAGTCCCAGGTGAGGCCCCCCCAGGTGTTTCCATCCCCGTGGGTGGGTGGGTGGGGGGGGGGGACACAGGTTGTGAGGTGACCCCTTGGCGGTCGTCGTCGTCGTCGTCGTCATCGTCGTCGTCGTCTCCGCAGGTGGAGGATCTCCTGCCCCCGGTCTTCTCCGGGACCCCCAAGGGCAGCGGCGCCGGCTACGGGGTGGGCTTCGACCTGGAGGAGTTCCTCAGCCAATCCTTGGACATGGTGGGGGACGCCAAGGACAGGTGGGTGGGATCTGGGGGTCCAGGTGGGATCCGGGGGTCCAGGTGGGACCTGGGGGGGTCCAGGTGGGACCTGGGGGGTCCAGGTGGGATCTGGGGGGGTCCAGGTGGGACCTGGGGGGTCCAGGTGGGATCTGGGTGTCCAGGTGGGATCTGGGGGTCCAGGTGGGACCTGGGGGGGTCCAGGTGGGATCTGGGGGGGTCCAGGTGGGATCTGGGTGTCCAGGTGGGACCTGGGTGTCCAGGTGGGGAGGGAACTGGGGGTCCAGGTGGGATCTGGGGGGTCCAGGTGGGATCTGGGGGTCCAGGTGGGACCTGGGTGTCCAGGTGGGGATGGAACTGGGGGTCCAGGTGGGATCTGGGTGGGTCCAGGTGGGATCTGGGGGTCCAGGTGGGACCTGGGTGCCCAGGTGGGGATGGGACCTCCTTGGAGATGGGACCCCCTTCCCTCGTGGTTGTCTCCTGCTGCCCGTGTTCGGACCCCAGACCCGTTGCCGGCGCCCCCGGCGGCCATGATGGTCTCGGTGCTGAGGCTCCGCCCCCTTTCCCCCCCCCCCCCCCCTCAGCCAGGTGGATTCGGCGCCGCTCTCGGCCTCGCTCTTGGCCGATTGGCTCGAGATCCATCGCCTCAGCCCCAACGCCCTCGAGAGCCTCCAACGCGACCTCCAGCTCGGCTCCCCCATGGTCCTGGCCGAGGACGGCGCCGAGGGGTGACCCGACCCCCTCCCCACCACCCCCCCTGGACCCCATAACCCCGCCCCCCTGGACCCCATAACCCCGCCCCCCTGGACCCTATAACCACGCCCCCCCCTGCCCCATAGGCCCGCCCCTCCGGACTCCCAAACCCATGGGCTTGGCTGAGGTGTGACCAATAACGATGCCCTTTGGACCCATAACCACGCCCCCTCCCCCCCGTAGCCCCACCCCCTTGACCCCTTTAGCCCCACCCCCCACCCACCCCCATTAAATCCATATGGACCCCCCCCCCCCAGTCGTGGCTCCTTGGGACCCCATTGGTGGGGGTGGGAGGGCTCTGGGGACCCTCAGGGGGGGTTGGAGGGACCCATAGGGACCTGGAGGGACCCATGAGAGCTCGAGGGACCCCCCCCCCCCTCCCTTTGCCCACCATGGGGGGGGGGGGGGGGGGGTGGTGGAGATCCCATAGGGACCCACAGAGCCCCTACAGGAGCTGGAGGAACCCATGGGAGATGCAGGGACCCCCACGGCCACCGTAGCGACTTTTAGGGGTCCCACGGCCACCACAGAAGGTTTTATGGACCCCTGGGACCTTCAGAACCCCCCCCCCAGGTGTGTCCCCACCCCCCCCCCCCCCCAGGTGTGTCCCCAACAGGAAGGACCCGGAGGCAGCTGCGTTTGTGGCATTGGGTTCCGTAGCAAATGACATCACAGAGACCACGAGGGGGGGGCGACACCGAGCGGGGGGAGGAGGAGGGGGCAGGCAGGGGGAGGGGAAGGGGGAGGGAGAAGACCCCTCCCCCATTCCAGGACCTTCAAGACCTCCCCCCCACCCCATGGTGGGGGAAGGAGGAGGCGGGATGGGGGCACGCAACATGGCGGCGAAGATGGCAGCGGAGACAACAATGGCCGCCGCGGGGTGGGAAATCTAAGGGGGGGGGTGGGGGATGGTTCCTCGGCCAAGGGAAGGGGTGGGTGGGGATGGGGGAGGGGTCGGTGGAGGAGGGGGAGATGAGGGGAGAGGGTTGGGGGGGGGAGACGGCGGTTGGGTCGTTGAGTTGGGTGGTTGAGTCCTTGATGCTGGTTGGGTCGTTGAGTTGGGTGGTTGAGTCCTTGATGCTGGTTGGGTCATTGAGGGGGTTGGTTGAGTGGTTCATGGAGTGGTTGGGTCATGGGGGGAGTGGTTGGGTCATTGGGGTCATCAGTTGGGTGGTTGGAAGGGGCAGTCGGGTCCTTGAGTTGTGTCGTTGAGTTGTTGACGCCGGTTGGGTCTTCAGTGGGGCCGTTGGGTGGTTGGGTCATTGGGGGGGTGGTGGGGTCGTCAATGGCGTGGTTGAGTGGTTGGAAGGGGCGGTTGGGTCATTGGGGGGGCAGTTGGGTCAATGGGGGGTGGTTGGGTCAATGGGGGCGGCCGTTGGGTCAATGGGGGCGGCGGTTGGGTCAATGGGGGGGCCGTTGGGTCAATGGAGGGGGCGTTGGGTCAATGGGGGGGGCGGTTGGGCCAATGGGGGGGCCGTTGGGTTATTGGGGGTGGGTCAAGGGGGGCAGTTGGGTCAATGGGGGTCGTTGGGTCAATGGGGGGGGCCATTGGGTCAATGGAAAGGCCATTGGGTCAATGGGGGTCGTTGGGTCAATGGAGGGGGCAGTTGGGTCATTGGGGGGGCGGTTGGGTCAATGGGGGCGGCCGTTGGGTCAATGGAAAGGCCGTTGGGTCAATGGGGGGGCCGTTGGGTTATTGGGGGTGGGTCAATGGGGGCCGTTGGGTCAATGGGGGTCGTTGGGTCAATGGGGGGGCCATTGGGTCAATGGAAAGGCCGTTGGGTCAATGGGGGGGCCGTTGGGTCAATGGGGGGTTGTTGGGTCAAGGGGGGGGGGCGTTGGGTCAATGGGGGGCGGTTGGGTCAATTGGGGGGGCCGTTGGGTCAATGGAAAGGCCGTTGGGTCAATGGGGGGGCATTGGGTCAATGGGGGGGTGGTTGGAAGGGGCCGTTGGGTCGTGAAGGTTGCGGTTGGGTCACCAAAGGAGTGGTCAGGTGGTTACCTCAGGTCAGTCCCCGGTTGGCCAGGGGATGGGTTGGTTAACTGGGTTAGTAGAGAGGCAGGCGGGGGGCTGGTTATGTGGCCGATGGGTTGGTTAAGCGGGCGATGGGTTAGTTAGGCGGGGGGGGGGGCGGTGGGGGGGGGGGGTTGACTGGTGGGATGGATGGGTGCCTGGGTGGGGGGTTAGTTAGCTGGTTAGGTGGGCAGCGGCTGGCTGTGGGCAGCTGGTTAGTTGGTTGAGTGGGTTGGTTAACTGGTTGGGATGGGTGACAGGGAGCTTCTGGGGTGGCTGGTTAGCTGTTGAGCGACTGGTTAGCTGGTTGGAGGAGCGGTTTGGCAGCTGAGGGGCCGGTTAGGTGGTTGGTTAGCTGGTTGGGTGGGTAGTTAACTGCTCAGATGGGGGGTTATCTGGGTAGGTGGGTGGTCAGCGGGGTCAAGTCGAGCGGGTAATGGGGTGGAGTCGCCTCTGCCTCCCCCCCCCCCCAACAGGATGGGTGATTCCAACCCATTGACCTCTTGTAGGGTCAACCCAAGCCGTGGCCTCCAAAGGTCAACCCAACCCAAGACCCCTCACTGGGGTCAAACCAGCTCAACCCAACCCAACTCAACCCAACCCAACTCAACCCAACCCAACTAAACCCAACCCAACTCAACCCAACCCAACTCAACCCAACTCAATCCAACACAACCCAACACAACCCAACCAACACAATCCAACCAACACAACTCAACCCAACTCAACCCAACCAACACAACTCAATCCAACCAACCCAACTAAACCCAACCCAACTCAACCCCAACCCAACCAAAACAACTCAACCCAACTAAACCCAACCCAACTCAACCAACACAACTCAACCCAACACAACACAACCCAACCAACACAACTCAACCCAACCCAACTCAACTCAACCCAACCCAACCAACACAACTCAACCCAACCAACCCAACTCAACCCAACCCAACTCAACCCAACCCAACCCCCGCAAGACCTCTCCTTCTCCTCTCACCCCCACCCCCACTCTCTTCCTGAGGGTCCCCTCATCCCAACCCCCCCCCTCCTTCCCCTTCTGGGTGGGAGATGACGATGGGACAAGGGTTGGGTTGATGGGATGGGGGTGGGATGGGATGGGATGGGGTGGAGGCCAACGAACCCCCTCCCCCTTTAGATTTGCCGAGTCCGGGGGGGGGAGGGGTCCAGGAAGGGGGGGGGGGGGAGGGGGTAGGGGGTAGGGGCCAGCGGACGATCGATCGACCCCCCCCCATTGTCTTCTCCTGGGGCTGCTTCTCCCGAGGGGCTGAGTCGTCTCTCCTCGTTTATTTCCTCGCTCGTTAATTGGGGTCTCGTTAACGAGGACGGGGAAAGGGGGGGAGGGGAGGAAGAGGAAATAACGGGGGGGGGAGGGGCGTTAATGGCTGCCGTTGGGGTTGGGGTTGGGTTGAGGTTGAGGTTTGGGGGGGGTGGGGGGGGGCCCTACAAGCCCAAGGTGCCCCCGATGGAGGAGGCCAAGACCACCCCCAGCACCACGCAGCAGATGATGATCATGATCTTCTTCTACACGAGCCAAAACCCCCCCAAAACCACCCCCAAAAAGCCACACCCCCCACCCCGGCCATCCGGGCAGGGATTGGAGGAGGAGGAGGAAGAGAAGGAGGAAGAGGAAGAGGAGGAGAAGAAGGAAGAGAGAAGAGAAGAGAAAGGAGTTATGGGGGAGGACGCCCTCCCACCGCCCCCCCTGGAGGTCCTGGAGGCCCCTGAGGACCCCCCAGGGCAGGACAGGTCCCACCCCCCCCCCCCCCCGCGGCCGCTCACCCGCCGGGCCTTGCTCTGGTACTTGACGGCTTTCTTGGTGTCGGAGACGGCGCGTTCCACGTAGTCCACCGAGTGCTCCACGTTGTACTCGATGCGGTCGATCATCTCGCCCTGGAGAGGCCCCAGACGGGTCCTCACCCACCCAGGACCTCAACCGGGGCAGAACCCACCCAGGCAGGACCAGAAGCACCACCCAGAACCATCAAACGGGGCAGAACCCAACCAAGAACCATCAACCGGGGCAGAACCCAACCAAGAACCATCAACCAGGTCTTCACCCACCCAACCAAGAACCATAAACCAAGGCAGAACTCAATCAAGAACCATCAACCAGGGCAGAACCCAACCAAGAACCTCAACCAGGGCAGAACCCAACCAAGAACCATCAACCAGGTCTTCACCCACCCAACCAAGAACCATCAACCAAGGCAGAACTCAACCAAGAACCATCAACCGGGGCAGAACCCAACCAAGAACCATCAACCAAAGCAGAACCCAACCAAGAACCTCAACCAGGTCTTCACCCAACCAACCAAGAACCATCAACCAAGGCAGAACTCAATCAAGAACCTCAACCAAGGCAGAACCCACCCAACCAGACCCAGAACCACCACCCAGAACCATCAACCGGGGCAGAACCCAACCAAGAACTTCAACCAGGTCTTCACCCACCCAACCAAGAACCATAAACCAAGGCAGAACCCAACCAACCAGAACCAGAACCACCACCCTGAACCATCAACCAGGGCAGAACCCAACCAAGAACCACACCCAGGTCTTCACCCACCCAACCAAGAACCATCAACCGGGGCAGAACCCAACCAAGAACCTCAACCAGGGCAGAACCCACCCACCCAAGCTCTCACCCACCCAGAACCATCAATGAGGTCTTCACCCAACCGAGAACCATCAAGGAGGTTCTCACCCAACCAGAACCTCAACCAGGGCACAACCCACCCAACCAGAACCAGGTCCTCACCCAGAACCTCATCAAGGCTTTCACCCACCCAACCCGGACCGTTAACGAGCTCTTCAACAATGGCTTTAGGTGGCTTCTGGGTGGCTTTTGATGGGTTCTGGGTGGCTTTTGATGGGTTCTGGGTGGCTTTGATGGCTTCTGGGTGGCTTTGATGGCTTCTGGGTGGCTTTTGATGGGTTCTGGGTGGCTTTTGATTGGCCCCTGACGGGAGGTCCCGGCGCCCCCCACCCCGTACCTGGCTCTCCACCAGCATGGCCATGTCCACGAACATGTCGTGCAGCTCCCGGATGCTGGTCTCCAGCTTGATGATCTCGTTGTGCCGCGTCTCGATCTCGTTCAGGGCCTGCTTGGTCATCTGGGAGTCCATCTTGATCTGGAGTGGCGGGAGGAGAAGATGGGTGGAAGCCCCAGGAAGGGGCTCCAGATCCTGCTGTGGTCCCCCCCCCCATATCCCACATTTCCTCAGGGGTCTTGGATTCCCGGTGTCCCCCCCCCCGGTTCCGGGTGTCCCCCCAATCCCACATCTCCCTCATTCCTGGTCTCCCTGGTTCCTGTTCTCCCCTCATCCCACCTCTCCCAGGTTCCTGGTGCCCCCTGGTTCCCAGTCCCCCTGGTTCCTGGTGTTCCTCATCCCACCTCCCCCTGGTTCCTGGTGCCCCTTGGTTCCTGGTGTCTCCAGGTCCTGGTGTCCCCCCACCCCACATCCCCCCCTGGTTCCTGGTGCCCACTGTCCCCGTGTCCCCGTCCCCCACGTACGTCGTCGGTGAAGATGGCCAACTTCCCGCTCTCCAACATGTCCTCCAGCTCCTCATTGGTCGTCGTCCGCCCGGCTGCGACGACACCAGGAGGTGACGATGACCCCGCCCCCCCCCCCTTTTCCCCATCCCCCAACCCCCCCCTGCCTCCCTCCCCACCCCCACCCACTGATCTCCAGCTGCCTCTGGATCCGGTCCTTGCAGCGGTCGCGATACTTGGACTGGGTCGCGTTGTACTCGGTCATCACCTCCACAAACTTCCGGGACAGCGTGGAGTGCTGGGGGGGGGAGAAGAGGGGAAGGGAGGAGTTGGGGGGGGGGGGGGGGGGGGGGGGGAGGACCCCGGCGGCCACCGGGGAGGAGAAGGTTGAGGGGGTGAAGGGGGGGTGAAGGGGGGGGGGGGGGCGCAGCTACCTGAGTCTTCCGGATGCGCAGATCGGCCGAGGGAGCGGTTGAGCCCTTCCTCCTGCTCAATGCTCTGCTCGATGGCTGGGGGAGGGGGGGGGGGGGTGGCACCTTGGGCTGGTGGAGGGGGGGAGAAGGGGGAAGGGGGCACCCCCAGCCCCGCCAAGATGGCCACCAACCAAGATGGCCACCAACCAAGATGGCCGCCAACCAAGATGGCCACCAACCAAGGTGGCCATCCCAAGATGGTCACTCCAAGATGGCTGCCAACCAAGATGGCCGCCAACCAAGATGGCCGCCAACCAAGATGGCCGCCAACCAAGATGGCTGCCAACCAAGATGGCTGCCCCAAGATGGCCACCCCAAGATGGCCACCAAAAAAGATGGCTGCCAACCAAGATGGCTTCCCCAAGATGGCCACTCCAAGGTGGCAACCAACCAAGATGGCCACCAACCAAGGTGGCCGTCCCAAGACGGCCACTCCAAGATGGCTGCCAACCAAGATGGCCACTCCAAGATGGCTGCCAACCAAGATGGCCACCAGCCCCCAAGATGGCTGCCCCAAGATGGCCAACACCGAGGTGGCTGCCAGCAATGGGAAGCAGCCAAGATGGCCGCTGCGAGACGGCCGCCTCCATTCCGCAGATGACCTCCAACATGGCCGCCAACCAACATGGCCACCAAGCAACATGGCAGCCCCAAGACGGCCACCGAGGCGGCCACACCCCCCCAAGATGGCTGCTCCAAGATGGCCACAACCCAAGATAACCAACCCAAGGTGGCCAACACCAACCAATATGGCTGCCAACCAATATGGCTGCCAATCAAAATGGCCACCCCAATATGGCCACCAACCAATATGGCCACCAACCAATATGGCTGCCAACCAATATGGTTGCCAATGAAAATGGCCACCCCAATATGGCCACCAACCAATATGGCCACCCCCAATATGGCTCCTCCCCCAAGATGGCTCCACCCCCAAGATGGCTGCCCAATATGGCCACCCCAAGATGGCGCCTCCAATATGGCCGCCTCCATCATGGCCACTGACCCAACATGGCCACCAATCAACACGGTCACCCCGATATGACCCCACCCCGAGCTGGCTCCGCCCCCAAGATGGCGCCACCTCGTGGCCCCGCCCCCAAGATGGCCCCGCCCCCTTATGGCCCCGCCCCCAAGATGGCGGCCGCGGGGTCACCTTTCAACTTGGAGCGCACTTTGTTGGCCGTTTTCTTGATGTCGGCCGTGAGGTCCTCGAGCTCCTGCTTGGTCTCTGGGGGCGGGGCCTCCTCAGACCACGCCCCCCTCGATGCCACACCCACCCGGCCCCTGCTTCCTGGTGTCTCCCCATCCCGCGTCCCCCCAGCTCTTGGTGTCCCCAGTTCCTGGTGTCCCCCCCATCCCCTGTGCCCTTGGTTCCTGGTTCCTGGTGTTCCCCCCATCCCATGTGCCCCTGGTGTCCCCCCATCTCACGTCCCCCCAGCTCTTGGTGTCCCCAGTTCCTGGTGTCCCCCCCCATCCCCTGTGCCCTTGGTTCCTGGTTCCTGGTGTTCCCCCCCATCCCATGTGCCCCTGGTGTCCCCCCATCTCACGTCCCCCCAGCTCTTGGTGTCCCCAGTTCCTGGTGTCCCCCCCATCCCCTGTGCCCTTGGTTCCTGGTTCCCGGTGTCCCCCCATCCCACGTCCCCCCAGTTCTTGGGTTCCGCCGTCCCTGGTGTCCCCCCCATCCCACGTCCCCCCCTGTTCCTGGTGTCCCCTGTTCCTGCGTCCCCCCATCCCCTATATCCATGGTTCCTGGTGTCCCCCCATCCCACGTCCCCCCCAGTTCCTGGTGTCCCCTGTTCCTGAGTCCCCCCATCCCCTGTATCCATGGTTCCTGGTGTCCCCCCATCCCACGTCCCCCCCTGTTCCTGGTGTCCCCTGTTCCTGTGTCCCCCCATCCCCTGTATCCATGGTTCCTGCTGTCCCCCCATCCCACGTCCCCCCCTGTTCCTGGTGTCCCCTGTTCC
>JAUMJL010001405.1:0-16823 GCA_033558185.1 Dromococcyx pavoninus | reverse complement strand
AAGGGAAGGGAAGGGAAGGAAGGGAAGGGAAGGGAAGGGAAGGGAAGGGAAGGGAAGGGAAGGGAAGGGAAGGGAAGGAAGGGAAGGGAAGGGAAGGGAAGGGAAGGGAAGGGAAGGAAGGGAAGGGAAGGGAAGGAAGGGAAGGGAAGGGAAGGGAAGGAAAGGGAAGGAAAGGAAAGGAAAGGAAAGGAAAGGAAAGGAAAGGAAAGGAAAGGAAAGGAAAGGAAAGGAAAGGAAAGGAAAGGAAAGGAAAGGAAAGGAAAGGAAAGGAAAGGAAAGGAAAGGAAAGGAAAGGAAAGGAAAGGAAAGGAAAGGAAAGGAAAGGAAAGGAAAGGAAAGGAAAGGAAAGGAAAGGAAAGGAAAGGAAAGGAAAGGAAAGGAAAGGAAAGGAAAGGAAAGGACATGGAGATCTTTGAGTTGCCTATCAAGTTCCAGAACACAGCTATATGAGTTCTTACTTACAGTCTTTTATGAGACACTCCAGTAAGAAATACATCCCAGATCTGGTCAGAGTTTTATCAGTAAAACTATACTGGTAAATGCTACTTATTTTGCAGGATTCACACTTCTACCAAGTGGCTAGACAGCAGGGACTCCTTCATAAAAGAAGAAAGAAAATCATTATCGTTCAAAAAAACACTGCTGTCTTAAGCATACTGGGCTTAATTCTCTCCCATTAACTCTAAGACAGATTTAGTCTTCCATGAGACACAAAGCTCTTCTTAAGCAAAAGATGCTCAAGTGTGTACCTAAACAAATGCATTGATGGACCAATTTTGTTCATTTGACAGGTAAAACTAGGCTGCTGTAATTGGTACTTGTGCATTCTTACAGACAAAAGGGTGTGTGTATTGAGAACACGGAGGCTTTCCTGGATTTGTCTGAAGGACATAAATAAACACATGCAACTGCACCCCATTTAAGGAAGGAGGCTTGGCCTCAGATATCCAACTTCTTTAGTCAGTGAGCATGCCTGTTAATATCTGACTAGTTTGAATAACAAAAGAAGAGAAGAATTAATGTGCATGGTTCAATGAGTTCAAGGCTGCAAAGGAAAACTGAAAGCTTACTTTAATCAACTTTCCCAAGTACAAAAACTGTATAAATTGTAATGAGAGGCTTGCTCAGTAACACCATCAGGTACTGCAATTTATTTTTATAAACTTAAGACTAGATGCTGCAAGGTGTACTCCAAAGACTAAGGCAGAAAGAGGAAAGCAAAATGAGGAGTGCACAGCCTGCTGATCTGCACAATACCACTGGCTTTTCTGATATCACCCGTCATAGAATCTTCAGTTCTTGCAGTGACTGTGCTTTGGATAGGCTGAGGCTACCCTTACTGAGGAGACAGGGGACTGTAAAGCTTCCCACCTGCCATTCCTTTTACCACAATGAGGAGACATAATGCAAAAAAAAACAGTGCAAGTTGCTGGATGTCGATTCACTGCTTGATTCATTTTGACACAGGTACCACCCTTTAAATCCTAAGAAATATGTTAAACTTTTAACTAGCTTAAGCTTTTAGTCAGGAGAATAAGTGAACCGTGAGCAACCTGTGGCAACTCAAGGGATTCACATCAACTCTCTCCCTCATCCATACAAGAACTTTTCGGGGTTTTTTTGTGAGGCACATGAAGGGATTTGTTTGGATAGATATGAGAACAAAGTTTTACAATTCCTCTGTCTTTCAAGGACAAGTATGCACTTAACTCCCTTTTGCTATTTTGATTGTCTCCCACCCACAACACTTCCAAGCATCCCCAGCAGTTCCTCATTTAAGAGCGTAATGCTCTTTTGAGACAATATTGTCTCCTCAAAGACAAATGAGACATAGAAAATTCTCATTTGAAAACACAGTGGTTCTGATTCACAAGAATTCTGTACAAGATTAACACCAGTCTAGAATGGGACTAACAACAAGGACTTTTGGTCTAACACATGACGAGTATCAGCATGGAACAGAAGAAACTACTCTGGCAGCTTTTCTCCTTCCTCCTCAACATATCCATTTCACATTTAAATTTCTGCTGCAGATTGCCAGGACTCAGATGTGTAGCCTCCTACTGACTGTGGTAGTAGAGAATGGGAGAATCACAGGTATTTTAAATAATCCTTGGATTAATTTTTCTGCTGCAAAATGGATGAGATGACTCCTGTCCTTTGGGTTTAAAATAATATGTCTCATTTAAATCTCCTAGGGATCAGTAGAGCTTAAAATAAAACCTTTAATTATTTGCCTTTTATTCTTAGAAATTCATCAAAAAATACCATAGGTATTACATCACCCCAGCGCACAATTAAGAGGGACATATCCCACTTCAGTTTCTTTTTCAATCACCAATTCAAAAGTTTTATCCTTAATTCCTTCTCAAAAAAACCCAGACACGGCAACTCCATAAGATATGACCTTTCAGAAGAAGTTTTAAAAAGCAAGTATCTGGAGGCATACCGATTCCTAGATTTCATGCACCGGTATTCAAACTTATGAAACACTAACTATTTGCTTAAGTTTCTCAGGAGCTCATGCCTGGAAAACTGATATGTGGAGAGTTCATATAAATTATTCAGTGCCACAATGAGATCTCCTTCTGCCCTGTCAGTAGTTCCTTCTTGTCTTCATCAAAACAAGACACCTCCATCAAGATTCTTCAACTACTGACCTTATTGTCTACGACTAACTTGTGTGGTGTTTCCTGAGTTTCTTTAACCACAGAAATAAAAGCTGCTCAGCAGGATGTCAAATGAGAAAAGACTCATGAAGACTTTTACAAAACATTGTTAGCAGAAGCTTCCACTGTATGGAGGAGCAGTGGCAGAATAAGCTAAGGCAGCAAACAAGACAATCTCTGTTCCGACAGGTGCAGTCACAACGCAGACCTTTGATCCTACGCTTGTTTTTTTTGATGGATATTTACATATGCAATACCTAAGAGCCAACAGAAATTGCAAAATCCTTCTCAGACACTGAAGAAGATGGTGAAAGAACAAGATCGTATGCCGATACCCATTTGGTCCTTTTGCAGCAGGCAAAGAGATGAAAAAAAAAAGTCTCTGGATAGCTGCTGGTATTGCTATCACTAGGACTCTTTCAAATGCTAAAATCAGTCTCAGGTTCTTCTCTGTTTGCATTCTGGTTTTATAGTTTCTAAGGCCCTGACACAGCTATGCCTACGTGATTAACATCTTTGTCAGTATGACTCCATCATATTATCCATATCAAAGAGGCCTAAGACTCACAGTACAGCTTCGAGGGCTGAAATATCTTCCACGCATACGCCTTGCTCCACATTTCCTCTAGTACCAGACTGTTATCATGCAAGCACCTCACCCTTATGCAGACTGTACAGCAGAAACGTCAGCAGAGTTAAAACCTTGCCCTGAATCCACAATAAACAAATATATTCAAGTTATATCAGGTTGCAGCAAGATATACGTCAAAAGAAGACAGATAATATCTGACTGAGTGTAATGGCCTAGGAAAAAAAAATTCTTGCCAAAAATGTCTGAACTGGCAGAGTAAGTTTTTACCAGATCTATATTTGCCTGTGGGAGAAGCATTTCTGATCTGCTACCACAAGCACTGAAGTCTAACCTAAGGATCTCAGAAGGCAATGCTGCAATCAGGAGAAAGGTACTCACCTTTTCAACTCAGCAATGAGCAAAGCTGTACAGGGAACACCCAGGGTCATCAGTGAAATGTTGTTGATGGCAGGCTTAATGAAGGCGAGGCAGGTAGTTACTCCAGACAGGACACCCACAGCAGCTTTAAATCGGCTCCTGAATAGAGTTTTTAGGGGCATAAAAGCTGTGCTTAATTCAAAATTTTTAATTACTAAAACCAGAAATCATAAAACTATTTTAATAATGTAATGAAATTTAGGTTTCTCCAGGTGTGTTCAGGAGGTGCAACGACAACATGCATAACTTGGATGTGGATTTGCACAGACCTGTATGTCCATGTAGAGTTAAACATACACAAATCTTTGCTGTACTGTGGTCGTCTGAGGCAGCCGTGTATATGTGTACACGTTCATGCACACACACACTAATCCTTAGTTTCAAAATACAAAGGTCACACTCCGATCTTCCTACTCCCACTGTAAGTCAGGAACAAGTCCATCTCAGCACACAGCACTGTATATCACAGAAGCAGTGCTACGTCATCATTCTCCATGCTTTTAATATGGATTTTTAGGTATTTTGTTACTATTAATGCCCAAACTTTGAATCATGTTACAGTCTGTTTTATTTTCCTTTATCTCTTCTAAGCTTTAAAGATACTGAAAACTACAAGGTAAGTAAGAACATTTCCTTTAACCAAATTCAACAGTAGGTGAGGTATTGTCCCACTTTATAAAGAATACAGTTTAGTACATTCTTAGCACAAATGAAATCACCATTGGGCCCCACAGGGACAGCCTGACATGTTTTAAATTAAATATATGTTAACTGTTGTTTAAACTTCAAGTTTGGACTTTAAATAACTCTTTTCCACTCTGTGGCAGGACTATGGCAGACAGAGGATCATCACACTGCCCTTCAACTGATCTTTAGCTTTATTAAACTCGTTGCAGTCCAAGGATGGCTTTTCTGCCCTTAATTCTAAGTCTGAAATAGGGTCAGTATATATGTGCTGCACCATTCCCCAGCCACAAGCATTATCACCTTCACCTAGCTCATTCCATCTACCATTTGCTTTAAAGTTTTTCTTTCTGCTGGAAGGCAACAAATTATCTAAGTAGGAAGTTCTAATCTGACATGAATGTCTTAATGAATAAAGATACCACAAATTGCTCATGGTAGAAACTAACCAATTTGCAGCACTGAAAATTCAGAGTGTGATGAGGATGAAGAAAATGAAGACCACAGTGGTCAGCACACAAGAAATAGAATATCAGAGGATTAGCTAGGCAAAGCAAAAAGAAACCCCAAAAATATAAACCAAATCTGTACTGGGTTAGGGTTTGTTGCCCAGTATGCCTTATTTCCGTACACTCCAGAAAGGAATCAAGACATTAATACGTAACTACCTTAACAGATTCTGAGAATCTCAGAAATTTAGGATAGGGGACGTCCTTCACCTCACCTCACTATTTTTATGAATCGGTTACAAACTGGGAGAATATTATTTATAGTTTAACACCAAGTTAAACAGAAACAAGATTTCACCCAGAAAGTGTTACTATTCCTTTTAAAAATTATACAGTTTCACCTCTTGGCCCATACTACAAACCTACCTAGCATACTATTAGAAGATAGTGATAGATGACATGTAACAATCCCCTTCAGCTTCTGAATAATTTATGTGCACTCACAGAAATTCTTCAAGACTCTGAACTCTTCCTCACTTGAACTAAATGTCTACAAGTCATGTCATCGACAAAAATACCCCAGCAAAACCTGTTTGCTTGTTAAGTTGATGCTGTTCTGTAATAGCGCTGTGTGGCAATATGCAGAAGTACTGAATCCACACCAATATGACAAAGCCATTAGACTGCGTAGACTCTACATAGTAATTCAAGAAACACTTTTCTCAGTGTGAGCTATTTTGAGAAACGGTCAATCTAGACACCAACATTCTCCTCCCTCCCCACTTCCCCCAGCAACCTCAAATCAGGCATGACAAGGAAAAAAAAACACATAAACCCTCCAGATAATAACAATATAAGAAGGCAAGAGGCAGAAGCCTTAGCAGTTTTCAGAGAGAACAACATCGGTGCTGCCATTCAAACCTGTCCATTACCTCAACTTCTTTAATATATAAAAGAGCAATATGTACAAAGATGATAGCACATTTTTTAGGGGGGGACAAACCACAAAGAGATTTTTTAAATGGGCTACAACATGTTTTATTAATCCTGCATTAAAAAGAAAAATATCCTTTTACAACAACAATAGGCTCTATAACAAACACTTAGCCTTTGAATGCTTAAACACCATCCTCAACCACTGCCTTAAATATTCAGATGAAAATTCAGGTGACTTTCCAAAGTCCATTTATATGTACACTTTATGATACACAAAACGAAGAGGGAAAGAGATTTTCTCTTACTTTACCTCAGCTGTGACTTACATAAAGTACTCATGTAAAGGTCTCCATAGAATCAACAAGAACAGGCACATCCAGAGTCAAATCACCCCATTGCAACATCTGAAGTTATAGGGCATAAACACCACCATCAGCAACTGCAGACTCAGGAATTCTGAACAAAATGGTCTGAGATATAAGCAATAGGAAGAGAACGGAGTGAGAAAAGAGAGCGGCAATGGTGGTAAGGTTGGATGATAACTCAGTGCCACTAGGTGCAGGTTTAAGTGTTAGCATTAAGAAGTTTCAAGAAACATGGAAGTGCACATGTATGATTACCTGTCATTCCGAAAAACTCTGGGCAGGTATCTCCTAGGGAACCACATAGCAAGAGCACACATCAGGACCCAGAGAATAGCCAGCTCATCCAGCATCTGTCCCAGGAAACTGAGGGTGGCATGAAAGTAAACAGACCCAATTCCTGAAAGAATCGATCAAAAGGCAATAGGGATAGTTGCAGTACGATACATACTGAAACACACTGCTTATGTTCAGAACTTCATAGCGAATGGTGGATACCATTTAGTCTAGAACATGCTAAAAAAAATAAAATCAGAAAGCAAAGGACAGCTTTCCTACGAAGGCAATACAAATCATCAGCAGGTCAAAAATTACAAAGCAAACATATCACAAAAGCAACAGCTAAAGATGCCAGCTCATAGCTAAAGTTGAATGTCAAACTAATTAAGAAATAGAATCCAAATGCTCCTTTGAGTTTTCGCAATAGCACAGGAAAGAGTAAGATAAAGATGAAAAGCAGCATCCGATGACTACTCCATGATACAAGTTTACAGGTGCGAAGTGTCACCCAGGGCTCTGACTGCATCTTTTAAAGTTCCCAGTGCCTTCAGTAATAAAAAAGCTTAAGCATCTCACATCTAAAAAATAGCAGAGCCTCTGGGCCTTCTCACTACAACATAAAACTTGTCATCCTCTTCAGGAGTGCGAGGCACTTTCAGCTCTCATTTAAGCAATAACAGAGGAAGGAGGGTCAGCACTGCTGTAGTATGCCTGACCCAGGCATAAACAAAAGAAATTATGCAAAGGAATGACAGGAAGGGAACAGACCTCAAACTGCAAAACTCATTTTCCTTTCAGAAACTGAAAGGCTGCTTCAGCTTCAAGCCAATACAAGCAAACTCCTCTGTAGATATCAGGATTGCTTTGTTTTGCAAAACAATCAGGAGTCCTCTCTCAGTTTTCACAGAAGCAGGCAAACACAGACTAAACAACTTACCAACGAAAACCAGCAGAGTCCATATTAAGTATATGCCACTGTTGAAGCAGGTTGCATATTGACGGAACAAGTACATACATATGGGTGGTAAAATAAAAAACAAGACGTTGCTTATCTAGGGGGGAAAAAAAACAGTATCAGAAGGACTCAAAATAAACAAACTTTATACATAGGCTGTCTCAGACATCTATAGAAACACTGTGTCACCCAGTGAAGCCCCAGCTCAACAAATTATGGCCCTCAGTTTCTGCCACAGCTGAGCTCTTTTTGCAAAGCATCAACTAATTTTAACATCATTAAACTAATGCTATGATAAACAGCATAAAAACTTTAAGCAGCATAAACTGCTACTAGTCACATCCTTGAACTACCTTTCACATCTACTCTCGGAGGGCTTTTATTGAGAGTCTACAAATACTCCAGACTGTTGCAATTCAGGAAGCCTACAAGAGCAAGCAGCTAAGGAACAGGGCACCTTGGCAAGCGACCTGTCCTCTCACTGGCTGTCAAGCTTAGCATGGAAAAAGCACTATAAGTACTGGCACTAGACAGGGTTAGTCAAGCTTGATGGAAGTCAAGCTACTGAGTAGTAGCTATTGTCTGGAAGGTCTGAAATACAAAGCTAGGCTAAAAGAACTAAACCCCCTTTTTCTGCAGGGTAAAGACAGCCTGAAGCTGTAAATCCTTTTACACTTCCTTTTTTCTCTTGGTTCTCCACTACAGACACAACTGAATGTGATTGAAAACTTTTTTTCACTTAACATGTCAGAATTGAACAAAGACATCCAAAACATGATTCTCTAGTTAAAGGCTGAAAATATTTTAGTGACAATTAGCAGAAGCTGTCACTGTAGTGCTCGCTCAGTTCTCCCTGGAAGGATCTGCCAGTGCTGAGGCCCAGCCACCACACTGTAACTCTACTGCTGCTTCACAATGGGACAGGATGGTTCCTCAACTTTCTCATGTTCTCTTGTCTAGCCCAAGCACAAGAGATAATAATCCCTAGCAATATTCCCCTAAAGCGAATGCAGAAAACAGCTCTGGAATAAGAGTACTCCTTTGGGACAGATCCCTTTTTCAAAGAGACCTAAACTTTTACTGACACTAACGAAAATCTAGTGAAGAAAGGATTCACAAATGACCTATGAAGATGGCATTTGATAGTTCAGCTACTGTTGTCCACCACTCAACAAGGTCAGAGCTTATGATGATTAAAAAGGACAAATCTCATTTAACATCCACAAGGCTGGTTAAAATGTACTCCCTAGGCTGGTATTCAAAATGACAACAATTACAGAAGCAGTTTCTCAGCACCATTTACTTCATGCCTGAAACCTGCCCTCATGCTAAAGGTACATCCTCACAGACAAGCTGTGCTTCTTTCCAAGGTCCTGGATTTTGCATTTCATTCAAATACTTAGAAAGAGCTATCACACACATAGTTTACAGCTGCTAATATCTGCCAACAGCACCTTGGTAACAGTACACCACACAAGCAGACCTGTTAATGCAGAGGGCTTGCTCCTTGCCACAACACCAACCAGTCACACCAGAGAATGGTGCCAGACAGCAACATCCCACTGGACTGCCCTTTCTGAACTGATGCAAGCGTTCAATTCTTTCCGTGTATTTTGCCACATAGGAAGCCAACCAGATACGGAAAACCTGTGCAGGCACCAACTGATGAACAATGCCATAGACCACGCATCTCTTTGGTAGGAATAAAGGACTCTTCTTACAGAAATTCTTCACCCCACCAAGGTGGCAAATATGGACTTTGATGTTCATAAATGAAGGTGTTGGAGGTTGACAACAGACCAACCTGACAATGTCAGAGTGCAGGATATTGCACCACTCTTGGGATGCAAGGTGGAGACCAATGGGTTACTAATAAAGTAATAACCTATTTCAGCAGATTTTAATAGGCAGGCTAATTTGCTTAATCCATGTAAAATAACCTATGGATACAACCCAACAGGCCTACCTGAGCATCTTCCACTCATAAGAAAAACCACCAGCTCCCTGCAGCAGAAACCATTAGCAACACCGGGAATACAGCGATGGACCAGGATCCCATTGTGCAACATGCTGACACAAGTACAGACCAGGAGGCCTCCCCTCACCCCAAAACAGGTAGGAAGCACACACTGCCACTCGCAGCAGGGCTGACAGAATATGAAGAAGTCCTCTGAGGACCGGGGAGTTCTCTACACGTTTTAGGCTTTTAGCCACAGATAAGCCAAAGAGAGGTGTCAAGGGGAAAAGCAGATGATTATAAACAAAGTGGTGTGGAAGAAAACCTCTCCATCTCTACAGCTAGAACTGAACAATGAAAAGAATCAGACTAGGAAATCACAGTCCATTAAAATTTGGGTAGAAAGTCATGAGTCTGCCTAGGAACAAGATGACAAAGCAAAAAAAATCTACTTACCATAACAGTAGCAACACTAGGTTTATACTAGTCATTAGACAACAAGGATAAGGTTCTGCCCGCAAATGCATGAAAACCCTCCCAAGCTGGAACCTGGTCATGATTTTTACTCTTTGCAATGGTCACCAAGAGAGTTTCCTAGTATCATAAAAGTTGAAATAATTTCAGCACTGAAATTCTTTTCTATTAAGTTTATTAAAAAATGTGATAATCATGTATCTATTTCATGCCAATAGCTTAGTTCTGTTTCTCATATTCCACAAATAATATTTTCCACAAGTTATATTCACAGCAGGACTTTGGAAATTTTCTGAGACACACTGTTGTAGTTCTCTCATTTTCAAGTTCAGTGTCAACTACGTCAACACTACAACTGACTTGCTGGTTTTCTCTCTCATATCAGCCTGGCTTCCTGTGAGGACTGCATCCTTAGATATACTGCAACTACTAACACCACCCTTTCCAATTAAGTGAGGGCAGCTATCCATTTGATTCTAGTTACAGAAATTGCATATGCAATTTTTTACATAATACACAATTGGCCTGCATGGTTTGATAATGCACAATGCACTGCCGCTATAGTTAAGAATAATATAAAAATTAGTAACAGGAATACAGAGAACTTCCTCTGAGATTGGCAAAGAGCAATGATTAAGAGCTATAGTTCTAGGAAAATGTAATCAGCCCATCAATAACAGTTCATTCCCTGGCTTCATACAGTTCTGGACCTTTAGTTACAATTTCCAACTACTTAACTGTGTGAAAAGAATACAGGACATGGAACACGGAATGCCAGAGGCTTGTTCAGATCCTGACAACACAACTTCACTCACATCTGGCCACAGTTACGACACAGGATGTTTCCAGCAGTCCTACAAAAGCTCAAATATTTTTTACTACCTGATATAGGTCTTCTAGACAGGAGCTGTAGCATTCAACCAGCATGGCAACACGTATTGCACTACCTCTTTACGAGAAGAAAGCAAAAATGGACTAAGCAAGTCTTGGTGAGTTCAGACAGTTTATATTGCTATATCCTGATCCATGAGCATTCCACTCACATACAGTAAAAGACTTCTATAGAAAAACGATGACGTAAAGAGAGTATAAGCATTCTCTCACACTCTTAAATCTATTTGCTTGCTTGGTAAAACTTTCTTTTAAACCTCTACGCCAGCAGCGAACAAAGGAAGAGGAATAAAAATACTGGCAATTCCATCTTTAAATGGAAATTCGACAAGAAATACATACTACATGCACAACTGAATGCACTATACTGAACTGCAAAGTACAGAGTTTAGTAGCAATAATAAAAAAAAGTTATTTTCAGATGTTCAAAACACAAACAGCTTTTTTTTGTAAATACCTCTGCACAGGATGAATTCTTTTGATCATGTGGAGTCATTTGGTTAGGTTCTGGAGTAGGTTTACACTGCATTAGGAGACATTACTCTATTCATTTCAGGAAAAAACCCACACAACCAAAGAAAAAACTAGTTTTCCCATAAGTATTATTTCAATCAGAGTAACAAAGTGCTTCATGGCTTCTTTACTGGAAGAGTGTAAGACCTGAACACAAAATCACATCAGTCTAGCTTATGTATATTTTAAAATATTAGTCTGATCAATTTGCACAAAATCTCTGAACAGATATTCCTTTACTGTTTTAGCCCTGTTGAGCACTTCGGTTTGCTTTTTAACCAAAACAAGTCAAATTTACGCATGACAGACGAAGACTGAGTCCCACCAGAATAAATGAATGGGTTTTTTTTTTAAATATGCTTTGGATAAGCTGTTCCAGCTTTGTGCTTATATGAATATTGCGTGAGACCTCAATCACAACTCTGACCTCAGCCATAACAGTTTAAAATGCGGATTACCAAGATTTTAATCTACAGCTTAAAGACCCAGATGACAGATGCAGGTCTCCTGAAGAGTCCTTCCTGAAACTTCAAGACAGTTTGAGTCAGAGTCAGAACTGAACACGAATAAAATTCAGATTCCACTTAAGGTGCCAGAACTTCCCAGCTGAACTGTGAGCTTTTTGGGGGCACACTTGCAGAAGCTCATCAATCCACTGCAATTTATTTAATTTTCTGTGACTGTCTTAATTTTCAGAAGTTGCTAACACAGAAGTCAAACCCTTATAACGACTTGTTACTGCTGAAGTAAGGCTGAACATGACTACCCTCAACACTGCCTCGTTTTTCTCCCTTTGTGGTGTGCAGTTCACTGTAGCTGCTGCAATACAGTGGGCTTCAGGGCAAATTTCTTGCTGTGCTTCACTGTTAACCTATCTAGCACATTATTCACTCAAACACACCAGCAGCTCCTAGCATTTTGCAAGCTTCTATACCACTGCCTATACACTCAGCCCAGTCACAAGGATATCCATCCCTCTCCACAGCTGGCTCCCAAACACACTTGCTGTCTTCAAGAAACTTGTTTATCCTGACCTTTTCCTCCCTTTGTTTTTCTCACAGTAACATCAGACACACAAAAAACAGTTTCACACACACACCCTCAAAGAATGGCACAGACCAACCACCACCCAAATGACGTTGGTAGCAAGCTAGAAGAAAAAACAAAAGCTTAGTAATGTAATGTACACAGTGTGCCATGGAATTAACTTGCTCTATATGTGCAACATCCCCCATGATACAGTCCAGTGAGTGAGTGAAGACAGGCACCTACTTCCTTCTTCCACTGGATATTAGCAGTCAAAGAAACACAGCTTGAAAGGGAAAGACAGGTCAGACAAGGATGGAATTTTGGAGAAAAAAAAAGACCACTTTAATGTACAAAGAGGCAAATCAGAAGCCCCAGCTTCTCATTTATGCACACACCATCTGCTGTAGAACAGCAAATAGACATGGTATTTCCAGGGGTCGCTCCTGGACATGTTTTTCATGTAAAGGCAAACTACCAGAAAGCCCAATGCATTATCTCACTCTGGTGGATCTATTTGTCACTGCAATTCTTCATATAAACAGGACGCAAGGAGCATTGCTGCCCTTCCAAGATGCCTAGTACAGGGCAGTCAGGCTCTGTTGCTCTGTTGCTCTGTTTTCATAAGCTCTCTACAGCAGCCAAGAGGTATTGGGATGGCACGAGAGGACTTGGGCATGTGTCACAGCTTACTGGAAGCAAGCAATAATTACATTAGTCCTCTCTCTCCTCTCCGCAGCTACTTTCTTAAACAGATGACCTTCCTCCTCCCAAAACCATATGGATGACTTCATCCTGCAACCTCAAGACATATATAGCTCTTGAAAGCTTTGCCTCCTTGGAGCAAAGCCTACCAGGATGAAACTCAGCTTCGCCTCCAAACATTAAGGTGTTTTTTCCCGTGATCCATTACTGCATTACACGCCGTCCAGTGGCTGAGACCTGTGCAGACAGGATTGAGGCAATCCAGCAGCAACAGTTCTGTACTTAAGATGCCAGAAGGCTCGGTCAAGACAACCGGAGGGCTGCGCGCTCTGTTTACAGAGCAGCTTGACCTGAGCCCCCCCTAAACCTCCCGGGTTTATACCTACAACACCAAACAGCTCTTTTTTCTCTCACTTTAGGCGCACTGGAGAAGGAAGAAGCAGGCAGCAGCAGAAGGGCGTTCTAGAACTCCATGGAAACGATACGGGCTGGGCAGGCAGCAGCAGCCCCAGAGCTGCAGCGCGACCACCCCCATCCCCCCCCGCTGACAGGGCAGCCGCTGTCGGGCTCCGGCCCCTTCCCCGCCCCCCCGGCGCTACGCACCGTGTTGTAGAACTCGGCGATGGCGGGCACGGTGGTATAGTTGTCCTCGCACCAGTCCACCTCCGAGCTGCCGGCCCGCAGATGGTCCCACCACAGCAGCGCGCCCATCGCCGCGGCGCTCCCCGCGGCCGCCTCCCTTACTGCCCCAGGGCTGCGGGAGAGGCGGGAGCCCCTGCCCGGCGGGTCCGCCCCGCCGCCCGCCCGGCAGTGGCCGCGCTGCGTGCCCGGGGGCGGCTGGGAGCGCTCCTGCTCTGTCCTCCCGGCAGCTTCGAGCAGCCGGCTCCGACGCGCATGTGGGCCGCCCGCCTCCTTCCCTCCTCGCTCCCTCCTCGTTTCTGCCTCCCTCCTTCATACGCCTGAAAAACGTGTGCTCAGACGGTTTGATGGGAAGAAGTGGCAGCTTCCCGCACTCATTTGATGTAAGAACTAGTCAGTCTTACACAAAGTGGAATATTTTGATTAAAGTAGAATTACTTTGCTGTAGAATTGGGTTTCTAACTTCAGTTAAGTGCCAACTAAGTAACCGTATTTTTTGAAAGTTGAACACAGAGTGTTCCACTGATAGTATGTTTTTTTAAATAGTGCTGTTCTCAGACAGTATGTCTTTCATATCTAAAATGCTGCTTTCTAAAACTCAAAAACAAGCCTCAGAGAGTTTATTTGCCAGCATTTTCAGCATCACCCTGGTGCTGAAAATGGCCATGCTGTGTGCCCAGGGAGAGTCCGGCAAGTAGGAGTGCTTCTTCCCTGTTCTCCCGGCAGCTTTGAGGAGCCGTTTTCGCAGTGCATGTGGCCAGCCTGCCTCCCTCCTCCCTCCCTCCTTCATACGCCAGGAAAACATTTGTTCAGATGGTTTACTGGGAACAAACAGCAACTTCCCAAGTGCGCTTCCCTGTAAAAGGTAAGAGGTCAATGCAGACTGCATTTTCACCTTGCCAAGTGCTGGGGGCTCACTCTCTGATTGAGGGTGTTGATTGGATATCAAGCTACTGGACAGTGTCCAGAGGAGGCCACAAAGCTGGTGAAGCGTTTAGAGGGACAGTCGTATGAGGAGCAGCTAGAGTCACTTGGTTTGTTCAGCCTGCAGGAGACTGAGAGGGGGACCTCGTGGCATTTAAACTGCTGTGAGGACAAAGGAAAGAAGAGGAACAGGCACTGATCTCCTCTCTGGTGACCAATGACAGGACCTGAGGGAACAGCAGAAAGACATGCCAGGGGAGGTTTACGTTGAATATCAGGAAAAAGTTCTTTGCCCAGAGGGTGGTGGAGCACTCCTCGGGGAAGGAGTCAATCTTAACAATATTCAAGAAATATTTGGACAATGCCCTCAGACATGGGATTGTCCTGTGCAAAGACAGGATTTGGACTCAATTGTCCTTGTAGGTCCCTTCCAATTCAGGTCATTCTGTGATTCTGTAAGTTTGCAGATGACACTAAGTTAGGGGGAAGTGCTGATCTACCTGAGGGTAGGGAGGGGTCTGGATAGGCTGAATTAATAGGCTGAGACCAACAGGATGAGATTCAACAAGGCCAAGTGCCAGGTCCTGCACTTGGAACACAACCTCACACAGAACTACAGGCTTGGGGAAGAGTGGCTGGAAAGCTGCCTGGCAGAGAAGCACCTGGGAGTGTTGGTTTACAGGCGGCTGAATATGAGCCAGCAGTGTACTCAAGTGGCTAAGAAAGCCACATCTTGGCCTGTATCAGAAACAGCATGGACAGCAGGATCAGGGAAGTGATTGTGCCCCTGTTCTCAGCTTTGATAAGGCCACCCCTTGAATACTGTGTTCAGTTTTGGGCCGCTCTCTACAAGAAGGACAGCATTGAGGTGCTGGAGCATGTCCAGAGAAGGGCAACGAAGCTGGTGAAGGAGTGGGATCACAAGTCATATGAGGAGCAGCTGAGCAAACTTGGGTTGTTTAGCCTGAAGAAAAGGAGGCTGAGGGGAGACCTTATCACTCTCTACAACCGCCTGAAAGGAAGTTTTAGTGAGGTGGGTGTTAGTCTCTTCTCCCAAGTGACAGGTGATAGGACAAGTGGAAATGGCCTCAAGTTACACCAGGGGAGGTTCAGATTAGACATCAGGAAAATTTTCTTCAATGAAAGGGTTGTCAGACACTGGCACAGCTGCCCAGGGAGGTGGTTGAGTCACCATCCCTTGAGGTGTTTAAAAGATGAGTAGATGAAGTGTTCAGGGATATGGTTTAGTAGTGAACTGGTACTCAATGATCTCAAAGGTCTTTTCCAACCAAGTGACTCTATGATTCTGTGCTTCTTTTCAGAAACCGTGCTTCCCCGACACGCCCGATTGGAGACAGCTCCTTGAGCTCCTCCTCTTCCCCTGGCCCCAGGGGATACGGGGGAGTCGCCCTGCCTGCGCAGGCACTGGCTCTTGCCCCAGCAGCCAGTCCGAACCCTGCCCCTGCTGATCAAAGTATCATAGTATGGTTTGAGTGGGAAAGGACCTTAAAGACCATCCAGTTCCACCCCTCATCTAACCTGGCCTTGAACGCTTCCAGGGATGGGGCATCCACAGCTTTCCTGGGCAACCTGTGCCAGTGTATCACCAACCTCGTCATGTAGAATTTCTTCCTAACGTCTAATCTAAATCTCGCCCATTCCAATTTAAAGCCCTTTCCCCTCATCCCGTCACTTGCCTTGTAAAAAGTCCCTCCCCAGCTTTCGTGTAGCCCGTTCAGGTACTGGAAGGCTGCTCTACGGTCTCCCCGGAGCATTTTCTCCAGGCTGAACAACCCCAACTCTCTCAGCCTGTCCTCATAGCAGAGGTGCTCTAGCCCTCTAATCATCTTCGTAAGCCTCCTCTGGACCCGTTCCAACGGTTTCATATCATTCTTATGTTAGGGATTCCAGAACTGGACACAATACTCTAGGTGGGGTCTCATGAGAGTGGAGAGCGGGATAATCACCTCCCTTGTCCTGCTGGCCACGCTTTCTTTGATGCAGCACAGGACACGGTTGGCCTTTTGGGCTGCGAGGGCGCTCATTTCAGTTTTCATTCCTAGGACGGGCACACCAGCTTAACCCATCTCCACGACTTTGCTGTTCCTCCTTGCAGCAAAGAGCATTTCTTTCTTATTGCAAGCGGGAGGCCTGTGGCGACACCCGGCCCGGCTTATCGGTACGAGCACGAACGTCGCCCAGGGCTGGCCATAGCTGCCCCGCCGCGAGACAGCGGTGCCCGCAGGTGCGCTTTCCCCTGCCGCAGCACAGCCGCCGCTGGAATCCCCACTGCCGCCACCGCACTTCGGAGCCTCCGCCCCCCCCCCCCCCCAAAGGGGAGTTGGCTCCTC